>CM055127.1:500675252-501072573 GCA_029206835.1 Rana muscosa
CTTCCTCCCTCCCTCCCTCCCTCCTTCCTCCCTCCCTCCCTTCCTTCCTCCCTCCCTCCCTCCTTCCTCCCTCCCCTCCCCTCCCTCCCTCCCTCCCTCCTCCTCCCTCCCTCCCTCCCTCCTCCCCTCCCTCCCTCCTCCCTCCTTCCTCCCTCCCTCCTTCCTCCCTCCCTCCCTCCTTCCTCCTTCCTTCCTTCCTTCCTTCCTTCCTTCCTTCCTTCCTCCCTTCCTTCCTTCCTCCCTCCCTCCCTCCCTCCCTTCCTCCCTTCCTTCCTTCCTCCCTTCATCCCTTCCTTCCTTCATCCCTTCCTTCCTTCATCCCTTCCTTCCTTCATCCCTTCCTTCCTCCTCCTCCCCCCCCACACTGTGAGTTGAGTTGATACCAAAGATCTTGTTCTCCTCGGAATCATTCAGATGTTGATTGTCAGACGGGCTGTACATGTGATTTCCTGATCGGGGGGGGTCCTTGCGGGGGCTGCAGGATTTCAGCCAATCACAGTGTAGTGTGTTACTGATTGTTTTCTTGGTGACGATGGTCCTGGCTGAGATCAGTGACAAGATTCTACGGTGTAGTTCTGGGCGGATTCCTCGCCGTTTTCATCAGTGGCGATTGGTCAATTTTTTTGGGGGGGCAAACAAACTGATGGGTTTTATTTTTCAAAATCTTTCAAACGCAGACACTGAGCCCATTAATTGTGCCCGCCACTTACCCTGTCTCGGGTGGACAGTGGGGTGACGGCGCCAGGCGATGTCTGGTGTCCATGTCTTCCCCGGCCCCTTCTCTCCTATGATTGGACACCTTTAGAGGCGGCGTCCAATCACAGTGCCTGTCGTTTCAGCCAATCAGATAACAGACCTAAGCACCTGATAGGCTGAGAAGCGGGTCAGTGTTAGGGAAGCGACTCATTCGCTTTTCTAACGCAACACTGAGTGAACAGTGAATGCCCAGCATTGGTGCCCGCTGTTCCCCCCCCATTTTGAACAGCTATCAGACCCTATGGCTCTAATTTGGCGCTTCCAAAAAGAACCCCCGCGGCTGTAATTCAGGTGCCCGGCGCCCAACAAGGGGGCCGGACATCTGAATAGGGGGTGTCAGCGGCGACCATCGATAGATTCATGCAATGCATAAATCGATTGGTAAAAGAGAGGGGGGCGGCACCCTTTATGGACGCAACACCGCTGGTTCTCCTGATCATTGAACCTCCACGAGGAGAGATCTTGTATGGGGCCCCCAGACTGAGTGGAGATCTTGTGTGGGGCCCCCAGACTGAGTGGAGATCTTGTGTGGGGCCCCAGACTGAGGGGAGATCTTGTGTGGGGCCCCAGACTGAGGGGGAGATCTTGTGTGGGGCCCCAGACTGAGGGGAGATCTTGTGTGGGGCCCCCAGACTGAGGGGAGATCTTGTGTGGGGCCCCAGACTGAGGGGAGATCTTGTGTGGGGCCCCAGACTGAGGGGAGATCTTGTGTGGGGCCCCAGACTGAGGGGGAGATCTTGTGTGGGCTCCCAGACTGAGGGGGGAGATCTTGTGTGGGGCTCCCAGACTGAGGGGAGATCTTGTGTGGGGCTCCCAGACTGAGGGGAGATCTTGTGTGGGGCCCCCAGACTGAGGGGAGATCTTGTGTGGGGCCCCCAGACTGAGGGGAGATCTTGTGTGGGGGCCCCCCAGACTGAGGGGGAGATCTTGTGTGGGGGCCCCCCAGACTGAGGGGAGATCTTGTGTGGGGGGCCCCCAGACTGAGGGGAGATCTTGTGTGGGGGCCCCCAGACTGAGGGGAGATCTTGTGTGGGGGGCCCCCCAGACTGAGGGGAGATCTTGTGTGGGGGCCTCCAGACTGAGGGGAGATCTTGTGTGGGGGCCCCCAGACTGAGGGGAGATCTTGTGTGGGGGCCCCCAGACTGAGGGGAGATCTTGTGTGGGGGCCCCCAGACTGAGGGGAGATCTTGTGTGGGGGCCCCCAGACTGAGGGGAGATCTTGTGTGGGGGCCCCCAGACTGAGGGGAGATCTTGTGTGGGGGGCCCCCCAGACTGAGGGGAGATCTTGTGTGGGGGCCCCCAGACTGAGGGGAGTGACAGTTATTTTGTGTTTCTTTCATTTGTGAATAATAATCCCAACTGTTTGTCTCCTCTCACCGAGCTGCTGGGCGATGGTTTTGTAGCCCATTCCAGCCTTGTGCAGGTCTCCAATCTTCTCCCCCGACATCCTCTGACAGCTCTTTGGTCTCCCCCCATGTTGGAGAGATTGGAATCTGATTGGTTCTGTGGACAGGTGTCTTCTATACAGGTAACAAGCTGAGATTAGGAGCACTCCCTATTAGAGAGAATTCTCCTGATCTCAGCTTGTTTCCTGTACAGAAGACCACCAGAAATCTCGCTGATTTATCAGGGTTCACATACTTATTTCGCTCATTAAAAGGCAAATCAATTTATAACTTTTTTGAAATGTGTTTTTCTGGATATTTTTGTTGTTATTCCGTCTCTCACTGTTATAATAAACCGACCAATAAAATTATTGATTATTTGTCACAAAATCAGCAGCCGATCAAATACTTTGTCCCTCCCCCCCCCCCCCACCTGTAAGAGGTCCATATAGTGTACTTGGTGGTGCGTTTTATTAGCTTTCAGATCATCACAGAGGACAAGGGGGCGCTCTTTACGTCTAGAGGAAAAAATATATATATTTTTCTCCAAATACGGAAAGGCTTCTTCACAGTAAGAGATGTGAAAAATGTGGAATGGACTCGGGAATTAGGAATGCATCCAAATCTTTTATAAAGCATTCTACTAACTACAAAATATAACTAGATGCCAATATTTAGAGATAATAACTCCGGGGGGCCGGTGATCCTGCAAATATCTGATTTGGCTTCTGGAGGATCAGGAAATATTTTTTTCCCCCTGCTGGAGATAATTACACAAAGTGCTTCATTAGGTGTTTCTCCCGCCTTCCTCTGGATCAGCTCTGGTCATAGCATTGTGTATATGAAGGTTTCGATTATTTTTTGTGATTGTTTTTCGGCCCTTCCCCCCCGGTTGGGAAGTACAAGTAGATGGTCTTCCATCATACAATAACAGCAGGGAGGCATTTGTTCAGTTCCAGCTTCATTCTGAGTCATGAAAACAACCCCAATGTAGGGGCAAAAATCATAAAGCACCATCTGCAGAAAAAAAAACGAAATCCTGCAACATTTTCTACCCCCACTGGCTGCAATCTGCCCCTCCCCCAAAGTCTGAAGGATAGTAAACTGGCCCTTTGTTTGGAAAGCGTGGTGACCCCCCCCCCCCCCCCTGCTCTATAACAGAGAATCTCGCTGAGAATCACCTTTTCTGAACCGTTATTTGTGATGATACTGATAGACTGCGTCCCTCTCGGTGAAGTACAGGGTCGCCCTGGTAACAAAGGCGAACAGCTTGTGTGATCTGGGGCCCGACCACAACTGTAGTACTTTGGTAGCCATCCAGGAGCTGTTCCCAACAAAAGCTGGGTATTCTGGTGGAGCTGTGGGCTAATAGGCTCCTGCCCAGCTGCCCACATGCCAGTTTTGACAGTGGAGGGCCCCCTCACCTGGCTGCAGATCACCTGCCCAGCTACCTCTGCCTCATAGGATGTGGCCTTTCGACTACACTGCTCCCCAAATCTGTAAGGTAATACTCTTCTCTCTGAAGTCCTCCATATACATAAGAGTCCAACTTCAAAATGTTATCTCGTTGGTATAAAATTTCCCAAAATGTTCTGTAGAATCTTTCCTGAAACATCTGATATCTGCTGGACATGTAATGAGGCAACCATCACGCTGTTGCACTTCTTTTAGTCCTGTCTGGCTCTAGAAACCTGTTTAGAGGTTGGAGATGTATCTGAGAACTTCATCGATCCTCCCATCCCCACCAAGGCCTACTGGAGATCCAGTCTCATTCTTCCATCCCCACCAAGGCCTACCGGAGATCCAGTCTCCATCCTCCATACCCACCAAGGCCTACCGGAGATCCAGTCTCCATCCTCCATACCCACCAAGCCTACCGGAGATCCATTCTCCATCCTCCATCCCCACCAAGGCCTACTGGAGATCCAGTCTCATTCCTCCATCCCCACCAAGGCCTACCGGAGATCCAGTCTCCATCCTCCATACCCACCAAGGCCTACCGGAGATCCAGTCTCCATCCTCTATACCCACCAAGGCCTACCGGAGATCCAGTCTCAATCCTCCATCCCCACCAAGGCCTACCGGAGATCCAGTCTCAATCCTCCATCCCCACCAAGGCCTACCGGAGATCCAGTCTCCATACCCACCAAGGCCTACCGGAGATCCAGTCTCCATCCTCTATACCCACCAAGGCCTACCGGAGATCCAGTCTCAATCCTCCATCCCCACCAAGGCCTACCGGAGATCCAGTCTCCATCCTCCATACCCACCAAGGCCTACCGGAGATCCAGTCTCCATACCCACCAAGGCCTACCAGAGATCCAGTCTCCATTCTCCATACCCACCAAGGCCCCATTGGCGAACCATTTGCCATCCTCCATACCCACAAAGGTGTACCAGAGAACTACTCTTCAACATTTGATGAATGCAGCCATTGGAAGAGTTCTATGCGCCAATGGACCTGCAAAACAAACGTGAGACATACACATACATACTGGCTTGACTTGACATGCTCAGCTGAAGGACAGTCACTGTTTAGAGACTCAGAGTAACCATCAGCCCCAACAATCGCCTATAAAACCTGCCTGTGTGCCCCCCTCCCCCCCCCTTTTCACTCTTCTCCTTTTTCCCTGACCCCCCCCACCCACACTGATTTTCCCTCACAATGTTACTTGCAGTCCCATATACTGTACTGCTTGAGGTCATACACCAAATCTCTCCGACACTCAGGGGAATGTGGGTACTACAGACTCTACAACCTGGCACTACTCTATGGCAGAGGTCATGTATGACAATCCCTACAGTTTGAACTTCCTACACGCTGTAGCTTTTTTAATTTCATCTTGACATATAATACTACATGTATGTTGTGCCTCTACCCAGACAACTAAATAGAGAATTAATTTTGCAAAATAATGCCGGAGACTTTTTCTGTATTTATGGGTGAGTCTGATGTACCCGGCCCCGTCATGCAGTTTTCTGCCGCCACCTTCTGCCACTATGTGACCCAGAGGCCTGGGCTATATAAGGAAGGACATCTGTGACCCAGAGGCCTGGGCTATATAAGGAAGGACATCCCTGACCCAGAGACCTGGGCTATATAAGGAAGGACATCTCTGACCCAGAGGCCTGGGCTATATAAGGAAGGACATCCCTGACCCAGAGGCCTGGGCTATATAAGGAAGGACATCCCTGACCCAGAGATCTGGGCTATATAAGGAAGGACATCTCTGACCCAGAGGACTGGGCTATATAAGGAAGGACATCCCTGACCCAGAGATCTGGGCTATATAAGGAAGGACATCTCTGACCCAGAGGACTGGGCTATATAAGGAAGGACATCCCTGACCCAGAGGCCTGGGCTATATAAGGAAGGACATCCCTGACCCAGAGGACTGGGCTATATAAGGAAGGACATCTCTGACCCAGAGGACTGGGCTATACAAGGAAGGACATCCCTGACCCAGAGGCCTGGGCTATATAAGGAAGGACATCCCTGACCCAGAGATCTGGGCTATATAAGGAAGGACATCTCTGACCCAGAGGACTGGGCTATATAAGGAAGGACATCCCTGACCCAGAGATCTGGGCTATATAAGGAAGGACATCTCTGACCCAGAGATCTGGGCTATATAAGGAAGGACATCTCTGACCCAGAGGACTGGGCTATATAAGGAAGGACATCCCTGACCCAGAGGACTGGGCTATATAAGTGAGGACATCCCTGACCCAGAGGCCTGGGCTATATAAGGAAGGACATCCCTGACCCAGAGGCCTGGGCTATATAAGGAAGGACATCCCTGACCCAGAGGCCTGGGCTATATAAGGAAGGACATCCCTGACCCAGAGACCTGGGCTATATAAGGAAGGACATCCCTGACCCAGAGGACTGGGCTATATAAGGAAGGTCATCCCTGACCCAGAGACCTGGGCTATATAAGGAAGGACATCCCTGACCCAGAGTCCTGGGCTATATAAGGAAGGACATCCCTGACCCAGAGGACTGAGCTATATAAGGAAGGACATCCCTGACCCAGAGTCCTGGGCTATATAAGGAAGGACATCCCTGACCGAGTCCTGGGCTATATAAGGAAGGACATCCCTGACCCAGAGTCCTGGGCTATATAAGGAAGGACATCCCTGACCCAGAGTCCTGGGCTATATAAGGAAGGACATCCCTGACCCAGAGGACTGGGCTATATAAGGAAGGACATCCCTGACCCAGAGTCCTGGGCTATATAAGGAAGGACATCTCTGACCCAGAGGACTGGGCTATATAAGGAAGGACATCCCTGACCCAGAGTCCTGGGCTATATAAGGAAGGACATCTCTGACCCAGAGGACTGGGCTATAGAAGGAAGGACATCCCTGACCCAGAGGACTGGGCTATATAAGGAAGGACATCCCTGACCCAGAGGCCTGAGCTATATAAGGAAGGACATCCCTGACCCAGAGGACTGAGCTATATAAGGAAGGACATCTCTGACCCAGAGGACTGGGCTATAGAAGGAAGGACATCCCTGACCCAGAGGACTGGGCTATATAAGGAAGGACATCCCTGACCCAGAGGCCTGAGCTATATAAGGAAGGACATCCCTGACCCAGAGGACTGAGCTATATAAGGAAGGACATCCCTGACCCAGAGTCCTGGGCTATATAAGGAAGGACATCCCTGACCCAGAGGCCTGAGCTATATAAGGAAGGACATCCCTGACCCAGAGGCCTGGGCTATATAAGGAAGGACATCTCTGACCCAGAGGACTGAGCTATATAAGGAAGGACATCTCTGACCCAGAGGCCTGGGCTATATAAGGAAGGACATCTCTGACCCAGAGGACTGGGCTATATAAGGAAGGACATCCCTGACCCAGAGGCCTGGGCTATATAAGGAAGGACATCTCTGACCCAGAGGACTGAGCTATATAAGGAAGGACATCTCTGACCCAGAGGCCTGGGCTATATAAGGAAGGACATCCCTGACCCAGAGGACTGGGCTATATAAGGAAGGACATCTCTGACCCAGAGTCCCCTCAAAACACAGGGGGTCACCCCATAATCCAGAGAGTCCCCTCAAAACACAGGGGGTCACCCCATAATCCAGAGAGTCCCCTCAAAACACGGGGGGTCACCCCATAATCCAGAGTCCCCTCAAAACACGGGGGGTCACCCCATAATCCAGAGTCCCCTCAAAACACGGGTCACCCCATAATCCAGAGAGTCCCCTCAAAACACAGGGGGTCACCCCATAATCCAGAGAGTCCCCTCAAAACACAGGGGGTCACCCCATAATCCAGAGTCCCCTCAAAACACAGGGGGTCACTCCAGAATCCAGAGAGTCCCCTCAAAACATGGGGTCACTCCAAAGTCCGCAAACATCAAGAGGCTCACCCCAATATCCAGAGAGGAACTCCAAAATACAGAGAGTCACCTCAAAATCCAGATGGGTCATCTAAAATATCCCCCCGGATATTCACCAAATTCCTGTCCCACCTCTCACCTCGCTCATCTCCCCGCTCACCCCAGAATGATATATACAGGAAATAAAGATTCCTTTCAGGAAATCAGTCATCATATCACTACTTCATAATACACACAGGATATAATTCATATTACCCCTCCCCCACTCCTCTCCTGTACATACCGCCCACTGTCCACACTCCTCTCCTGTACATACCGCCCACTGTCCACACTCCTCTCCTGTACATACCGCCCACTGTCCACACTCCTCTCCTGTACATACCGCCCACTGTCCACACTCCTCTCCTGTACATACCGCCCACTGTCATACCCCCCACACTCCTCTCCTGTACATACCGCTCACTGTCATACCCCCCACACTCCTCTCCTGTACATACCGCCCACTGTCATACCCTCCACACTCCTCTCTTGTACATACCGCCCACTGTCATACCCTCCACACTCCTCTCCTGTACATACCGCCCACTGTCATACCCTGCACACTCCTCTCCTGTACATACCGCCCACTGTCATACCCTCCACACTCCTCTCCTGTACATACCGCTCACTGTCATACCCTCCACACTCCTCTCTTGTACATACCGCCCACTGTCATACCCTCCACACTCCTCTCCTGTACATACCGCTCACTGTCATACCCTCCACACTCCTCTCCTGTACATACCGCCCACTGTCATACCCTCCACACTGCTCTCCTGTACATACCGCCCACTGTCATACTCTCCGCACTCCTCTCCTGTACATACCACTCACTGTCATACCCCCCACACTCCTCTCCTGTACATACCGCTCACTGTCATACCCTCCACACTCCTCTCCTGTACATACTGTAATATCCTCCACACTCCTCTCCTGTACATACCGCCCACTGTCATACCCTCCACACTCCTCTCCTGTACATACTGCCCACTGTCATACCCTCCACACTCCTCTCCTGTACATACTGCTCACTGTCATATCCTCCACACTCCTCTCCTGTACATACCGCCCACTGTCATACCCTCTACACTCCTCTCCTGTACATACCACTCACTGTCATACCCTCCACACTCCTCTCCTGTACATACTGCCCACTGTCATACCTTCCACACTCCTCTACTGTACATACCGCTCACTGTCATATCCTCCACACTCCTCTCCTTTACATACAGCTCACTGTCATACCCTCCACACTCCTCTCCTGTACATACCGCCCACTGTCATACCCTCCACACTCCTCTCCTGTACATACAGCTCACTGTCATACTCTCCACACTCCTCTCCTGTACATACAGCTCACTGTCATACCCTCCACACTCCTCTCCTGTACATACCGCTCACTGTCATACCCTCCACACTCCTCTCCTGTACATACCGCTCACTGTCCACACTCCTCTCCTGTACATACCGCTCACTGTCCACACTCCTCTCCTGTACATACCGCTCACTGTCATATCCTCCACACTCCTCTCCTGTACATACCGCCCACTGTCATACCCTCCACACTCCTCTCCTGTACATACTGCCCACTGTCATAACCTCCACACTCCTCTCCTGTACATACCGCCCACTGTCATACCCTCCACACTCCTCTCCTGTACATACCGCTCACTGTCATACTCTCCACACTCCTCTCCTGTACATACAGCTCACTGTCATACCCTCCACACTCCTCTCCTGTACATACTGCCCACTGTCATACCCTCCACACTCCTCTCCTGTACATACCGCCCACTGTCATACCCTCCACACTCCTCTCCTGTACATACCGCCCACTGTCATACCCTCCACACTCCTCTCCTGTACATACCGCCCACTATCCACACTCCTCTCCTGTACATACCGCCCACTGTCATACCCCCCACACTCCTCTCCTGTACATACCGCTCACTGTCATACCCCCCACACTCCTCTCCTGTACATACCGCCCACTGTCATACCCTCCACACTCCTCTCCTGTACATACCGCCCACTGTCATACACCCCACACTCCTCTCCTGTACATACCGCTCACTGTCATACACTCCTCTCCTGTACATACCGCTCACTGTCATACCCCCCACACTCCTCTCCTGTACATACCGCCCACTGTCATACCTTCCACACTCCTCTCCTGTACATACCGCCCACTGTTATACCCTCCACACTCCTCTCCTGTACATACCGCTCACTGTCATACCCTCCACACTCCTCTCCTGTACATACCGCTCACTGTCATACCCTCCACACTCCTCTCCTGTACATACCGCTCACTGTCATACCCTCCACACTCCTCTCCTGTACATACCGCTCACTGTTATACCCTCCACACTCCTCTCCTGTACATACTGCCCACTGTCATACCCTCCACACTCCTCTCCTGTACATACTGCTCACTGTCATACCCTCCACACTCCTCTCCTGTACATACCGCTCACTGTCATACCCTCCACACTTCTCTCCTGTACATACCGCTCACTGTCATACCCTCCACACTTCTCTCCTGTACATACCGCTCACTGTCATACCCCCCACACTCCTCTCCTGTACATACCGCTCACTGTCATACCCTCCACACTCCTCTCCTGTACATACCGCCCACTGTCATACCCTCCACACTCCTCTCCTGTACATACCGCTCACTGTCATATCCTCCACACTCCTCTCCTGTACATACCGCCCACTGTTATACCCTCCACACTCCTCTCCTGTACATACCGCTCACTGTCATACCCTCCACACTCCTCTCCTGTACATACCGCTCACTGTCATACCCTCCACACTCCTCTCCTGTACATACCGCTCACTGTTATACCCTCCACACTCCTCTCCTGTACATACTGCCCACTGTCATACCCTCCACACTCCTCTCCTGTACATACTGCTCACTGTCATACCCTCCACACTCCTCTCCTGTACATACCGCTCACTGTCATACCCTCCACACTTCTCTCCTGTACATACCGCTCACTGTCATACCCCCCACACTCCTCTCCTGTACATACCGCTCACTGTCATACCCTCCACACTCCTCTCCTGTACATACCGCTCACTGTCATATCCTCCACACTCCTCTCCTATACATACCGCCCACTGTCATATCCTCCACACTCCTCTCCTGTACATACCGCCCACTGTCATATCCTCCACACTCCTCTCCTGTACATACCGCTCACTGTCATATCCTCCACACTCCTCTCCTGTACATACCGCTCACTGTCATACCCTCCACACTCCTCTCCTGTACATACCGCCCACTGTCATATCCTCCACACTCCTCTCCTGTACATACCCCCCACTGTCATACCCCCCACACTCCTCTCCTGTACATACCGCCCACTGTCATAACCTCCACACTCCTCTCCTGTACATACCGCTCACTGTCATATCCTCCACACTCCTCTCCTGTACATACCGCTCACTGTCATATCCTCCACACTCCTCTCCTGTACATACTGCCCACTGTCATAACCTCCACACTCCTCTCCTGTACATACCGCCCATTGTCATACCCTCCACACTCCTTTCCTGTACATACCGCTCACTGTCATATCCTCCACACTCCTCTCCTGTACATACCGCCCACTGTCATACCCTCCACACTCCTCTCCTGTACATACCGCCCACTGTCATATCCTCCACACTCCTCTCCTGTACATACAGCTCACTGTCATACCCTCCACACTCCTCTCCTGTACATACCGCCCACTGTCATATCCTCCACACTCCTCTCCTGTACATACCACTCACTGTCATACCCTCCACACTCCTCTCCTGTACATACCGCCCACTGTCATACCCTCCACACTCCTCTCCTGTACATACTGCTCACTGTCATATCCTCCACACTCCTCTCCTGTACATACCGCCCACTGTCATACCCTCCACACTCCTCTCCTGTACATACCGCCCACTGTCATACCCTCCACACTCCTCTCCTGTACATACCGCCCACTGTCATACCCTCTACGCTCCTCTCCTGTACATACCGCCCACTGTCATACCCTCCACACTCCTCTCCTGTACATACCGCTCACTGTCATACCCTCCACACTCCTCCTCCTGTACATACCGCTCACTGTCCACACTCCTCTCCTGTACATACCGCTCACTGTCATACCCTCCACACTCCTCTCCTGTACATACCGCTCACTGTCATACCCTCCACACTCCTCTCCTGTACATACCGCCCACTGTCATATCCTCCACACTCCTCTCCTGTACATACCGCCCACTGTCATATCCTCCACACTCCTCTCCTGTACATACCGCCCCCTGTCATATCCTCCACACTCCTCTCCTGTACATACCGCTCACTGTCATACCCTCCACACTCCTCTCCTGTACATACCGCCCCCTGTCATATCCTCCACACTCCTCTACTGTACATACCGCTCACTGTCATACCCTCCACACTCCTCTCCTGTACATATACTGCCCACTGTCATAACCTCCACACTCCTCTCCTGTACATACCGCTCACTGTCATATCCTCCACACTCCTCTCCTGTACATATACTGCCCACTGTCATAACCTCCACACTCCTCTCCTGTACATACCGCCCACTGTCATATCCTCCACACTCCTCTCCTGTACATACCGCTCACTGTCATATCCTCCACACTCCTCTCCTGTACATATACTGCCCACTGTCATAACCTCCACACTCCTCTCCTGTACATACCGCCCACTGTCATACCCTCCACACTCCTCTCCTGTACATACCGCTCACTGTCATACCCTCCACACTCCTCTCCTGTACATACCGCCCACTGTCATACCCTCCACACTCCTTTCCTGTACATACCGCTCACTGTCATATCCTCCACACTCCTCTCCTGTACATACCGCCCACTGTCATATCCTCCACACTCCTCTCCTGTACATACCACCCACTGTCATACCCTCCACACTCCTCTCCTGTACATACTGCCCACTGTCATACCCTCCACACTCCTCTCCTGTACATACTGCTCACTGTCATATCCTCCACACTCCTCTCCTGTACATACCGCCCACTGTCATACCCTCTACACTCCTCTCCTGTACATACCACTCACTGTCATACCCTCCACACTCCTCTCCTGTACATACCGCCCACTGTCATATCCTCCACACTCCTCTCCTGTACATACCACCCACTGTCATACCCTCCACACTCCTCTCCTGTACATACTGCCCACTGTCATACCCTCCACACTCCTCTCCTGTACATACTGCTCACTGTCATATCCTCCACACTCCTCTCCTGTACATACCGCCCACTGTCATGCCTTCCACACTCCTCTCCTGTACATACCGCTCACTGTCATACCCTCCACACTCCTCTCCTGTACATACCGCCCACTGTCATACCCTCCACACTCCTCTCCTGTACATACCGCCCACTGTCATACCCCCCACACTCCTCTCCTGTACATACCGCTCACTGTCATACCCCCCACACTCCTCTCCTGTACATACCGCCCACTGTCATACCCTCCACACTCCTCTCCTGTACATACCGCCCACTGTCATACACCCCACACTCCTCTCCTGTACATACCGCTCACTGTCATACACTCCTCTCCTGTACATACCGCTCACTGTCATACCCCCCACACTCCTCTCCTGTACATACCGCCCACTGTCATACCTTCCACACTCCTCTCCTGTACATACCGCCCACTGTTATACCCTCCACACTCCTCTCCTGTACATACCGCTCACTGTCATACCCTCCACACTCCTCTCCTGTACATACCGCTCACTGTCATACCCTCCACACTCCTCTCCTGTACATACCGCTCACTGTCATACCCTCCACACTCCTCTCCTGTACATACCGCTCACTGTTATACCCTCCACACTCCTCTCCTGTACATACTGCCCACTGTCATACCCTCCACACTCCTCTCCTGTACATACTGCTCACTGTCATACCCTCCACACTCCTCTCCTGTACATACCGCTCACTGTCATACCCTCCACACTTCTCTCCTGTACATACCGCTCACTGTCATACCCTCCACACTTCTCTCCTGTACATACCGCTCACTGTCATACCCCCCACACTCCTCTCCTGTACATACCGCTCACTGTCATACCCTCCACACTCCTCTCCTGTACATACCGCCCACTGTCATACCCTCCACACTCCTCTCCTGTACATACCGCTCACTGTCATATCCTCCACACTCCTCTCCTGTACATACCGCCCACTGTTATACCCTCCACACTCCTCTCCTGTACATACCGCTCACTGTCATACCCTCCACACTCCTCTCCTGTACATACCGCTCACTGTCATACCCTCCACACTCCTCTCCTGTACATACCGCTCACTGTTATACCCTCCACACTCCTCTCCTGTACATACTGCCCACTGTCATACCCTCCACACTCCTCTCCTGTACATACTGCTCACTGTCATACCCTCCACACTCCTCTCCTGTACATACCGCTCACTGTCATACCCTCCACACTTCTCTCCTGTACATACCGCTCACTGTCATACCCCCCACACTCCTCTCCTGTACATACCGCTCACTGTCATACCCTCCACACTCCTCTCCTGTACATACCGCTCACTGTCATATCCTCCACACTCCTCTCCTATACATACCGCCCACTGTCATATCCTCCACACTCCTCTCCTGTACATACCGCCCACTGTCATATCCTCCACACTCCTCTCCTGTACATACCGCTCACTGTCATATCCTCCACACTCCTCTCCTGTACATACCGCTCACTGTCATACCCTCCACACTCCTCTCCTGTACATACCGCCCACTGTCATATCCTCCACACTCCTCTCCTGTACATACCCCCCACTGTCATACCCCCCACACTCCTCTCCTGTACATACCGCCCACTGTCATAACCTCCACACTCCTCTCCTGTACATACCGCTCACTGTCATATCCTCCACACTCCTCTCCTGTACATACCGCTCACTGTCATATCCTCCACACTCCTCTCCTGTACATACTGCCCACTGTCATAACCTCCACACTCCTCTCCTGTACATACCGCCCATTGTCATACCCTCCACACTCCTTTCCTGTACATACCGCTCACTGTCATATCCTCCACACTCCTCTCCTGTACATACCGCCCACTGTCATACCCTCCACACTCCTCTCCTGTACATACCGCCCACTGTCATATCCTCCACACTCCTCTCCTGTACATACAGCTCACTGTCATACCCTCCACACTCCTCTCCTGTACATACCGCCCACTGTCATATCCTCCACACTCCTCTCCTGTACATACCACTCACTGTCATACCCTCCACACTCCTCTCCTGTACATACCGCCCACTGTCATACCCTCCACACTCCTCTCCTGTACATACTGCTCACTGTCATATCCTCCACACTCCTCTCCTGTACATACCGCCCACTGTCATACCCTCCACACTCCTCTCCTGTACATACCGCCCACTGTCATACCCTCCACACTCCTCTCCTGTACATACCGCCCACTGTCATACCCTCTACGCTCCTCTCCTGTACATACCGCCCACTGTCATACCCTCCACACTCCTCTCCTGTACATACCGCTCACTGTCATACCCTCCACACTCCTCCTCCTGTACATACCGCTCACTGTCCACACTCCTCTCCTGTACATACCGCTCACTGTCATACCCTCCACACTCCTCTCCTGTACATACCGCTCACTGTCATACCCTCCACACTCCTCTCCTGTACATACCGCCCACTGTCATATCCTCCACACTCCTCTCCTGTACATACCGCCCACTGTCATATCCTCCACACTCCTCTCCTGTACATACCGCCCCCTGTCATATCCTCCACACTCCTCTCCTGTACATACCGCTCACTGTCATACCCTCCACACTCCTCTCCTGTACATACCGCCCCCTGTCATATCCTCCACACTCCTCTACTGTACATACCGCTCACTGTCATACCCTCCACACTCCTCTCCTGTACATATACTGCCCACTGTCATAACCTCCACACTCCTCTCCTGTACATACCGCTCACTGTCATATCCTCCACACTCCTCTCCTGTACATATACTGCCCACTGTCATAACCTCCACACTCCTCTCCTGTACATACCGCCCACTGTCATATCCTCCACACTCCTCTCCTGTACATACCGCTCACTGTCATATCCTCCACACTCCTCTCCTGTACATATACTGCCCACTGTCATAACCTCCACACTCCTCTCCTGTACATACCGCCCACTGTCATACCCTCCACACTCCTCTCCTGTACATACCGCTCACTGTCATACCCTCCACACTCCTCTCCTGTACATACCGCCCACTGTCATACCCTCCACACTCCTTTCCTGTACATACCGCTCACTGTCATATCCTCCACACTCCTCTCCTGTACATACCGCCCACTGTCATATCCTCCACACTCCTCTCCTGTACATACCACCCACTGTCATACCCTCCACACTCCTCTCCTGTACATACTGCCCACTGTCATACCCTCCACACTCCTCTCCTGTACATACTGCTCACTGTCATATCCTCCACACTCCTCTCCTGTACATACCGCCCACTGTCATACCCTCTACACTCCTCTCCTGTACATACCACTCACTGTCATGCCCTCCACACTCCTCTCCTGTACATACCGCCCACTGTCATGCCTTCCACACTCCTCTCCTGTACATACCGCTCACTGTCATACCCTCCACACTCCTCTCCTGTACATACCGCCCACTGTCATACCCTCCACACTCCTCTCCTGTACATACCGCTCACTGTCATACCCTCCACACTCCTCTCCTGTACATACCGTCACACAGAGGTCGGGGGATTGTGATCTGCAGAGTGGGGTCCTCCTGGGTCTCGGGCAGGGCAGAGGGATGGCAGGTTAGGGGGAAGGATTGCTCCTTTATTGAACTAGGGGGGTCACAATTGGCTAAACTGCCCCCCCACTTCCATAATTCCACAAATTACAGCAAACATACCAGGACCTTTTCATGTTTAATTTCTGTAAGAGTGACACCTACACCGGCCCTGGAATCCATTATTGATCAGTCTCTGGGATTGGGTGTCACCATACATCACCTCCATACAATGAGGTGTCATCCTTTCAGCCCTGGCGGAGGGACGGGAAGGATGCACGCCACCGCTCTGATCAGCCATTGGGTGAGTTCTGGATGTTGAATTGTTTCCCCGTCTCTCATGTTCTTCATAAGTTGGATGTGACTCTTTATATACAAACAGAGGAAATCTGAGGCTGTATGGGATCAGAGTGTTGTGTCCAATGCTGGACAATTGTGGCCCTATAGAGAAGATCTTAGAGCAGTGCTTGTCAGTATATGGGGTATAGGGCCACAACTGCGGCTCCTAATGTTACAAAGGGTTACCACAGTCTCATAATACTTAATGCTACAGAGCGTGGCCAGAGATTCACTGGGAGGAGACCGCCGACTCACTGGGAGGAGACCGCCAGAGACCCGCGACTCACTGGGAGGAGACCGCCGACTCACTGGTAGGAGACCGCCAGAGACCCGCGACTCACTGGGAGGAGACTGCCAGAGACCCGCAACTCACTGGGAGGAGACCGCCAGAGACCCGCGACTCACTGGGAGGAGACCGCCAGAGACCCGCGACTCACTGGGAGGAGACCGCCAGAGACCCGCGACTCACTGGGAGGAGACCGCCAGAGACCCGCGACTCACTGGGAGGAGACCGCCAGAGACCCGCAACTCACTGGGAGGAGACCGCCAGAGACCCGCGACTCACTGGGAGGAGACCGCCGACTCACTGGGAGGAGACCGCTGACTCACTGGGAGGAGACCGCCAGAGACCCGCGACTCACTGGGAGGAGACCGCCAGAGACCCGCGACTCACTGGGAGGAGACCGCCAGAGACCCGCAACTCACTGGGAGGAGACCGCCAGAGACCCGCGACTCACTGGGAGGAGACCGCCAGAGACCCGCGACTCACTGGGAGGAGACCGCCGACTCACTGGGAGGAGACCGCTGACTCACTGGTAGGAGACCGCCAGAGACCCGCGACTCACTGGGAGGAGACTGCCAGAGACCCGCAACTCACTGGGAGGAGACCGCCAGAGACCCGCAACTCACTGGGAGGAGACCGCCAGAGACCCGCGACTCACTGGGAGGAGACCGCCAGAGACCCGCAACTCACTGGGAGGAGACCGCCAGAGACCCGCGACTCACTGGGAGGAGACCGCCAGAGACCCGCGACTCACTGGGAGGAGACCGCCAGAGACCCGCGACTCACTGGGAGGAGACCGCCAGAGACCCGCGACTCACTGGGAGGAGACCGCCAGAGACCCGCGACTCACTGGGAGGAGACCGCCAGAGACCACAGCTCTGGCCGGCGGCAGCACTCCATGCTCACTTCCTGGTGTCTTGCCGAAAAAGTTCCCCCAGCGGATAAGGACCCCCTGTACTGTGCACACGTGGTGCTTGCGCAGTACTAACCTCAACGGAGCCTCCGAAAATAGCCAAAGATGTAGAGCTGAGAGTCAGCTCTACACAGCGCCTGCGCAATGACTATGACACATGCCGCACGCTCCTGATGCTACAGCTACTCTGCAAGGGGCGGGGTGATTTTAGCAATAAAATACACGTCTTAGCGGGGCAAGTTAAAACATATGTGGGGCGGGTTTTGCACTGTTGATGGGCGGGTTTTGCACTGTTGATGGGCGGGTTTTGCACTGTTGATAGGCAGGTTTGCACAAACTATTTAACTTACTAACACAATGAATTTATCACAGTATCTACCCGCCCTTATCATCTCTGTCCATCATTTTAAAATACTGCCTCTTTTGTGAGTTAAATAGTTCGTGCCAATCCACCCATCAACAGTGCAAAACCCCGCCCTTCATACGTTTTAACTTGACCCGCTAAGACGTGTATTTTATTGCTAAAATCACCCCACCCCTTGCAGAGTAGAACTAGCATCGGGAGCGTGCGGCATGTGTCATAGTCATTGCGCAGGCGCCGCGTAGAGCTGACTCTCAGCTCTACATCTTCAGCTATTTTTGGCGGCTCCGTTGAGGTTAGTACTAGACATGTGCACACTGAAATATTTCGTTTCGGAATTTCGTTTTCGTCCGAAAAATAAATTTATTTAGTTACTCCCAAAATTCGTTTTTATTTATTTCGTTTTTCGTTAGAAATTGCATTCGTCCGAAAATCTGAATTAATTAGGGTCGAATCTGTCATTGAAGGCTCATGGTGTCTGTCGAATGTTCCGCCCACAAGCTATAGAAGAATTCTAATGTTGTATGACTAGTAATAATTATATTTATTAATTACTATTACTAGTCAACCAACATTAGAATTCTTCTATAGCCTATGGGCGGAGCATGTGACCGGAAATGTATGATTGCAGCGTCGTACAGTTTTGCTGCACCGTCGAATCTTCTAACTTTCGATGCTTTGTCGAATCTTCGTCATTCTAGCTATTTTACTGCTCCTCCTCTTTGGTTACAATCAGCCAATAACATTCATCATCAACTTTATTTTTATTTTACTTCCCCCACCCAATTCCAGCAGTGATCTTTTCTCTCTATGTCGAATCTTTTCTCTCCAATGTCGAATCTTTTCTCTCTATAATGTCGAATCTTTTCTCTCCAATGTCGAATCTTTTCTCTCCAATGTCGAATAATCTTGGACTAATAGAGTTAAGGTTAGGCACATTCGACCACAGGTTCTATAGACACAGATTGTTATTGTCAGTGTCACGTCGAATCTCCTATCTATATCCAACTGTTGTAGCAACGAAAATAAAGCATTTGTTTATGTCGGATCTTTCGGTTTTCGGATTCTGTGCTTTAGTTTTCGTTTGTTAAAACGATAACGAAAATAGCTGAAATTCGGACAAAAATGCATTCGGACGAAAACGAATGCACATGTCTAGTTAGTACTGCACAAGCGCCGCGCCTGCGCGGTACAGGGGGGGGTCCTTATCCGCCGGGGAATCTTCATCGGCAGAACACGGCCAGCCTCTCAGTGACGTCATGCCGTCTGGGACTAGGAAGCGCCTGTTGGGCGGAGATTACTCCACCTGATAGGGAAGTGAGGGGCGGGGCTGGTCTCAGGCTATTGGCAGGTGCAGGAGTGCACGCGGCACATGTCATTATTTATGTAGCGCGGATGGTACACCGGCACTTCTACTGCGCCCCCCTTCCTCAAGTAAATGGTCCCGCCCAGGGCATCTGTTCCCCCCCCCCCCCCCGTACCGGTCCTGCCTATTGGTACTGATGGGGGAGAACCCAGCCTGACCGCACATACAACAAAGGTGAGGGCCATTGGAAGATGCAGAGTCCAGGGAACGCCCAGACTTCTCCGGATGGTGGAGATGGGTTGCTCTGCAGACAATTCTCAGGTTGGGATTCTCTGACCCACCTGAGCACTGGGAACTAATGACTGATAGATAAGAATCCCTTGCAGCACTGAGGCTCAGGGATCACAGGACAATAGGGAGTTACAGTCTAAGCTGGTAGGTGTGCATGAAACAGAGACATACAGGACAACAAGATGAGGAGACAAACAGAAA
The DNA here is from genome assembly GCA_029206835.1 of Rana muscosa. Classification (NCBI taxonomy): domain Eukaryota; kingdom Metazoa; phylum Chordata; class Amphibia; order Anura; family Ranidae; genus Rana; species Rana muscosa. The sequence continues at coordinate 500,695,353 of CM055127.1, forward strand.
TCTCTAGAAGCGGGTAGAAGTGCACAGGGACACCAAACAGGAAACAGACTAGAAATACATTGGGGACACTGAAGCTGACAGGTGATGCTAACAAAAGGCAAACTTACTGGAGGTCACAGGGGGCTGGAAGCTGGTGAAGGTACACAAGGGATGCCAAGGCACGAGGACACTGGCATGCTCTGAGGACAAAACAGTTGCAAGAACACAGAGAGCCAATTGGTGCAGGCTTAAAAAAAAAGGGAACACTGGGGGGCATTGGGAACAGAGAAGACACTGGGGGTACAGAGATCACACTGGGGGGTACAGAGATCACACTGGGGGGTACAGAGATCACACCGGGGGCACAGATCACACTGGGAGACACTGGGGAGTACAGAGATCACACTGAGGGATACTGGGGGGATAGAGATCACACTGGGAGACACTGGGGGGGGGGGGTACAAAGATCACACTTGGAGACACTAGGGGGGAGATCACACTGGGAACCCTGGGGGGACAGAGATCTCACTGGGAAGACTGGGGGGGGGCAGAGATCACACTGGGGGGACAGAAATCATACTGGGAAAACAGGGGGGACAGAGATCACACTGGGGGGACAGAGATCACTGGGGTACAGAGATCACACTGAGAACACTGGAGGGACAGAGATCACACTGGGAACACTGGGGGGACAGAGATCACACTGGGGGGACATAAATCTCACTGGGAACACTGGGGGGACAGAGATCACACTGGGAACACTGGGGGGACAGAGATCACACTGGGAACACTGGGGGGGGGGGACAGATCACACTGGGGGGACAGAGATCACTGGGGGATACTGGGGTACAGAGATCACACTGGGGGATACTGGGGGGGCAGAGATCACACTGGGAACACTGGGGGGGACAGAGATCCCACTGGGAACACTGGGGGGACAGAGATCACACTGGGAACACTGGGGGGGACAGAGATCACACTGGGGGCACAGCAGAGATCACACTGGGAACACGGGGGGGGGGGGACAGATCACACTGGGGGGACAGAGATCACACTGGGAACACTGGGGGGACGACAGAGATCACACTGGGAACACCGGGGGGACAGAGATCACACTGGAAACACTGGGGGGGCAGAGATCACACTGGGGGATACTGGGGGGGGGGCAGAGATCACACTGGGAACACTGGGGGGGACAGAGATCACTGGGGGGACAGAGATCACACTGGGAACACTGGGGGGGACAGAGATCACACTGGGGGCACAGCAGAGATCACACTGGGAACACGGGGGGGGGACAGATCACACTGGGGGGACAGAGATCACACTGGGAACACTGGGGGGGACAGAGATCACACTGGGAACACCGGGGGGACAGAGATCACACTGGAAACACTGGGGGGCAGAGATCACACTGGGGGGACAGAGATCATACTGGGAAAACAGGGGGGACAGAGATCACACTGAGATCACTGGAGGGACAGAGATCACACTGGGAACACTGGGGGGACAGAGATCACACTGGGAACACTGGGGGGACAGAGATCACACTGGGAACACTGGGGGGACAGAGATCACACTGGGAACACTGGGGGGACAGAGATCACACTGGGAACACTGGGGGGACAGAGATCACACTGGGAACACTGGGGGGACAGAGATCACACTGGGAACACTGGGGGGACAGAGATCACACTGGGAACACTGGGGGGACAGAGATCACACTGGGAACACTGGGGGGACAGAGATCACACTGGGAACACTGGGGGGACAGAGATCACACTGGGAACACTGGGGGGACAGAGATCACACTGGGAACACTGGGGGGACAGAGATCACACTGGGAACACTGGGGGGGCAGAGATCACACTGGAAACACTGGGGGGGCAGAGATCACACTGGAAACACTGGGGGGGACAGAGATCACACTGGGAACACTGGGGGGACAGAGATCACACTGGGAACACTGGGGGGACAGAGATCACACTGGGAACACTTGGGGGACAGAAATCACACTGGGGGCACAGAGATCACACTGGGAACACTGGGGGGGGCAGAGATCACACTGGGAACACTGGGGGGACAGAGATCACACTGGGAACACTGGGGGGACAGAGATCACACTGGGAACACTGGGGGGACAGAGATCACACTGGGAACACTGGGGGACAGAGATCACACTGGGAACACTTGGGGGACAGAAATCACACTGGGGGCACAGAGATAACACTGGGGGGGGGCAGAGATCACACTGGGGGGACAGAGATCACACTGGGAACACTGGGGGGGCAGAGATCATACTGGGAACACTGGGGGGATAGAGATCACACTGGAAACACTGGGGGGGGACAGAGATCATACTGGGAAAACAGGGGGGACGGAGATCACACTGGGGGGACAGACATCACACTGGGGGGACAGAGATCTCACTGGGAACACTGGGGGGACAAAGATCACACTGGGAACACTGGGGGGACAGAGATCACACTGGGAACACTGGGGGACAGAGATCACACTGGGAACACTTGGGGGACAGAGATCACACTGGGAACACTGGGGGGGGGACAGAGATCACACTGGGGGGACAGAGATCATACTGGGAAAACAGGGGGGACGGAGATCACACTGGGGGGGACAGAGATCACACTGAGAACACTGGGGGGACAGAGATCACACTGGGAACACTGGGGGGACAGAGATCTCACTGGGGGGACAGAAATCACACTGGGGGGACAGAGATCTCACTGGGAACACTGGGGGGACAAAGATCACACTGGGAACACTGGGGGGACAGAGATCACACTGGGAACACGGGGGGACAGAGATCACACTGGGAACACTTGGGGGACAGAGATCACACTGGGAACACTGGGGGGGGACAGAGATCACACTGGGGGGACAGAGATCATACTGGGAAAACAGGGGGGACGGAGATCACACTGGGGGGACAGAGATCACACTGAGAACACTGGGGGGACAGAGATCACACTGGGAACACTGGGGGGACAGAGATCTCACTGGGAACACTGGGGGGACAGAAATCACACTGGGGGGACAGAGATCTCACTGGGAACACTGGGGGGACAGAGATCTCACTGGGAACACTGGGGGGACAGATCACACTGGGAACACTGGGGGACAGAGATCACACTGGGAACACTAGGGGGGACAGAGATCACACTGGGGGGACAGAGATCACACTGGGAACACTGGGGGGCAGAGAACACACTGGGAACACTGGGGGGGGGGGACAGAGATCACACTGGGGGCACAGAGATCACACTGGGAACACTGGGGGGGGCAGAGATCACACTGGGAACACTGGGGGGACAGAGATCACACTGGGAACACTGGGGGGACAGAGATCTCACTGGGAACACTGGGGGGACAGAGATCACACTGGGAACACTGGGGGGACAGAGATCACACTGGGAACACTTGGGGGACAGAGATCACACTGGGAACACTGGGGGGGGCAGAGATCACACTGGGGGGACAGAGATCACACTGGGAACACTGGGGGGGCAGAGATCATACTGGAAACACTGGGGGGGGACAGAGATCATACTGGGAAAACAGGGGGGACGGAGATCACACTGGGGGGACAGAGATCACACTGGGAACACTGGGGGGACAGAGATCTCACTGGGGGGACAGAAATCACACTGGGGGGACAGAGATCTCACTGGGAACACTGGGGGGACAAAGATCACACTGGGAACACTGGGGGGACAGAGATCACACTGGGAACACTGGGGGACAGAGATCACACTGGAAACACTGGGGGGGACAGAGATCACACTGGGGGGACAGAGATCATACTGGGAAAACAGGGGGGACGGAGATCACACTGGGGGGACAGAGATCACACTGAGAACACTGGGGGGACAGAGATCACACTGGGAACACTGGGGGGACAGAGATCTCACTGGGAACACTGGGGGGACAGAAATCACACTGGGGGGACAGAGATCTCACTGGGAACACTGGGGGGACAGAGATCTCACTGGGAACACTGGGGGGACAGATCACACTGGGAACACTGGGGGACAGAGATCACACTGGGGGGACAGAGATCACACTGGGAACACTAGGGGGGACAGAGATCACACTGGGGGGACAGAGATCACACTGGGAACACTGGGGGGGGCAGAGATCACACTGGAGGGACAGAAATTACACTGGGGGACAAAGATCATACTGGGAAAACAGGGGGGACAGAGATCACACTGGGGGTACAGAGATCACACTGGGAACACTGGGGGGACAGAGATCAGACTGGGAACACTGGGGGGGGCAGAGATCACACTGGGGGGACAGATCACACTGGGGGGGACAGAGATCACACTGGGAACACTGGGGGGACAGTGATCACACTGGGGGGACAGAGGTCACACTGGGAACACTGGGGGGGCAGAGATCACACTGGGGGGACGACAGAGATCACACTGGGGGGGACAGAGATCACACTGGGAACACTGGGGGGACAGAGATCACACTGGGGGGACAAAAATCACACTGGGGGACAGAGATCGTACTGGGAAAACTGGGGGGACAGATCACACTGGGGGGACAGAGATCACTGGGGGGGCAGAGATCACACTGGGAACACTGGGGGGACAGAGATCACACTGGGAACACTGGGGGGATAGAGATCTCACTGGGAACACTGGGGGGACAGAGATCACACTGGGAACACTGGGGGGGACAGAAATCTCACTGGGAACACTGGGGGGGGACAGAAATCTCACTGGGAACACTGGGGCGGGGGGACAGATCACACTGGGGGGGACAGATCACACTGGGGGGACAGATCACACTGGGGGGCAGAGATCACACTGGGGGGCAGAGATCACACTGGGGGATTCTTGGGGGACAGAGATCACACTGGGGGGGACAGAGATCTCACTGGGAACACTGGGGGGACAGAGATCACACTGGGAACACTGGGGGGGACAGATCACACTGGGGGGACAAAAATCACACTGGGGGACAGAGATCGTACTGGGAAAACTTGGGGGACAGAGATCACACTGGGGGGACAGAGATCCCACTGGGAACACTGGGGGGACAGAGATCACACTGGGAACCCTGGGGGGACAGAGATCCCACTGGGAACACTGCCGGGGCACAGAGATCTCACTGGGAACCCAGGAGGGACAGAGATCTCACTGGAAACACTGGGGGGACAGAGATCACACTGGAAACACTGGGGGGACAGAGATCACACTGGGGGGGACAGAAATCACACTGGGGGACAGAGATCACACTGGGAAAACTGGGGGGGACAGAGATCACAATGGGGGGACAGAGATCACTGGGGTACAGAGATCACACTGGGAACACTGGGGGGGGGGGGAGAGATCACACTGGGGGGGACAGAGATCACACTGGGGGACAGATCACACTGGGGGATACTGGGGTTACAGAGATCACACTGGGGGATATTGGGGGTACAGAGATCACACTGGGGGATGCTGGGGGGACAGAGATCACACTGGGGGATGCTGGGGGGACAGAGATCACACTGGGGGATGCTGGGGGGACAGAGATCACACTGGGGGATGCTGGGAGGACAGAGATCACACTGGGGGATGCTGGGGGGACAGAGATCACACTGGAGGGACAGAGATCACACTGGGAACACTGGGGGGGGGGGGCAGAGATCACACTGGGAACACTGGGGGAACAGAGATCACTGGAGGGACAGAGATCTCACTGAGAACACTGGGGGGGGACAGAGATCACACTGGGGGGGGACAGAGATCACACTGGGAACCCTGGAGGGACAGAGATCTCACTGGAAACACTGGGGGGAAAGAGATCACACTGGGGGGACATAGATCACACTGGAAACACTGGGGGGGACAGAGATCACACTGAGGGAGACAGAGATCACACTGGGAAAACTGGGGGGGACAGAGATCACACTAGGGGGACAGAGATCACTGGGGTACAGAGATAACACTGGGAACACTGGGGGGGGACAGAGATCACACTGGGGGATACTGGGGTTACAGAGATCACACTGGGGGATACTGGGGGTACAGAGATCACACTGGGGGGACAGAGATCATACTGGGGGATGCTGGGGGGACAGATCACACTGGGGGATACTGGGGGCGGCAGAGATCACACTGGGGGGACAGAGATCACACTGGGAACACTGGGGGGGCAGAGATCACACTAGGAACACTGGGGGGGGCAGAGATCACTGGAGGGACAGGGATCTCACTGAGAACACTGGGGAAACAGAGATCACTGGGGGGGACAGAGATCACACTGGGAACACTGGGGGGGACAGAGATCTCACTGGGGGGGACAGAGATCACACTGGGGGGGACAGAGATCACACTGGGGGGGACAGAGATCACACTGGGAACACTGGGGGGGGGGGCAGAGATCACACTGGGAACCCTGGAGGGACAGAGATCTCACTGAGAACACTGGGGGAACAGAGATCACAGGGGGGACAGAGATCACACTGGGAACACTGGGGGGGCAGAGATCACACTGGGAACACTGGGGGGACAGGGATCACACTGAGGGGGGGAACAGAGATCACACTGGGAACACTGGGGGGGGGGGACAGATCACACTGGGGGACAGAGATCACTGGGGGATACTGGGGTACAGAGATCATACTGGGGGGCAGAGATCACACTGGGAACACTGGGGGGGACAGAGATCCCAGTGGGGGGGACAGAGATCTCACTGGGGGAGAGAGATCACACTGGGGGACAGAGATTGTACTGGGAAAACTGAAAGGACAGATCACACTGGGGGGACAGAGATCACTGGGGGACAGAGATCTCACTGGGAACACTGGGGGGACAGAGATCACACTGGGGGCACAGAGATCCCACTGGGAACACGGGGGGGACAGAGATCACACTGGGAACACTGGGGGGGGGACAGAGATCACACTGGCAACACTGGGGGGGACAGAGATCACACTTGGGGACAGAGATCATACTGGGAACACTGGGGGAGGGGCAGAGATCACACTGGAAACACTGGGGGGGACAGAGATCACACTGGAAACACTGGGGGGGGACAGAGATCACACTGGAAACACTGGGGGGGACAGAGATCACACTGGGAACACTGGGGGGACAGAGATCACACTGGGGGCACAGAGATCACACTGGGAACAAGGGGGGGGCAGAGATCACACTGGGAACACGGGGGGGGCAGAGATCACACTGGAAACACTGGGGGGGGGCAGAGATCACACTGGAAACACTGGGGGGGGCAGAGATCACACTGGAAACACTGGGGGGGACAGAGATCACACTGGAAACACTGGGGGGGGACAGAGATCACACTGAGGGGGGGGACAGAGATCACACTGGAAACACTGGGGGGGACAGAGATCACACTGAGGGGGGGGGACAGAGATCACACTGGGAACACTGGGGGGGGGGGCAGATCACACTGGGGGGACAGAGATCACTGGGGTACAGAGATCATACTGGGGGGGGCAGAGATCACACTGGGAACACTGGGGGGGACAGAGATCCCACTGGGGGGGACAGAGATCACACTGGGGGACAGAGATCTCACTGGGAACACTGGGGGGGACAGAGATCACACTGGGGGCACAGAGATCACACTGGGAACACAGGGGGGGGGACAGAGATCACACTGGAAACACTGGGGGGGACAGAGATCACACTGGGGGGACAAAGATCATACTGGGAAAACAGGGGGGACAGAGATCACACTGGAAACACTGGGGGGACAGAGATCACACTGGAGGGAGAGAAATCACACTGGGGGGGACAGAGATCACACTGGGGGGACAGAGATCTCACTGGGAACACTGGGGGGACAGAGATCACACTGGGGAGACAGAGATCACACTGGGAACACTGGGGGGACAGAAATCACACTGGGGGCACAGAGATCACACTGGGAACACTGGGGGGACAGAGATCACACTGGGGGGACAGAGATCACACTGGGAACACTGGGGGGGGGGCAGAGATCATACTGGGAACACTGGGGGGAAAGAGATCACACTGGAAACACTGGGGGGGCAGAGATCACACTGGGGGGACAGAGATCATACTGGGAAAACAGGGGGGACAGAGATCACACTGGGGGGACAGAGATCACACTGAGAACACTGGGGGGACAGAGATCACACTGGGGGGACAGAGATCTCACTGGGAACACTGGGGGACAGAAATCACACTGGGGGGACAGAGATCACACTGGGAACACTGGGGGGACAGAGATCACACTGGGAACACTGGGGGGACAGAGATCTCACTGGGAACACTGGGGGGACAGAGATCTCACTGGGAACACTGGGGGGACAGAGATCACACTGGGAACACTTGGGGGACAGAGATCACACTGGGGGCACAGAGATCACACTGGGAACACTGGGGGGGACAGAGATCACACTGGGGGGGACAGAGATCACACTGGGGGGACAGAGATCACACTGGGAACACTGGGAGGGCAGAGATCATACTGGGAATACTGGGGGGGGGGACAGAGATCACACTGGGGGGACAGAGATCATACTGGGAAAACAGGGGGGACAGAGATCACACTGGGGGGACAGAGATCACACTGAGAACACTGGGGGGACAGAGATCACACTGAGAACACTGGGGGGACAGAGATCACACTGGGAACACTGGGGGGGGGACAGAGATCACACTGGGAACACTGGGGGGGACAGAGATCACACTGGAAACACTGGGGGGGGACAGAGATCACACTGGGGGACAAAGATCACACTGAGAACACTGGAGGGACAGAGATCACACTGGGAACACTGGGGGGACAGAGATCACACTGGGAACACTGGGGGGACAGAGATCACACTGGGAACACTGGAGGGACAGAGATCACACTGGGAACACTGGGGGGACAGAGATCACACTGGGAACACTGGGGGGCAGAGATCACACTGGGAACACTGGGGGGACAGAGATCACACTGGGGGGGACAGAGATCACACTGGGAACACTGGGGGGACAGAGATAACACTGGGGGGGACAGATCACACTGGGGGGGGGACAGATCACACTGGGGGATACTGGGGGGGGCAGAGATCACGCTGGGGGATACTGGGGTGGCAGAGATCACACTGGGAACACTGGGGGGACGACAGATCACACTGGGGGGGGGACAGAGATCACACTGGGAACACTGGGGGGACAGAGATCACACTGGGAACACTGGGGGGACAGAGATCACACTGGGAACACTGGGGGGACAGAGATCACACTGGGAACAGTGGGGGGACAGAGATCACACTGGGAACACTGGGGGGACAGAGATCACACTGGGAACACTGGGGGGACAGAGATCACACTGGAAACACTGGGGGGACAGAGATCACACTGGGGGGACAGAGATCATACTGGGAAAACAGGGGGGACAGAGATCACACTGGGGGGACAGAGATCACACTGATCACACTGGGGGGACAGAGATCACACTGGGGGGACAGAGATCACACTGGGAACACTGGGGGGACAGAGATCACACTGGGAACACTGGGGGGACAGAGATCTCACTGGGAACACTGGGGGGGGGACAGAGATCACACTGGAAACACTGGGGGGGACAGAGATCACACTGGGGGGACAGAGATCATACTGGGAAAACAGGGGGGACAGAGATCACACTGGGGGGACAGAGATCACACTGAGAACACTGGGGGGACAGAGATCTCACTGGGAACACTGGGGGACAGAAATCACACTGGGAACACTGGGGGGACAGAGATCTCACTGGGAACACTGGGGGGGGCAGAGATCATACTGGGAACACTGGGGGGACAGAGATCACACTGGAAACACTGGGGGGGGGGACAGAGATCATACTGGGAAAACAGGGGGGGCAGAGATCACACTGGGGGGACAGAGATCACACTGAGAACACTGGGGGGGACAGAGATCACACTGAGAACACTGGGGGGACAGAGATCACACTGGGAACACTGGGGGGGGCAGAGATCACACTGGGAACACTGGGGGGACAGAGATCACACTGGAAACACTGGGGGGGGGGACAGAGATCACACTGGGGGACAAAGATCACACTGAGAACACTGGAGGGACAGAGATCGCACTGGGAACACTGGGGGGACAGAGATCACACTGGGAACACTGGAGGGACAGAGATCACACTGGGGGGGACAGAGATCACACTGGGAACACTGGGGGGACAGAGATAACACTGGGGGGGACAGATCACACTGGGGGGGGACAGATCACACTGGGGGATACTGGGGGGGGCAGAGATCACGCTGGGGGATACTGGGGTGGCAGAGATCACACTGGGGGGACGACAGATCACACTGGGGGGGACAGAGATCACACTGGGGGGACAGAGATCACACTGGGGGGACAGAGATCACACTGATCACACTGGGGGGACAGAGATCACACTGGGGGGACAGAGATCACACTGGGAACACTGGGGGGACAGAGATCACACTGGGAACACTGGGGGGACAGAGATCACACTGGAAACACTGGGGGGGGGACAGAGATCACACTGGGGGGACAGAGATCATACTGGGAAAACAGGGGGGACAGAGATCACACTGGGGGGACAGAGATCACACTGAGAACACTGGGGGGACAGAGATCTCACTGGGAACACTGGGGGACAGAAATCACACTGGGAACACTGGGGGGACAGAGATCTCACTGGGAACACTGGGGGCACAGAGATTACACTGGGAACACTGGGGGGGCAGAGATCATACTGGGAACACTGGGGGGACAGAGATCACACTGGAAACACTGGGGGGGGGACAGAGATCATACTGGGAAAACAGGGGGGACAGAGATCACACTGGGGGGACAGAGATCACACTGAGAACACTGGGGGGACAGAGATCACACTGGGAACACTGGGGGGACAGAGATCACACTGGGAACACTGGGGGGGGGAACAGAGATCACACTGGGAACACTGGGGAGGGACAGAGATCACACTGGAAACACTGGGGGGGGGGACAGAGATCACACTGGAAACACTGGGGGGGGGGACAGATCACACTGGAGGGACAGAAATCACACTGGGGGACAAAGATCATACTGGGAAAACAGGGGGGACAGAGATCACACTGGGGGGACAGAGATCACACTGAGAACACTGGAGGGACAGAGATCACACTGAGAACACTGGAGGGACAGAGATCACACTGGGAACACTGGGGGAACAGAGATCACACTGGGAACACTGGGGGGGCAGAGATCACACTGGGAACACTGGGGGGACAGAGATCACACTGGGGGGGACAGAGATCACACTGGGAACACTGGGAGGACAGAGATCACACTGGGGGGGACAGAGATCACACTGGGAACACTGGGGGGACAGAGATCACACTGGGAACACTGGGGGGACAGAGATCACACTGGGAACACTGGGGGGACAGAGATCACACTGGAAACACTGGGGGGGGGACAGAGATCACACTGGGGGATAGAGATCACACTGGGAACACTGGGGGGACAGTGATCACACTGGGAACACTGGGGGGGGACAGAGATAACACTGGGGGGGACAGATCACACTGGGGGGGACAGATCACACTGGGGGATACTGGGGGGGCAGAGATCACACTGGGAACACTGGGGGGACAGAGATCACACTGGGAACACTGAGGGGGACAGAGATCACACTGGGAACACTGAGGGGGACAGAGATCACACTGGGGGGACAAAAATCTCACTGGGGGGACAGAGATCACACTGGAGGGACAGAGATCACACTGGGGGGGGGCAGAAATCTCACTGGGAACACTGGGGGGGACAGAAATCTCACTGGGAACACTTGGGGGGGCAGAGATCACACTGGGGGGGACAGAGATCACACTGGGGGGGACAGAGATAACACTGGGGGGGACAGAGATCACACTGGGGGGGACAGAGATAACACTGGGGGGGACAGATCACACTGGGGGGACAGAGATCACACTGGGGGGGGGACAGAGATCTCACTGGGGTACAGAGATCTCACTGGGAACACTAGGGGACAGAGATCACACTGGGGGGACAAAAATCACACTGGGGGACAGAGATCGTACTGGGAAAACTTGGGGGACAGAGATCACACTGGGGGGACAGAGATCACACTGGGAACACTGGGGGGACAGAGATCACACTGGGAACACTGGGGGGACAGAGATCACACTAGGAACACTGGGGGGACAGAGATCACACTGGGAACACTGGGGGGACAGATCACACTGGGGGATACTGGGGGTACAGAGATCACACTGGGAACACTAGGGGGACAGAGATCACACTGGGAACACTGCGGGGGGACAGAGATCTCACTGGGAACCTTGGAGGGACAGAGATCACACTGGGGGGACAGAGATCACACTGGAAACACTGGGGGGGACAGAGATCACACTGAGGGAGACAGAGATCACACTTGGGTGGGCAGAAATCACACTGGGGGACAGAGATCACACTGGGAAAACTGGGGGGGACAGAGATCACACTGGGGGGACAGAGATCACTGGGGTACAGAGATCACACTGGGAACGCTGGGGGGGAGAGATCACACTGGGGGGACAGAGATCACACTGGGGGATACTGGGGTTACAGAGATCACACTGGGGGATACTGGGGGTACAGAGATCACACTGGGGGACAGAGATCACACTGGGGGATGCTGGGGGGACAGAGATCACACTGGGGGATACTGGGGGCGGCAGAGATCACACTGGGGGGACAGAGATCACACTGGGAACACTGGGGGGGGCAGAGATCACACTGGGAACACTGGGGGAACAGAGATCACTGGAGGGACAGAGATCTCACTGAGAACACTGGGGGAACAGAGATCACTGGGGGGGACAGAGATCACACTGGGGGGGGGACAGAGATCACACTGGGAACCCTGGAGGGACAGAGATCTCACTGGAAACACTGGGGGGACAGAGATCACACTGGGGGGACAAATCACACTGGGGGACAGAGATCACACTGGGAAAACTGGGGGGGACAGAGATCACACTGGGGGGACAGAGATCACTGGGGTACAGAGATCACACTGGGAACACTGGGGGGGGGACAGAGATCACACTGGGGGATACTGGGGTTACAGAGATGATACTGGGGGTACAGAGATGATACTGGGGTTACAGAGGTCACACTGGGGGATACTGGGGGCGGCAGAGATCACACTGGGGGGACAGAGATCACACTGGAAACACGGGGGGGGGGCAGAGATCACACTGGGAACACTGGGGGGGCAGAGATCACACTGGGAACACTGGGGGAACAGAGATCACACTGGGGGGGACAGAGATCACACTGGGGGGGGGGACAGAGATCACACTGGGAACCCTGGAGGGACAGAGATCTCACTGAGAACACTGGGGGAACAGAGATCACAGGGGGGACAGAGATCACACTGGGAACACTGGGGGGACAGAGATCTCACTGGGGGGACAGAAATCATACTGGGGGGGACAGAGATCACACTGGGAACACTGGGGGGGGGCAGAGATCATACTGGGGGGGACAGAGATCACACTGGGAACACTGGGGGGGCAGAGATCACACTGGGGGGACAGAGATCACACTGGGAACACTAGGGGGACAGAGATCACACTGAGGGGGGGAGCAGAGATCACACTGGGAACACTGGGGGGGGGGCAGCGATCACACTGGGGGGACAGAGATCACACTGGGAACCCTGGAGGGACAGAGATCTCACTGGGAACACTGGGGGAACAGAGATCACACTGGGAACACTGGGGGGACAGAGATCTCACTGGGGGGACAGAGATCACACTGGGGGGGGACAGAGATCACACTGGGGGGGGGGCAGAGATCACACTGGGAACCCTGGAGGGACAGAGATCTCACTGAGAACACTGGGGGAACAGAGATCACACTGGAAACACTGGGGGGGACAGAGATCTCACTGGGGGGACAGAGATCACACTGGGAACACTGGGGGGGGGGCAGAGATCACACTGGGAACACTGGGGGAACAGAGATCACACTGGGAACATTGGGGGGACAGATCTCACTGGGGGGACAAAAATCACACTGGGGGACAGAGATCGTACTGGGAAAACTGGGGGGACAGAGATCACACTGGGGGGACAGAGATCACTGGGAACACTGGGGGGACAGAGATCACACTGGGGGAACAGAGATCACACTGGGAACCCTGGAGGGACAGAGATCTCACTGAGAACACTGGGGGAACAGAGATCACTGGGGGGAACAGAGATCACACTGGGAACACTGGGGGGACAGAGATCCCACTTGTGGGGGGGGGGACAGAGATCACACTGGGAAAACTGGGGGGGACAGAGATCACACTGGGGGGACAAAAATCACACTAGGGGACAGAGATCGTACTGGGAAAACTGGGGGGACAGAGATCACTGGGAACACTGGGGGGACAGAGATCACACTGGGGGAACAGAGATCTCACTGGGAACCCTGGAGGGACAGAGATCTCACTGAGAACACTGGGGGGACAGAGATCACACTGGGGGGACAGAGATCACACTGGTGGGAGGGGCAGAGATCACACTGGGGGGACAGAGATCACACTGGGAACACTGGGGGACAGAGATCACTGGGGGGACAGAGATCACACTGGGAACACTGGGGGAACAGAGATCACTGGGGGGACAGAGATCACAGGGGGGACAGAGATCACACTGGGAACACTGGGGGGACAGAGATCTCACTGGGGGGGACAGAAATCATACTGGGGGGGACAGAGATCACACTGGTGGGGGGGGCAGAGATCACACTGGGGGAACAGAGATCACACTGGGAACACTGGGGGACAGAGATCACACTGGGAACATTGGGGGGACAGAGATCTCACTGGGGGGACAGAGATCACACTGGTGGGGGGGGACAGAGATCACACTGGGAACACTGGGGGGGACAGAGATCACACTGGGGGGACAAAAATCACACTGGGGGACAGAGACCGTACTGGGAAAACTGGGGGGACAGAGATCACACTGGGGGGACAGAGATCACTGGGACCACTGGGGGGACAGAGATCACTGGGACCACTGGGGGGACAGAGATCACACTGGGGGAACAGAGATCACACTGGGAACCCTGGAGGGACAGAGATCTCACTGAGAACACTGGGGGAACAGAGATCACTGGGGGGAACAGAGATCACACTGGGGGGACAGAGATCCCACGTGTGGGGGGGGACAGAGATCACACTGGGGGGACAAAAATCACACTAGGGGACAGAGATCGTACTGGGAAAACTGGGGGGGGGGGGACAGAGATCACACTGGGGGGACAAAAATCACACTAGGGGACAGAGATCGTACTGGGAAAACTGGGGGGACAGATCACACTGGGGGGACAGAGATCATTGGGAACACTGGGGGGACAGAGATCACACTGGGGGAACAGAGATTACACTGGGAACCCTGGAGGGACAGAGATCTCACTGAGAACACTGGGGGGACAGATCACTGGGGGGACAGAGATCACACTGGTGGGGGGGCAGAGATCACACTGGGGGGACAGAGATCACACTGGTAACACTGGGGGACAGAGATCACACTGGGAACACTGGGGGGACAGAGATCACAGGGGGGACAGAGATCACACTGGGAACACTGGGGGGACAGAGATCTCACTGGGGGGACAGAAATCATACTGGGGGGGGACAGAGATCACACTGGGAACACTGGGGGGACAGAGATCACAGGGGGGACAGAGATCACAGGGGGGACAGAGATCACACTGGGAACACTGGGGGGACAGAGATCTCTCTGGGGGGACAGAAATCATACTGGGGGGGACAGAGATCACACTGGGAACACTGGGGGGCAGAGATCACACTGGGAACACTGGGGGGACAGAGATCACACTGGGGGGACAAAAATCACACTAGGGGACAGAGATCGTACTGGGAAAACTGGGGGGACAGATCACACTGGGGGGACAGAGATCACGCTGGGAAAACTGGGGGGGGACAGAGATCACACTGGGGGGACAAAAATCACACTAGGGGACAGAGATCGTACTGGGAAAACTGGGGGGACAGATCACACTGGGGGGACAGAGATCACTGGGAACACTGGGGGGACAGAGATCACACTGGGGGGACAGAGATCACACTGGGGGGACAGAGATTACACTGGCGGAACAGAGATCACACTGGGAACCCTGGAGGGACAGAGATCTCACTGAGAACACTGGGGGGACAGAGATCACACTGGTGGGGGGGACAGAGATCACACTGGGAACACTGGGGGACAGAGATCACACTGGGAACACTGGGGGGACAGATCACAGGGGGGACAGAGATCACACTGGGAACACTGGGGGGACAGAGATCTCACTGGGGGACATAAATCATACTGGGGGGGGACAGAGATCACACTGGGAACACTGGGGGGACAGAGATCACACTGGGAACACTGGGGGGACAGAGATCACACTGAGGGGGGGGCACAGAGATCACACTGGGAATACTGGGGGGGCAGAGATCACACTGGGGGAACAGAGATCACACTGGGAACACTGGGGGGACAGAGATCTCACTGGGGGGACAGAGATCACACTGGGGGGGGGGGGACAGAGATCACACTGGGAACCCTGGGGGGGGCAGAGATCACACTGGGAACCCTGGAGGGACAGAGATCTCACTGAGAACACTGGGGGAACAGAGATCACACTGGAAACACTGGGGGGGGGGACAGAGATCTTACTGGGGGGACAGAGATCACACTGGGAACCCTGGGGGGGGCAGAGATCACACTGGGAACCCTGGGGGGGGCAGAGATCACACTGGGAACCCTGGGGGGGGGCAGAGATCACACTGGGAACCCTGGGGGGGGGCAGAGATCACACTGGGAACCCTGGGGGGGGGGCAGAGATCACACTGGGAACCCTGGAGGGACAGAGATCACACTGGGAACACTGGGGGGACAGAGATCTCACTGGGGGGACAGAGATCACACTGGTGGGGGGGACAGAGATCACACTGGGAACACTGGGGGGGGGGACAGAGATCACACTGGGGGGACAAAAATCACACTGGGGGTCAAAAATCACACTGGGGGACAGAGATCACTGGGAACACTGGGGGGACAGAGATCACTGGGAACACTGGGGGGACAGAGATCACACTGGGGGAACAGAGATCACACTGGGAACCCTGGAGGGACAGAGATCTCACTGAGAACACTGGGGGAACAGAGATCACTGGGGGGAACAGAGATCACACTGGGAACACTGGGGGGACAGAGATCACACGTGTGGGGGGGGACAGAGATCACACTGGGAACACTGGGGGGGGACAGAGATCACACTGGGGGGACAAAAATCACACTAGGGGACAGAGATCGTACTGGGAAAACTGGGGGGACAGAGATCACACTGGGGGGACAGAGATCACACTGGGGGGACAGAGATCACACTGGGGGGACAGAGATCACACTGGGGGGACAGAGATCACACTGGGGGGACAGAGATTACACTGGGGGAACAGAGATCACACTGGGAACCCTGGAGGGACAGAGATCTCGCTGGGGAACACTGGGGGAACAGAGATCACTGGGGGGACAGAGATCACTGGGGGAACAGAGATCACACTGGGAACACTGGGGGGACAGAGATCACACTGGAAACCCTGGAGGGACAGAGATCTCGCTGAGAACACTGCGGCGACAGAGATCTCACTGGGGGGACAGAGATCACACTGGTGGGGGGGGGGGACAGAGATCACACTGGGAACACTGGGGGGGGGGGGGACAGAGATCACACTGGGGGGACAAAAATCACACTGGGGGACAGAGATCGTACTGGGAAAACTGGGGGGACAGAGATCACACTGGGGGAACAGAGATCACACTGGGAACCCTGGAGGGACAGAGATCTCACTGAGAACACTGGGGGGACAGAGATCTCACTGGGGGGACAGAGATCACACTGGTGGGGGGGGGGTTAGAGATCACACTGGGAACACTGGGGGGGGACAGAGATCACACTGGGGGGACAAAAATCACACTGGGGGACAGAGATCGTACTGGGAACACTGGGGGGACAGAGATCTCACTGGGGGGACAGAGATCGTACTGGGAAAACTGGGGGGACAGAGATCACACTGGGGGGACAGAGATCACACTGGGGGGACAGAGATCACACTGGGAACACTGGGGGGACAGAGATCTCACTGGGGGGACAGAGATCGTACTGGGAAAACTGGGGGGACAGAGATAACTCGGAACACTGGGGGAACAGAGATCACACTGGGAACACTGGGGGGACAGAGATCACACTGGGGAACAGAGATCACACTGGGGGGGACAGAGATCACACTGGGGGAACAGAGATCACACTGGGAACCCTGGAGGGACAGAGATCTCACTGAGAACACTGGGCGGAACAGAGATCACTGGGGGGAACAGAGATCACACTGGGAACACTGGGGGGACAGAGATCTCACTGGGGGGACAGAGATCACACTGGTGGGGGGGGACAGAGATCACACTGGGAACACTGGGGGGACAGAGATCACGCTGGGGGGACAAAAATCACACTGGGGGACAGAGATCGTACTGGGAAAACTGGGGGGACAGAGATCACACTGGGGGGACAGAGATCACACTGGGAACACTGGGGGGGACAGAGATCACACTGGGGGGGACAGAGATCACACTGGGGGGACAGAGATCTCACTGGGGGGACAGAGATCGTACTGGGAAAACTGGGGGGACAGAGATCTCACTGGGGGGACAGAGATCGTACTGGGAAAACTGGGGGGACAGAGATCACACTGGGGGGACAGAGATAACTCGGAACACTGGGGGGACAGAGATCACACTGGGGGAACAGAGATCACACTGGGAACACTGGGGGGGACAGAGATCACACTGGGGGGACAGAGATCACACTGGGGGAACAGAGATCACACTGGGGGGACAGAGATCACACTGGGGGGACAGAGATCACACTGGGAACACTGGGGGGACAGAGATCTCACTGGGGGGACAGAGATCACACTGGGAACACTGGGGGGGGGACAGAGATCACACTGGGGGGGACAAAAATCACACTGGGGGACAGAGATCGTACTGGGAAAACTGGGGGGACAGAGATCACACTGGGGGCACAGAGATCACACTGGGAACACTGGGGGGGACAGAGATCACACTGGGGGGGACAGAGATCACACTGGGGGGGACAGAGATCACACTGGGGGGGACAGAGATCACACTGGGGGAACAGAGATCACACTGGGAACACTGGGGGGACAGAGATCTCACTGGGGGGACAGAGATCGTACTGGGAAAACTGGGGGGACAGAGATCACACTGGGGGGACAGAGATCACACTGGGGGAACAGAGATCACACTGGGGGAACAGAGATCACACTGGGAACACTGGGGGGGACAGAGATCACACTGGGGGGACAGAGATCACACTGGGAACACTGGGGGGGACAGAGATCTCACTGGGGGAACAGAGATCACACTGGGGGAACAGAGATCACACTGGGAACACTGGGGGGGACAGAGATCACACTGGGGGGACAGAGATCACACTGGGAACACTGGGGGGGGACAGAGATCTCACTGGGGGGACAGAGATCACACTGGGGGGGGGGCAGAGATCACACTGGGAGATGCTAGCAAACAGGCACCAGAAACAAGAGGGATCCAATAGGAATATTGGGGCCACTGGAACTCTTCTTGGGGCCCCAGTGCTGGGACCAGGAGGTGAAGGAATGATCTTGGCCGGGTGTAGATAATGAAGTCAATGGCGGGTCTTGTGGGATAACAGGTACCAGCAGGACTGTACAAGGTAGAGCCGTGGAACTACATGTACCAGCATGCTTGCTGGTCTTAGGGAGGCTGTCAATGTGTCTGGTGGGCGGCTCCAGTCCATACTTTGGCGCGGTGTCATGTCTCCTGTCCATACTTTGGCGCGGTGTCATGTCTCCTCCCGGTATCTCAGCCGCTTTTCCTGGTGATGAAAACAAATGGTTTCATTACAGAGAGAAGAAATAAAAGCCGCCATCAGCAGTAACTATGGAGCGGGAGAATTTTGCGTGTCACATTGTGTCAGGCTGATGAATTGCGCACACAATTGTTTTGTCTGACGTTGGTGATTAATGGCGGTCGCCGGTCATGTAAGAGACACGTGAGGCGGAGATTATGCAGCTGGAGAACAGGGGATCGATAACGATCGCTCTCTTCAGATCCAAGCCGGCGATTTCCACAATCCTCTCTTGTCCTGAATTTTCTTCTGCCGTTGTTTGATGAATGTCACCGATCTTCTGAGCTTCTCCTCCGATCCTTCAACAGACCTCATCTATAAATCCTCTTCCCACCCGGGATCGCCACCTTTTCTTCAAGCCAAACCCAAACACTTTAGCGGCGCACGGCATGGCACCCCAACCGCGGGGCGATTTTGCCACGATTGTCACTCGACAAATCGCGGCAAAATCACGTAAACAGAATTGTGGGATGTCTGTCACCCAAAAGAAGTTTTGCTTCGGGATTGGGGCGCCATTATCCCCATCCCCCTCCTATTACAAAATGTCTTCTCCTACCAATACCCCCATGGCAGCCGCCAGGGGGCATCACGGGGCCCCAGCACACAGGGGGGCCCGGACAGCAGGGGATTCAGAGCGGCGGGGGCAATTACAGAGATGGGGGGCAATTACAGAGGAGGGGGGGCAATTACAGAGGAGGTGGGCAAACACAGAGGAGAAGGGGAAATTACAGAGGAGGGGGCAAACACAGAGGAGGGGGGCAATTAGAGGAGGGGGGCAAACACAGAGTCAAAACAGAAGAGAGAGAGAGAGGTAACAGGCTGGTGCAATGTTTTTAATAAAATAAATGTTTAAAAACAATCCACTCTTCATGTCAGTCTGTAAAGTCCGCCCATTCTCCCCTCCGATCCACACTGCTCTGATCACTGGAGGCAACAGAGAGCCGCGGGAAACTCATGTGAACTGTCAGCCTCTGATGATGGAGGCGTGGTTAAGCCTCCAGAACGCTCTGATTGGTCACAGCGTCCCAGGCTGACAGCTCACTGCAGATTCCCTGCGGCTCTGTATCATTGGCTTCCTCCAGCGATTCAGTGAAACAGCAGCGTGAATCGGAGGGGGAGAATGGGACAGCGCAGTTTACAGACCGACATACCTACAGCTCTGACATGTAGAGTGAGTGGATTGTTTTCCACACCAGCAGCTGCCTGTCGCCTCTCTCTCTCCCTTTGTTTTCATTGCTCTGTAATTGCTCCCCCCGCCCGCTGCTCCGATCCCCCTGCTTTCCGGGTCCCGCTGTGTGCCGGGGCTCGTAAAAGGAGGCCCCATGGTACCCTCTGTCAGCTGGAAATGGTGTCTGGGTGTGAGGCAGAGGGAAACCCGGGCACAGCCTCCTAATCCCGTACTGTCAGGGTCAAAACCGGACAGGTGGCAACCCTATTCCCACCACCCTTCCCCACTCATGTCCCAACACCCTGTTATCCTTACTGCATATTTCCCACAACGAAATAGACCTCTGACCACCGCGGTCTACCAGCCATTCCAGTGGAACACCCTACATTGATGTCTACCAGCCATACCACTGCCCAGAGGAACACCCTACACTGCTGTCTACCAGTCATACCACTGCCCAGAGGAACACCCTACACCGCTGTATACCAGTCATACCACTGCCCAGAGGAACACCCTACACCGCTGTCTACCAGTCATACCACTGCCCAGAGGAACACCCTACACCGCTGTATACCAGTCATACCACTGCCCAGAGGAACACCCTACATCGCTGTATACCAGTCATACCACTGCCCAGAGGAACACCCTACACTGCTGTCTACCAGCCATACCACTGCCCAGAGGAACACCCTACACTGCTGTCTACCAGTCATACCACTGCCCAGAGGAACACCCTACACCGCTGTATACCAGTCATACCACTGCCCAGAGGAACACCCCACACTGCTGTCTACCAGCCATACCACTGCCCAGAGGAACACCCTACACTGCTGTCTACCAGTCATACCACTGCCCAGAGGAACACCCTACACCGCTGTATACCAGTCATACCACTGCCCAGAGGAACACCCTACACCGCTGTATACCAGCCATAACACTGCCCAGCGGAACACCCTACACCGCTGTATACCAGCCATAACACTGCCCAGCGGAACACCCTACACCGCTGCCTACCAGTCATACCACTGCCCAGAGGAACACCCTACACTGCTGTCTACCAGCCATACCACTGCCCAGAGGAACACCCTACACTGCTGTCTACCAGTCATACCACTGCCCAGAGGAACACCCTACACCGCTGTATACCAGTCATACCACTGCCCAGAGGAACACCCTACACCGCTGTCTACCAGTCATACCACTGCCCAGAGGAACACCCTACATCGCTGTATACCAGTCATACCACTGCCCAGAGGAACACCCTACATCGCTGTATACCAGTCATACCACTGCCCAGAGGAACACCCTACACTGCTGTCTACCAGCCATACCACTGCCCAGAGGAACACCCTACACCGCTGTCTACCAGTCATACCACTGCCCAGAGGAACACCCTACATCGCTGTCTACCAGTCATACCACTGCCCAGAGGAACACCCTACACCGCTGTCTACCAGCCATACCACTGCCCAGAGGAACATCCTACACCACTGTCTACCAGCCATACCATTGCCCAGAGGAACACCCTACACCGCTGTCTACCAGCCATACCATTGCCCAGAGGAACACCCTACACCGCTGTCTACCAGCCATACCACTGCCCAGAGGAACACCCTACACCGCTGTCTACCAGCCATACCACTGCCCAGAGGAACACCCTACACCACTGCCTACCAGCCATACCACTGCCCAGAGGAACACCCTACACCACTGTCTACCAGCCATACCACTGCCCAGAGGAACACCTTACACCACTGTCTACCAGCCATACCACTGCCCAGCGGAACACCCTACACCACTGTCTACCAGCCATACCACTGCTCAGCGGAATACCCTACACCGCTGTATACCAGTCATACCACTGCCCAGAGGAACACCCTACATCGCTGTATACCAGTCATACCACTGCCCAGAGGAACACCCTTCACCACTGTCTACCAGTCATACCACTGCCCAGAGGAACACCCTACACCGCTATATACCAGTCATACCAATGCCCAGAGCAACACTCTACATCGCTGTCTACCAGTCATACCACTGCCCAGCGGAACACCCTACACCGCTGTATACCAGTCATACCACTGCCCAGAGGAACACCCTACACCACTGTCTACCAGCCATACCACTGCCCAGAGGAACACCCTACACCACTGTCTACCAGCCATACCACTGCCCAGAGGAACACACTACACCACTGTCTACCAGCCATACCACTGCCCAGCGGAACACCCTACACCGCTGCCTACCAGCCATACCACTGCCAAGAGGAACACCCTACACCGCTGTCTACTAGACATGTGCACACTGAAATATTTCGTTTCGGAATTTCGTTTTCGTCCAAAAAATAAATTTATTTAGTTACTCCCGAAATTCGTTTTTATTTATTTCGTTTTTCGTTAAAAATTGCATTCGTCCGAAAATCTGAATTAATTAAGGTCGAATCTGTCATTGAAGGCTTATGGTGTCTGTCGAATGTTCAAAGAAGATTCGACGGAGCAGCGAAACTGTACGACTCTGCAATCATACATTTCCGGTCGAATGTTCCGCCCACAAGCAGTGATCTTTTCTCTCCTATGTCGAATCTTTTCTCTCTATAATGTCGAATCTTTTCTCTCCTATGTCGAATCTTTTCTCTCTATAATGTCGAATCTTTTCTCTCCTATGTCGAATCTTTTCTCTCTATAATGTCAAATCTTTTCTCTCCATAATGTCAAATCTTTTCTCTCCTATGTCGAATCTTTTCTCTCCTATGTCGAATCTTTTCTCTCTATAATGTCAAATCTTTTCTCTCTATAATGTCAAATCTTTTCTCTCTATAATGTCGAATCTTTTCTCTCTATAATGTCAAATCTTTTCTCTCCTATGTCGAATCTTTTCTCTCCTATGTCGAATCTTTTCTCTCCTATGTCGAATCTTTCCTCTCCTATGTCGAATCTTTCCTCTCCTATGTCGAATCTTTCCTCTCCTATGTCGAATCTTTCCTCTCCTATGTCGAATCTTTCTCTCCTATGTCGAATCTTTTCTCTCTATAATGTCGAATCTTTTCTCTCTATAATGTCGAATCTTCTCGCCTATGTCGAATCTTTTCTCTCCTATGTCGAATCTTTCTCTCCTATGTCAAATCTTTTCTCTCTATAATGTCGAATCTTTTCTCTCCTATGTAGAATAATCTTGGACTAATAGAGTTAAGGTTAGGCGCATTCGACCACAGGTTCGATAGACACAGATTGTTATTGTCAGCGTCACGTCGAATCTCCTATCTATATCGAACTGTTGTAGCAACGAAAACGAAAATAAAGCATTTGTTTATGTCGGATCTTTCGGTTTTCGGATTCTGTGCTTTCGTTTTCGTTTGTTAAAACGATAACGAAAATAGCTGAAATTCGGACGAAAATGCATTCGGACGAAAACGATTGCACATGTCTACTGTCTACCAGCCATACCACTGCCCAGAGGAACACCCTACACCGCTGTCTACCAGCCATACCACTGCCCAGCGGAACACCCTACACCACTGCCTACCAGCCATACCACTGCCCAGAGGAACACCCTACACCACTGTCTACTAGCCATACCACTGCCCAGAGGAACACCCTACACCGCTGTCTACCAGCCATACCACTGCCCAGCGGAACACCCTACACCACTGCCTACCAGCCATACCACTGCCCAGAGGAACACCCTACACCACTGTCTACCAGCCATACCACTGCCCAGAGGAACACCCTACACCGCTGTTTACCAGCCATACCACTGCCCAGAGGAACACCTTACACCACTGTCTACCAGCCATACCACTGCCCAGAGGAACACCCTACACCACTGTCTACCAGCCATACCACTGCCCAGCGGAACACCCTACACCGCTGTCTACCAGCCATACCACTGTCTACCAGCCATACCACTGCCCAGAGGAACACCCTACACCACTGTCTACCAGCCTAACCACTGCCCAGCGGAACACCCTACACCACTGTCTACCAGCCATACCACTTTTCAGCGGAATACCCTACACCACTGTCTACTAGGGATGAGCTTCGTGTTCGAGTCGAACATACGTTCGACTCGAACATTGGCTGTTCGATCGTTCGACGAAGATCGAACGATTTGGGCCGTTCGCGCCAAATTCGAGTGACGCGAACGGCCCACAATGCACTACGCCATCGCAGTGTCATCCAGGCGCTGTGATTGGCCAAGCATGCACTGTGACCCCGCATGCTTGGCCAATCACAGCGCCGGCAGCGAGGAGAGCAATGATTGGCCACAGGCAGGATGCCTGTGGCCAATTATTGCTGAGGGTGTTTAGTACACGCCCCACACTATAAAAGGCCGCCAGCACGGCGGCCTAGTGTAGTGTGTTCCGGAGCAGGGATAGAGTAGCATAGGCAGGGACAGTGACTGTTATTTCTTTCTTGCTTAACCTGGATTCCTTTAGTTTAGGGAAAGAGAAGGATAGGTAGGGAGAGTGTCAGTGTGTTTTGTGCTTCTGCTATAGTGTGCTTAAAAAAAACATTTATTCTAGGGACAGAAAACTCTAGGTAGGGACAGTGTCAGTTTCTTTCACTCTGCAAGTCCTTGTTTCCAGGGACCTGTAAGGACAGTGAGTTAATTGTCCTTGTGCTATATTGTGCTTAAAAAAAACATTTATTCTAGGGACAGAAAACTCTAGGTAGGGACAGTGTCAGTTTCTTTCACTCTGCAAGTCCTTGTTTCCAGGGACCTGTAAGGACAGTGAGTTAATTGTCCTTGTGCTATATTGTGATTAAAAAAAACATTTATTCTAGGGACAGAAAACTGTAGGTAGGGAGAGTGTTTTTTTTCTTTCACTCTGCAAGTCCTTGTTTCCAGGGACCTGTAAGGACAGTGAGTTAATTGTCCTTGTGCTATATTGTGCTTAAAAAAAACATTTATTCTAGGGACAGAAAACTCTAGGTAGGGACAGTGTCAGTTTCTTTCACTCTGCAAGTCCTTGTTTCCAGGGACCTGTAAGGACAGTGAGTTAATTTTCCTTGTGCTATATTGTGCTTAAAAAAAACATTTATTCTAGGGACAGAAAACTCTAGGTAGGGACAGTGTCAGTTTCTTTCACTCTGCAAGTCCTTGTTTCCAGGGACCTGTAAGGACAGTGAGTTAATTGTCCTTGTGCTATATTGTGCTTAAAAAAAACATTTATTCTAGGGACAGAAAACTCTAGGTAGGGACAGTGTCAGTTTCTTTCACTCTGCAAGTCCTTGTTTCCAGGGACCTGTAAGGACAGTGAGTTAATTTTCCTTGTGCTATATTGTGATTAAAAAAAACATTTTTTCTAGGGACAGAAAACTGTAGGTAGGGAGAGTGTTTTTTTTCTTTCACTCTGCAAGTCCTTGTTTCCAGGGACCTGTAAGGACAGTGAGTTAATTTTCCTTGTGCTATATTGTGATTAAAAAAAACATTTTTTCTAGGGACAGAAAACTGTAGGTAGGGAGAGTGTTTTTTTTCTTTCACTCTGCAAGTCCTTGTTTCCAGGGACCTGTAAGGACAGTGAGTTAATTGTCCTTGTGCTATATTGTGCTTAAAAAAAACATTTTTTCTAGGGACAGAAAACTCTAGGTAGGGAGAGTGTTTTTTTTTTTTCACTCTGCAAGTCCTTGTTTCCAGGGACCTGTAAGGACAGTGAGTTAATTGTCCTTGTGCTATATTGTGCTTAAAAAAAACATTTATTCTAGGGACAGAAAACTCTAGGTAGGGACAGTGTCAGTTTCTTTCACTCTGCAAGTCCTTGTTTCCAGGGACCTGTAAGGACAGTGAGTTAATTTTCCTTGTGCTATATTGTGATTAAAAAAAACATTTTTTCTAGGGACAGAAAACTGTAGGTAGGGAGAGTGTTTTTTTTCTTTCACTCTGCAAGTCCTTGTTTCCAGGGACCTGTAAGGACAGTGAGTTAATTTTCCTTGTGCTATATTGTGATTAAAAAAAACATTTTTTCTAGGGACAGAAAACTGTAGGTAGGGAGAGTGTTTTTTTTCTTTCACTCTGCAAGTCCTTGTTTCCAGGGACCTGTAAGGACAGTGAGTTAATTGTCCTTGTGCTATATTGTGCTTAAAAAAAACATTTTTTCTAGGGACAGAAAACTCTAGGTAGGGAGAGTGTTTTTTTTTTTTCACTCTGCAAGTCCTTGTTTCCAGGGACCTGTAAGGACAGTGAGTTAATTGTCCTTGTGCTATATTGTGCTTAAAAAAAACATTTATTCTAGGGACAGAAAACTCTAGGTAGGGACAGTGTCAGTTTCTTTCACTCTGCAAGTCCTTGTTTCCAGGGACCTGTAAGGACAGTGAGTTAATTTTCCTTGTGCTATATTGTGCTTAAAAAAAACATTTATTCTAGGGACAGAAAACTCTAGGTAGGGACAGTGTCAGTTTCTTTCACTCTGCAAGTCCTTGTTTCCAGGGACCTGTAAGGACAGTGAGTTAATTTTCCTTGTGCTATATTGTGATTAAAAAAAACATTTTTTCTAGGGACAGAAAACTCTAGGTAGGGACAGTGTCAGTTTCTTTCACTCTGCAAGTCCTTGTTTCCAGGGACCTGTAAGGACAGTGAGTTAATTGTCCTTGTGCTATATTGTGATTAAAAAAAACATTTATTCTAGGGACAGAAAACTGTAGGTAGGGAGAGTGTTTTTTTTCTTTCACTCTGCAAGTCCTTGTTTCCAGGGACCTGTAAGGACAGTGAGTTAATTGTCCTTGTGCTATATTGTGCTTAAAAAAAACATTTATTCTAGGGACAGAAAACTCTAGGTAGGGACAGTGTCAGTTTCTTTCACTCTGCAAGTCCTTGTTTCCAGGGACCTGTAAGGACAGTGAGTTAATTTTCCTTGTGCTATATTGTGATTAAAAAAAACATTTATTCTAGGGACAGAAAACTCTAGGTAGGGACAGTGTCAGTTTCTTTCACTCTGCAAGTCCTTGTTTCCAGGGACCTGTAAGGACAGTGAGTTAATTTTCCTTGTGCTATATTGTGATTAAAAAAAACATTTTTTCTAGGGACAGAAAACTGTAGGTAGGGAGAGTGTTTTTTTTCTTTCACTCTGCAAGTCCTTGTTTCCAGGGACCTGTAAGGACAGTGAGTTAATTTTCCTTGTGCTATATTGTGCTTAAAAAAAACATTTTTTCTAGGGACAGAAAACTGTAGGTAGGGAGAGTGTTTTTTTTCTTTCACTCTGCAAGTCCTTGTTTCCAGGGACCTGTAAGGACAGTGAGTTAATTGTCCTTGTGCTATATTGTGCTTAAAAAAAACATTTATTCTAGGGACAGAAAACTCTAGGTAGGGACAGTGTCAGTTTCTTTCACTCTGCAAGTCCTTGTTTCCAGGGACCTGTAAGGACAGTGAGTTAATTTTCCTTGTGCTATATTGTGCTTAAAAAAAACATTTATTCTAGGGACAGAAAACTCTAGGTAGGGACAGTGTCAGTTTCTTTCACTCTGCAAGTCCTTGTTTCCAGGGACCTGTAAGGACAGTGAGTTAATTGTCCTTGTGCTATATTGTGCTTAAAAAAAACATTTATTCTAGGGACAGAAAACTCTAGGTAGGGACAGTGTCAGTTTCTTTCACTCTGCAAGTCCTTGTTTCCAGGGACCTGTAAGGACAGTGAGTTAATTTTCCTTGTGCTATATTGTGATTAAAAAAAACATTTTTTCTAGGGACAGAAAACTGTAGGTAGGGAGAGTGTTTTTTTTCTTTCACTCTGCAAGTCCTTGTTTCCAGGGACCTGTAAGGACAGTGAGTTAATTGTCCTTGTGCTATATTGTGCTTAAAAAAAACATTTTTTCTAGGGACAGAAAACTCTAGGTAGGGAGAGTGTTTTTTTTTTTTCACTCTGCAAGTCCTTGTTTCCAGGGACCTGTAAGGACAGTGAGTTAATTGTCCTTGTGCTATATTGTGCTTAAAAAAAACATTTATTCTAGGGACAGAAAACTCTAGGTAGGGACAGTGTCAGTTTCTTTCACTCTGCAAGTCCTTGTTTCCAGGGACCTGTAAGGACAGTGAGTTAATTGTCCTTGTGCTATATTGTGCTTAAAAAAAACATTTATTCTAGGGACAGAAAACTCTAGGTAGGGACAGTGTCAGTTTCTTTCACTCTGCAAGTCCTTGTTTCCAGGGACCTGTAAGGACAGTGAGTTAATTTTCCTTGTGCTATATTGTGCTTAAAAAAAACATTTATTCTAGGGACAGAAAACTCTAGGTAGGGACAGTGTCAGTTTCTTTCACTCTGCAAGTCCTTGTTTCCAGGGACCTGGAGAGACATTGAGTGAATTGTCCTTGTGCTATATTGTGATTAAAAAAAACATTTATTCTAGGGACAGAAAACTCTAGGTAGGGACAGTGTCAGTTTCTTTCACTCTGCAAGTCCTTGTTTCCAGGGACCTGTAAGGACAGTGAGTTAATTTTCCTTGTGCTATATTGTGCTTAAAAAAAACATTTATTCTAGGGACAGAAAACTCTAGGTAGGGACAGTGTCAGTTTCTTTCACTCTGCAAGTCCTTGTTTCCAGGGACCTGGAGAGACATTGAGTGAATTGTCCTTGTGCTATATTGTGATTAAAAAAAACATTTATTCTAGGGACAGAAAACTCTAGGTAGGGACAGTGTCAGTTTCTTTCACTGTGAAAGTCCTTGTTTCAAGGGACAGAGAAGGACACCTGAAGGTAGCCCTTATTGCTTTTTTCCCATCTCCCTGCAGGCCATCTATTAGAATGTCTGGAAGGCAAACAAGGAGAGGCAGACAGTCAGGAGGCAATAAAAGAGGGCAAGCAGGCTCTGTGTCTGGGGGCAACAGTGCTGGTCGTGGACGCGGTGCATTGTCATCAGCACATGGCCATGGGACACGCTTGTCCTTCTTTTCGGCAGCTGGACATGTTGAGCCACATCATGCCGAAGACTTGGTAGAGTGGATGACCAAGCCCTCCTCCTCCTCCTCATCCTCTCTCACCCAGGCTCAGGGTACTGGAAAAGCAGCTGCCAAAGCGTCGTCTTCCCTGGTATCAATGTCAGACAAATCATCAGTCACTCCTTCCCTAGACCCACCATGTCCTCCTCCTGAGGAGTCCCCCGAACTGTTTCAGCACAGTGTTGGGTACATGCTCCAGGAGGATGCCCAGCGTTTCGAAGGGTCTGATGATGAAACCCAGCTAGAGGAAGGCAGTAGCGTGAGAGCAGACAGAGGGGATGCTCAAGAAGGACACCAATCTGGCAGTCATGTTCCAGCAGCTGCAGCATACTGCCAGATTGGCTCCAGTGATGAGGAGGGAGGGGATGATGAGGTCAATGACTCCACGTGGGTGCCTAATAGGAGAGAGGAGGAGGAGGAGGAGGCACATCTCCAACGAGGCAGGATGCCCTTTGGTGGCCAGCGTAAGGGCAGTACACCGACGGAATCACACCGCAGAGCTCCGCCTGTGCAGGGCGCTGCCTCTGCCCGTCATTCAAAAAGTTCTTTGGTGTGGGCCTTTTTTGAGGCTAGTGCATCAGATCGCACAGCTGCTGTTTGCAACATATGTCTCAAGCGTATATCGCGTGGCCAAAACATCAGCCGCTTGGGTACCACATGCCTGACCAGACATATGTTGACCTGCCATGCAGCTCGTTGGCAAGCCTACCTCAAAGACCCACACCAAAGAACAAAGCGGACCTCTCCTTGCACCGCATCAGCTGGGATCTCCAACCCCACTATAACTTCAGTCCTCTCTGAAACATGCACTGAGAGGAATGAAGGTGTAGAATTAGGTGTGTCACAGCCAAGTACTTGCGCCCACTCTGCTAGCAGTACACCGACGTCCGATTCTAGCAGGCAAATTTCCCTGCCCCAGCTGCTGGACCGTCGAAAGAAGTTCACTCCCAGCCATCCACATGCCCAGCGGTTGAATGCTAGCTTGGCTAAATTGCTAGCGCTTCAACTGCTGCCTTTTCAGTTGGTAGACTCGGCCCCCTTCCGTGAGTTTGTGCAATGTGCGGTTCCTCAGTGGCAGGTTCCCAAACGCCACTTTTTCTCACGGAAGGCTATTCCGGCTCTCTACCGGCATGTGGAAGGCAATGTCTTGGCCTCGCTGGACAGGGCGGTCAGCGGTAAGGTGCATATTACCGCTGACTCATGGTCCAGCAGGCATGGACAGGGACGTTACCTTTCTTTCACGGCCCATTGGGTCACTCTTTTGGCAGCTGGGAAGGATTCAGGACAAGGTGCAGTAGTGTTGGAGGTTGTTCCACCGCCACGCCTCCAAAATGCTACTACTGGTTGTGACACACCTCTCTCCTCCACCCCCTCCTCTTCTTCTTCCTCCATGGCCTCTTCCTGTGGTTTGTCCTATGAACCAGCGGTGCTCCGTAGCCGTTCACGGGGCTACGCAAGTACGCAGGCAAAAAGATGCCATGCCGTGCTTGCGCTGGTGTGTTTGGGGGACAGAAGCCACACTGGGGCAGAGGTCCTGTCTGCTCTGCAGGGCCAGGCCGAGAGGTGGTTGACGCCACGCCAGCTTAAGCCAGGAATGGTGGTTTGCGACAATGGCACCAACCTCCTCTCCGCCCTCCGACAGGGACAACTGACCCATGTGCCCTGTGTGGCTCACGTCCTTAACCTGGTGGTGCAGCGCTTCTTGGGCAGGTACCCGGGCTTACAGGATGTCCTGAGGCAGGCCAGGAAAGTCTGTGTGCATTTCCGCAGATCTTATAATGCCAGTGCTCGCCTGGCTGAGCTGCAAAAGGAGTTGAACCTGCCCAAGAACCGCCTTATATGTGACATGCCCACCAGGTGGAACTCAACGTTGGCCATGCTGCAGCGGCTGCACACGCAGCAGAGGGCCATCAATGAGTACCTGTGCGACTACGGCACCAGGACAGGGTCAGGGGAGCTTGGTTTTTTTTCTCCACGCCAGTGGGGCATGATCAGGGATGCATGCACTGTCCTGGCACCATTTGAGGAGGCCACGAGGATGGTGAGCAGTGACAGTGCATGCATCAGTGACACTGTACCTCTTGTCCACCTGTTGGAGCACACGCTGCGTGGAATAATGGACAGGGCACTTGAGGCAGAACAGAGGCAGGAAGAGGAGGACTTCCTTGCCTCTCAAGGCCCCCTTTACCCAGACAGTGTTCCTTCTGTCCCACCCATCGCACAGGAAGAGGAGGAGGAGGAGGAGGAGGAGGAGGAGGAGGAGGATTGTGTCAGCA
The DNA here is from genome assembly GCA_029206835.1 of Rana muscosa. Lineage (NCBI taxonomy): Eukaryota > Metazoa > Chordata > Amphibia > Anura > Ranidae > Rana > Rana muscosa. Next base: position 500,727,707 of record CM055127.1, read on the forward strand.
TGGAGGTGGAGGCTGGCACTCAGCATCATCAGCAGCAGTCTTTTAGGGATGATTTACAGTCCCAAGAAACCAGTGGACTTGTACGTGGCTGGGAGGAGGTGGCTGCGGATCATGTCGTCCTTAGTGACCCAGAGGACTCCGGAGCGAATGCCTCAGCAAACCTACGCTGCATGGCCTCCCTGATCCTGCAAAGTCTGCGGAAGGATCCTCGTATTCTTCGGATCAAGGAGAGGGACCATTACTGGCTGGCCACTCTCCTTGATCCACGGTACAAGGGTAAGGTTGCGGACCTTATGTTACCGTCGCAGAGGGAGCAGAGGATGAGACAACTCCGGGAGGCCTTGCAGAAAGGTCTGTGCAACGCGTTCCCAGAGACTGGGAGGTTGCAAACTCCTGGTCCTGGACAACGAGTTGCTGAGGCTTCGGCCAGTCAAAATAGGAGCGGTGGGGAAGGTGGCCGTCTGACCGATGCGTTCAGACAATTCTTTAGTCCGCAGCCCCAAAGTATGATCGGTTCCAGCAACCATCGCCAGCGTCTGATAAACATGGTGCAGGAATATCTAGGGGCAAGGTCAGACTTGGACACCTTCCCCACCGAAAATCCTCTGGCTTACTGGGTCTTGAGGATGGATCACTGGCCAGAGCTTGCACAGTATGCAATTGAGCTACTGGCCTGTCCTGCATCCAGCGTTCTTTCGGAACGCACATTCAGTGCTGCTGGAGGATTTGTCACGGATCACAGGGTGCGCCTGTCCACCGACTCGGTTGATCGACTGACTTTCATCAAGATGAACCAGTCTTGGATCACCACCAGCTACCACACACCTGATGCTGATATAACAGACTAATTGATTTTAAAATGTCACATCCCTTCAAGACTGATGCTGATGCTGAGTGCCTGTGCTGTTATGTTGACTGGCTATCCTCCTCCTCCGAGTCCTCAATGGTACGATTGATGATGATAGCTTGGAAGATCATTTTTGTTTATGGGTGCCGCCACCAGTGCCTAACGCCCAATTTTTCAGCCCCTGTTTAACAGTGGCGTGTAATTACAATTTTTGAAGCAATACTTTGCAACAGGGCTCATTGCTGTGCTCCAAGTACAGTATCTGTGAGGAGTTGCAGTGTTGTGCCACCAGTGCCTAAGGCCCAATTTTTCAGCCCCTGTTTAACAGGGGCGTGTCATTACAATTTTTGAAGCAATACTTTGCAACAGGGCTCATTGCTGTGCTCCAAGTACAGTATCTGTGAAGGGTTGCAGTGTTGTGCCACCAGTGCCTAAGGCCCAATTTTTCAGCCCCTGTTCAACAGGGGCATGTAATTACAATTCTTGATCTAATAATTCACAGCAGGGCCCATTGCTGCACCCACCAAGAGTAACTGTCAGGGCTTACAGTGTTGTGGCACCAGCACCACCATCAAAGGCCCAATTTTTACTACCACTGTTCAACAATTATATGTAATTAAAATTCCTGATATAATAGTTGACAGCAGGGCGTTCCAGCACCAACCAAGAGTAACTGTGAGTGCTTACAGTGTTGTGCCAACACCAACAACTAAGGGGCCTATTTCTGCAGAGTATATACGGCAGGTCCCTACTTTCAAACATCCAACTTACAAACGACTCCTACTTGCAAACGCAAGAAGACAACAGGAAGTGAGAGGAAATCTACCACTAGGAAGGAAAATTCTCTCCTGTAAGAATAAATATGGGAGAAAGGTGTCTCCTCTGTACTGATGCTTTATCAGCAATCCTTGTTTCAAGAAAAACACCACATTTCAAAAACAGTTGTCATTAGGACGGAAAGTGAGGTGAAATGTTCTGAACAGGGGCACAGACAGCAAAACAAATGTTACAGGGGTGATAACCCTTACCTATGTTTTCCAAAAAGTTTAAAAATAGATTTTTGGTCTGGAGCTACACTTCAACAATGTACCTGTTCAAAATTACAAACAGATTCTACATAAGAACAAACCTACAGTCCCTGTCTTGTATGCACCGCCTGTATACGGCTGTTCAGAGTATATAGGGCCTTTTTTATTTTATGTGCGGGGTTCCCCTTAATATCCATACAAGACCCAAAGGGGCTGGTAATGGGCTGGGGTAGGGGGGGGGTCATGGGGTAGCTATGCCATTTTTCTTAAAGATTTTCATCCATATTACCGGGACCAGACATTACATTAAAGCCGCAAGCAGTTTTAAATGGCTTTTTTTTCCTTTAGAAGTGTCATTTTGTGCAGGGACAGTTCTAAACACGGGAAACACGTGGCACTTCACAGGCATACTTTAGACACCCCCCAGGTACGATATTTAAAGGAATATTTGACTTTTTTTTTTTCACTTTATGCATCATTAAAATGACTGCTCCCGGAAAACGACCGTTTTTAAAACTTATTTTTGCATTGATACATGTCCCCTGGTGCAGAACCCGGGTTCCCAAACCCTTTTTAGGACAATAACATGCATAATAGTTGTTATAATTAGCACTTTAGAATTCGAACGTTCGCATCCATTGTATTTAATAGGGTTCTAATGTTCGTTCGAACTTTCGGTCCGTTCGCGGGTTCTGGTGCGAACCGAACCCGGGGGTGTTCGGCTCATCACTACTGTCTACCAGCCATACCACTGCCCAGCGGAACACCCTACACCATTGTCTACCAGCCATACCACTGCCCAGAGGAACACCCTACACCACTGTCTACCAGCTATACCACTGCTCAGCGGAATACCCTACACCACTGTCTACCAGCCATACCACTGCCCAGCGGAACACCCTACACCATTGTCTACCAGCCATACCACTGCCCAGAGGAACACCCTACACCACTGTCTACCAGCCATACCACTGCCCAGAGGAACACCCTACATCACTGTCTACCAGTCTAACCACTGCCCAGAGGAACACCCTACACCGCTGTCTACCAGCCATACCACTGCCCAGAGGAACACCCTACACCACCGTCTACCAGCCATACCACTGCCCAGCGGAACACCCTACACCACCGTCTACCAGCCATACCACTGCCCAGCGGAACACCCTACACCACCGTCTACCAGCCTAACCACTGCCCAGAGGAACACCCTACACCACTGTCTACCAGCCATACCACTGCCCAGCAGGACACCCTACACCACTGTCTACCAGCCATACCACTGCCCAGCAGGACACCCTACACCACTGTCTACCAACTGTGGGGGGGTTAGCTCGGCAGCGGGTGTGTGTGATCCCCTGGATGGGCTCCCCACACAAAAACAGGCCCAGCAGACGGAGGTTGTGGTTTTCAAGATCAAAAAGGTGCGGTTTATTTCTCTATTTACAGTGACAAAAAACACAGCAAAGCAAAAAGAAACATAAACAAAATAAACCCTGGTCAGCTTGACCTCTGACTAAACATGCAGGTTTCCTAACTAACAACTGGGATCAGCCTGGTGCTGTCCTAGTCCCTAAGTCCCTGGTTTAGTAAATGTCCAAACAAATAGCCACACAGGCTTTGTCTCACCGCACAGGGGTTCACTCTCCCTAGACAGTCCACACAGGTCTGGTTCCAGGCATGAGCAAACACCTAATGAAGCTGGGAGTTTTTATAGAGGCCTTAAACGAGCTGACAAGCTTCAGCTGGTCTCATCAACTCCCTGCCTGCACGACGCCCAGCACTCTCCCTAGAGGTATGAATCATCCATGAGCCCACTAGCCTCAGCTGGGCTTCATCAACTCCCTCCCTAGTTGTATAAGTCGGCATAAAGCCTGAATCTGGGAGAAATATATCTACCCCCCTGGATGCAACCAGGTGACTTTACCTTCCTGCTGTCACATACCCCCCCCCTCTTGTTTTAACCTTGGGGTTGGAACACCAGCAATCAGGCATTCATGTACTCGAGACAAAGCATCCACATTCCCCATTTGAACGCCAGGGCGATGCTTTACTGTGAAGTTGAATTCCTGTAGGGCCAGGAACCACCTATTCACTCTTCTATTTGTCTCCTTGTTTTGAGCCATCCACTTTAACGGAGCGTGATCCGTAACCATGTCAAAGTGCCTACCTAGCAGATAGTACCGAAGGGAATCTAGAGCCCACTTCACCGCTAAACACTCCTTTTCAACCGTGGCGTAATTTACCTCATGGGACTTCAACTTCCTGCTGAGGTAAATGACTGGGTGCTCTTCCCCGTTCCAGACCTGGGACAATACTGCTCCTAACCCCACATCTGACGCATCACTTTGTACGACAAAGTCTTTAGAGAAGTCGGGTGAGTACAACACTGGCTGGCTACATAAGGCTTGTTTCAAGAATTGGAATGCTGCCTCAGCCTCGGGGGTCCATTTAATCATGACCGACCCTTTCCCTTTCGTCAGGTTGGTTAGGGGCACAGCCTTAGAAGCAAAGTGGGGAATGAAGCGCCGATAATAACCCGTGATTCCCAGAAAGGCTCGTACCTGCTTCTTGCTGTTGGGACGTGGCCAACTCTGGATGGCCTCGACTTTGTTGAGTTGGGGTTTTATTACTCCCCTGCCAATGGTGTACCCAAGATATTTGGCCTCCTCCTGCCCAATGGTACACTTCTTGGGGTTAGCCGTAAACCCCGCTTCCCGGATAGAGTCTAGGACTGCTTGCACTTTTGGCAGATGTGAGGCCCAATCTGTGCTATGGACAATTACGTCATCCAGGTAAGCCGCAGCATACTTCCGATGGGGCCTCAGTATCTGGTCCATTTTCCGCTGGAATGTGGCCGGCGCATTCTGTAACCCGAACGGCATTCTCTTATATTGGAACGCCCCGTCTGGGGTTACAAATGCGGTTTTCTCTTTGGCCGACTTGGCCAGGGGAATTTGCCAATACCCTTTTGTGAGGTCAAGAGTCGTCATGTATCGGGCTGTTCCCAGCCGGTCGATCAACTCATCTATACGTGGCATGGGGTAGGTGTCAAATTTTGTAACTTTGTTCAACTGACGAAAATCGTTACAAAATTGCCAGCTCCCATCCGGTTTAGGCACCAACACAATGGGACTAGACCAATCACTTTGGGACTCCTCTATCACCCCTAAGTTCAGCATTTTCTGTACTTCCTCCCGTATTGCCTCCCGTCGGGCCTCTGGGATCCGATAGGGTTTTAACTTCACCCTTTCACCGGGCGGGGTAATAATATCATGCTCTACCCCAGATGTTTGTCCCGGCAGCTCAGAGAACACCTCCTTGTTGCGAAGCACAAACTCCTTAACCTCCTGTTGTTGGGGTTGTGACAAGGTGGCTGCTATTCCAACCTCCGGAATCACGCAACCAGTTTGAGCTGGTGACCAAGTTTCTGCGACTAGGGACTCTCTATCCCTCCAGGCTTTCAACAGATTAACGTGATAGATCTGTTCGGGCTTTCGCCTTCCTGGTTGTCTGACCTTGTAATTCACTTCGCTCACTTTTTCCATTATCTCGTAGGGGCCTTGCCATTTGGCAAGGAATTTACTTTCAACCGTAGGGACAAGTACCAATATCCTATCCCCCGGGGAAAAGGTACGGGTCTTGGCTCCACGGTTGTACACTCTCTGCTGTGCCAACTGCGCTTGGGCCAAATGTTCCTTCACGATGGGCATTACCTGTGCAATTCGATCTTGCATCAGGGCGACATGCTCAATCACACTCCTGTGGGGAGAACTCTCACTTTCCCAAGTTTCCTTGGCAATATCCAGCAGCCCTCTTGGGTGTCTCCCATACAGTAACTCAAAGGGGGAGAATCCCGTAGAGGATTGGGGCACCTCCCTAATAGCAAACATCAGATAAGGAAGTAGACAGTCCCAATCCTTTCCATCTCTATCCACCACTTTCTTCAACATTTGTTTTAGGGTTTTGTTGAATCTTTCAACCAGCCCATCGGTTTGGGGGTGATACACAGACGTACGCAATTGCGTCACTTTGAACAATTTACACAGCTCTTTCATAACCCGGGACATAAAGGGTGTACCTTGGTCCGTAAGCAGTTCTTTACAAATACCCACCCGGCTAAAAACAAGAGATAGCTCTTTGGCTATGGTTTTGGCCGAGGTATTTCTGAGAGGGATCGCTTCTGGATAACGGGTGGCATAGTCCATTATAACCAATATGTACTGGTGCCCCCTAGCGGACTTGATTATAGGACCTACCAAATCCATTGTGATTCTCTCAAACGGGACCTCAATGATGGGTAGAGGGACCAGCGGGCTACGGAAATGTGGCATCGGGGCCGACCTCTGACACACAGGGCAGGAGGAACAATAATTTTCTATGTCCTTCATCACCCCAGGCCAATAGAATCTCTGTAATACCCTCTCTCGGGTTTTCTCTGTCCCCAGATGACCTCCAAGAATGTGCCCATGGGCCAACTCCAACACCAACTTCCTGTAAGGTTTGGGCACCACAAGCTGCTCAACGGTTTCTTCTGCCCTTTTTGCCACCCGATACAGTAGGTCCTTCTCTACGCTGAAGTATGGGTAAGTGCAGGTATTATCTGGGTTCACTAACTCGCCATCTATTTCCACTACGTTTTCCCGTGCCTTTATTAGGGCTGGGTCTTTTAACTGTTCTGTGGCAAAATTTTCCCTGTGAACCTCAAGATCAGAAAACTCCACAGACGGTAGGTTTTCGTCTGAGGAGGTGGGCTCCTCTCCAGTTTCTTGAGTCTCCCCTGCCAATACTGATAAGGGAAATTCTGGAGAGTCCTCACCACTCTCAGAGGAGTTCTGGCTATCACATTCCTGGTACATAGGGGCACCAGTGGGGGGCTCAGGATCATCCCACAGTTCCCAGAACTTCGGAAAATCCCTTCCCACAATGGCATCATGCGGTAATTGAGATACTAACCCCACTGGATGAGAGAGGGTACCTTTGGGGGTCTCGAAACACACTGTAGTCACTGGATACTCTCGGGTGTCCCCATGCACACAAATAACAGCTACCTTGCTATTCCCAGAGACCTCTGTTTTAACTAATTCAGCCTTTATCAGGGTCACAAGGCTACCTGAATCCAGCAATACCACAACATTTCTACCATTAATACACATTTTGCATAAATGTTTCTCAGTTCCTCGAATGGCAGTGCATGCGACTGTCGCACACAGCGACTGACGTCTGCCCGTCAGAAAGTCACACTGCATGGGTTCCTCCACAACCGGGCAATTTGCTGCAATATGTCCCGCTTGCCGGCAGCGGTAGCAAACAATCCTTTTGGCTGCCTCTTGAGCCCCTGACTTCCCAGGCTGTTCTCGCCAAACTTTGGGTAGAGCTCCCACCCTCTCACTCTCTCCACCCTCACCCCTTGGAATCCTCTTTTCTTTTTCGTACATCACGGGACACAGAGCGACTTAGTCATTACTAATGGGTTATATAGTTTACCTTCAGGTGTTGGCACTGGCCAATTCCAAACCGGAAGTACCCTCCCCTATATAAGCCCCTCCCACCCGGGAGCACCTCAGTTTTTTGCCAGTGTCTAAGGTGTTGGCCAAAGAGTAACATGTGTTTTCACTGGGCTTGCGTACAGGTTCTTTTGGGCCTTAGTAAGCTGTTCCGGATCCCACCAAAAAAGCTTCATAGCTAAACGGTCGGTACCCGGGCCTTGCAGCAGAAGAGCAAGGTTTTGCCTGTAATGCTTCTCTTAGGAGGGCTGGACCCTGGGATCCAGAGCTCTGGTCATACCCACGACCAAGACGCTGTCTGTGCAGGGTGCTATACAGGTCCAGGGGAGTGGAATCCTTGGGAACCCGGTCCCTGAAGGTTTAATTACAATGCCTGCCGTGATAGGTGAAGTTTGGACTTTTGTGGACCAAACAAAGTCCTGCGGCGGGGATCAGGTAAGTGGGGGCCCCCAGGAACTTGGTTCTATTGGGGGACCCCCAAGCCTAATTTGTCTTTCTGTCTGTTACCTAACGGTATTCCCGCTAAATATCTGTGTTTGCCTATAACTACTGAAAATGTAAAATTTTAATAGTAGTCAAGAAAAAAAAAAAAAAACAGGGACCGCGGTACCTGTGTTAAACCACTAGAGGCCGCTGTAGTCCATTTTTCTTGTAATGTGGATCTTTGGTTTTCTCAACTCAAAAGATCCAGGCAGCTGGTAAGTTTCTCTGAGGGAATCCACTTCCTCTGCCCTGTTGCTGCGTTCATCCACCGCACAGGCCCTCCGGCAAAAAGGGCCCTGGCTCCTAGTCCTCTGTTGGTTTTCGAAAAGGGCGCCATTGGCGCACGGGCGCGCGCGCGGGCGCGTGCACGCGCCTCCTATGAAAAAAAAGGGGCGGGGCGGGTGGATGACGCTCGATGCGCGCCGCGGCGCTTCTGCGCATGTGCGGGCGTCCCAGCATGGTTAAAAGACACAGTACAAGTGTCAGCTGCATGCAAACAGAGCTAGCAACAAACAGTGGCACACAGAGGCGGTTGATGCAGGCATCCCCATAGAAAGGCACTTTAGTGGACACCAGCTGGTATATAGCAGCACCTGTGTTAGACTATTACCAGCAAAAATTGGTGTATGACGACGGGAATACCTCAGCTTTGTGCTTAAAGGATATGTCGTCCAGACGCTCCGGAAATAGATCTTCCAGGAAGCCAAAGGGGTCTCCATCGGGCTCTGAGGATATTGGGCATGCTTGCACTGCACCAATCTCCCCTGAGAATGCAGAGGTCAGTAGCCGTAGAAACCCCGCAGGAATGCCTGGTGCTGCGGCTGTCCCCAGTCCACCTGCTCCTGTATATATAACAGAGGAGGTTTTATCCTCAACTCTGGGAGGATTAGAAGAGAGATTAACAGCATTGATCGCTGCTTCCCTATCTCAGGGAAAGCGCGTCCGATCTCCGTCTCCTCCTTCAGAGTGCCTGTTAGTGGAGGAACAGCCCCACACAGAGATCGACCTACCTGAAGGGGATCAGGATGAGGTTGATTCACTTATAGAGGAATCAACAGTGGAAGAACCTTTCTCAGCTTCTCAGGCTGAAAGATTATGGGTTCAGTCTCTGACTAACATGGTCCGATCAGCATTTAAAATGCCTCTGGCGGAACCACCATCCACTACGGTTTCCTCGCTGGGGTCGCTAAAAGCTCCCCAGGCGGTCTGTTCCTTCCCAATCCACCCTTTATTAGAAGGGCTTATTTACCAGGATTGGGAGCATCCTGATAAAATATTTGCTCCCCCCAAGAGATTTCCGGTGATCTATCCCATGGAGGATAAGTTCATAAGAAAATGGAGGGTCCCTATAGTGGACGCAGCCATCTCTTCTGTTAACAAATCACTGACATGTCCAGTAGATAATGTTCCAATGTTCAAAGACCCAATAGATAAAAAATTGGAGTCTTTACTAAAATCTGCTTTCTCTACAGCAAGTATGGTGACACAACCTGCGGTAGCAGCGATTGGAGTCTGCCAAGCAGTGAAAGATCAGTTGAAACAAGTCTTAAGGGACTTACCAGATCAGCAGGCTCATGCCCTAGCTGACCTGCCTAGAGCCTTGTGTTTTGCGGTGGACGCCATAAAGGATACAATCCAACAGGCCTCCCGCTTTACGCTGTCTATAGTACATATGCGTAGGCTTCTGTGGCTCAAAAACTGGTCTGCTGAAGCTCCCTGTAAAAAACTGCTGGTTAGCTTCCCATTTCATGGAGAACGCTTATTTGGAGAAGATCTGGACAAATATATCCAGAAAATTTCTGCCGGTAAAAGTTCACTCTTACCGGTTAAGAACAAGGGTAGAAGTCCTTCTTTTAAGAGGCCTACCTCTCCAGTCCCGGGCACATCGGCTGTGAAGCAGTTCCGACGGCCTCCGCGGTCAAATTCAGGGGGCAGAAATCAGGGACAATCACAGGGTAACAAGAAGCCCTGGATCAAGAGAGGTACAAAACCTCCCCCTAAGGAGAGACCTGGCGGGACACCATCAGAGACAGATGGGTGCTCTCCGCAGTAAGTCTGGGATACAAGCTGGAGTTAAAAGGCACTCCTCCTGCCCAATTTATGAGGTCAAACGTGCCAAGAGATCCCCAAAAGAGAGGATCCCTCCTTCTGGCACTAGAACAACTATTGCTCCAAGGGGTAATCATGAAGGTTCCCCTGGAAGAAAGCGGATTCGGGTTTTACTCGAACCTTTTCACAGTCCCCAAACCAAATGGGGACGTGAGGCCCATATTAAATCTAAAAGGGCTAAACAAGTTCCTAAATATCAGGACTTTTCGGATGGAGTCGATCCGATCAGTGGCCACCGCCCTACAAGGGCAGGAATGGCTAGCCTCGATCGACATAAGGGATGCTTATCTGCATATTCCCATCTTTCCGGCCCATCAGAAATTTCTACGCTTTGCAGTAGAAGGGCGCCATTTTCAGTTCAGAGCCTTACCTTTCGGTCTGGCCACAGCACCACGAGTGTTCACAAAAATTCTGGCCCCATTATTGGCCAATCTAAGAACACAGGGTGTAACGATAATGGCATATCTAGACGACCTGCTACTAATAGACCACTCAGTGGAAAAGCTAGAAGTAGCTATTCACAAGACAATCGAGTATCTGGAATATCACGGTTGGATTATCAACCGGGACAAGTCAGCTCTAAGACCAGTCAAAAGTCTGGAATACTTAGGGCTAAGGCTGGATTCAAATCAGAGAAAGATTTTCTTACCTCCAGAGAAGGTGTCGTCTTTAAGAAATTTGACCCACTTAGTGGGTACAAAAAGAAAACCATCCATACGTCTCTGCATGAGGCTGCTGGGAAAGATGGTGGCTTCATTCGAAGCGGTACCCTACGGTCAATTCCATTCAAGGAATTTGCAAAGGGCCATACTGTCAGCCTGGAACAAAAAAGTTCAGGCTTTAGACTTACCAATGTCCCTGTCCCCTTCCGTTCGCAAGAGCCTCCATTGGTGGTTGGTGCCCCAGAATCTGGAAAGAGGGAAACCCTTCAGTCCGGTTTCTTGGAAGGTGGTCACTACAGATGCCAGCCTCATCGGCTGGGGGGCAGTGCTGGAGCAATGGTCTCTCCAGGGCAGGTGGTCAGAAGCAGAAAAGGCCCTGCCCATCAATCTCTTAGAGATACGAGCAGCCCGGTATGCCCTAGTAGCATGGACATCCAAACTCCAGGGGTCCCCTGTCAGAATTCAATCAGACAATGCCACGGCAGTGGCATATATCAATCATCAGGGTGGCACCAAAAGTCGTGCAGCCCAGAAGGAAGCAAATTGCATCCTGGAGTGGGCAGAAAGATATGTCCCAGCCATATCCGCGGTTTTCATCCCAGGAGTGGAAAATTGGAGAGCGGACTTTCTAAGTCGCCAACAATTATGCCCGGGGGAATGGTCTCTTCACCCCGAGGTTTTCCAGGCAATATGCCAGCGGTGGGGAACACCGGATGTAGATCTGCTAGCATCCAGATTCAACGCAAAGGTGGACAGGTTTGTGTCTCGCACAAGGGATCCCCTAGCTTGCGGCTCGGATGCCCTAGTGTTCCCTTGGGATCGGTTCAAGCTGATATATGCATTCCCACCGCCACAATTGTTACCGCGATTACTCCGCAGAATCAGGGTAGAAAAGAAACCAGTGATTCTGGTGGCTCCAGCGTGGCCCCGAAGGGCATGGTACGCGGAGATTGTAAAAATGTCAGTGAGGAGTCCGTGGACCCTCCCACTTCGTCCGGACCTGCTGTCGCAAGGACCGATATACCACCCTTCCTTACCAGCCCTAGGTTTGACGGCCTGGCTATTGAAGCCCACATTCTGAAAAAGAGAGGGCTCTCTAATTCTGTGGTATCTACCATGATCAATGCCAGGAAACCGGTATCCAGGCAGATCTATTATAGGATCTGGAAAGCGTACATTACGTGGTGTGAGACCAAGAAATGGCATCCACGTAAGTACATGATAGGGAGGATTCTGGACTTCCTACAGTGGGCTGTAGATAGGAAGCTGGCCTTGAGTACTATCAAGGGTCAGATTTCGGCCTTGTCAATATTTTTTCAAAGGCCCTTGGCTTCGCATTCACTAGTCAAAGCCTTTATACAAGGAGTGATGCGTATTAGCCCTCCGGTTAGTATTCCCATATGTCCTTGGGACTTAAACCTGGTTCTGTCGGTTCTACAGAAACAACCGTTTGAACCATTACAACACATTTCCTTGGTTCTTCTCACCAGGAAATTGGTTTTCTTAGTAGCCATTTGTTTGGCTAAAAGAGTGTCGGAATTAGCAGCTATGTCCTGTAAGGAGCCATATCTGGTTGTCCATAAGGACAGAGTAGTATTACGTCCTCATCCAGCCTTTCTTCCTAAGGTGGTATCGAGGTTTCATTTGAACCAAGATGTGGTTCTTCCTTCTTTTTTCCCCAAACCTAGCTCAGTAGAGGAAAAGTTATTACATTCTTTGGATGTGGTAAGGGCAGTTAAAGCTTATCTAAAAGCCACTGCTCAGATTCGCAGAACGGATTCTTTGTTTGTTCTGCCGGAAGGCCCCAGAAGGGGTCAGGCAGCATCAAAATCTACTTTAGCCAAGTGGATTCGACAGGTCATAATACAAGCCTATGGCTTGAGAAAGAGACCGCCTCCGTTCAAAGTTAGGGCGCACTCCACAGGAGCGGTTGGAACTTCATGGGCGGTGCATCACCAGGCCTCCCTGGCTCAAGTATGTAAGGCCGCAACATGGTCTTCGGTACACACGTTTACTAGGTTCTACCAGGTAGACGTTAGAAGTCAGGAGGATGTCGCCTTTGGGCGCAGTGTGTTGCAGGCCGCAAAAGATCCTCATGCCTGATGGCGCCCAGCTTATGTACCCCCCCCCCTCATTTGGCATTGCTTTGGGACGTCCCATTAGTAATGACTAAGTCGCTCTGTGTCCCGTGATGTACGAAAAAGAAAAAGGGATTTTTATAACAGCTTACCTGTAAAATCCTTTTCTTGGAGTACATCACGGGACACAGAGCTCCCACCCCTCTTTTTGGGACACTTATTGCTTGGCTACAAAACTGAGGTGCTCCCGGGTGGGAGGGGCTTATATAGGGGAGGGTACTTCCGGTTTGGAATTGGCCAGTGCCAACACCTGAAGGTAAACTATATAACCCATTAGTAATGACTAAGTCGCTCTGTGTCCCGTGATGTACTCCAAGAAAAGGATTTTACAGGTAAGCTGTTATAAAAATCCCTTTATCCGCCCCTGGGGATGGTCTGGTCTTAGGGTGGAAAGTCCGAGAGTCTCTGGAAGAGGCCGTCAGGTTCTCTGTAGCCAAGTATTTCTCTACACGATCCACAAGACCACCGGCCGTCTCTGGGTCTCCATGGCTTACCCACTTTTGGATGGCAGTAGGAAGAGCTCTCAAAAACCGATCCATTACAACACGTTCCACAATCTCTGGTGCGGACAAAGTCTCTGGCTGTAGCCACTTTCTGCTCAGGTGAATGAGATCATACATTTGAGACCTGGGGGGTTTTCCAAGCTGGAAAGTCCAGTTATGCACACGCTGAGCCCGGACAGCCAGGGTGACACCCAGCCTTGCCAATATTTCAGCTTTTAGCATCACATAGTCTTTTGCTTGGTCAGGCTCTAGGTCATAGTAAGCCTTCTGCGATTCACCAGTTAACAGAGGAGCCACCAGTCCAGCCCACTGCTCCTCAGGCCACTTTTCTCTTTCAGCAGTCCTTTCAAATGTGGTCAAAAATACCTCTGGATCATCCTCTCCAGTCATTTTTGTCAATAAACGACTCACCCCAAAGGACGCGGTATTAGTGGGACGGCTTTCCTCACTGGTCTGCGGACGTTGCTGCATTACTGCTTCCATTTGTTGTAGTCTCTGCTCTTGCTTCTGTAACAGGTCTATGAAGCGGGCCTCAGATTGCTGCTGGGCTGCGAAGCTCTGTTGTTGAGCTGCAAGGCTCTTTTGCAAACCTGCATTTGTCTGCTGTTGATTGGCATTTGCTAGAGCCAGCTGTTTCAGTATCTCCTCCATGCTGGTTAAAAAAAAAACTGCCACTGGTTCTCCACCAACTGTGGGGGGGTTAGCTCGGCAGCGGGTGTGTGTGATCCCCTGGATGGGCTCCCCACACAAAAACAGGCCCAGCAGACGGAGGTTGTGGTTTTCAAGATCAAAAAGGTGCGGTTTATTTCTCTATTTACAGTGACAAAAAACACAGCAAAGCAAAAAGAAACATAAACAAAATAAACCCTGGTCAGCTTGACCTCTGACTAAACATGCAGGTTTCCTAACTAACAACTGGGATCAGCCTGGTGCTGTCCTAGTCCCTAAGTCCCTGGTTTAGTAAATGTCCAAACAAATAGCCACACAGGCTTTGTCTCACCGCACAGGGGTTCACTCTCCCTAGACAGTCCACACAGGTCTGGGTCCAGGCATGAGCAAACACCTAATGAAGCTGGGAGTTTTTATAGAGGCCTTAAACGAGCTGACAAGCTTCAGCTGGTCTCATCAACTCCCTCCCTAGTTGTATAAGTCGGCATAAAGCCTGAATCTGGGAGAAATATATCTACCCCCCTGGATGCAACCAGGTGACTTTACCTTCCTGCTGTCACACAGCCATACCACTGCCCAGCGGAACACCCTACACCACTGTCTACCAGCCATACCACTGCCCAGCAGGACACCCTACACCACTGTCTACCAGCCATACCACTGCCCAGCGGAACACCCTACACCACCGTCTACCAGCCATATCACTGCCCAGCGGAACACCCTACACCACTGTCTACCAGCTATACCACTGCCCAGAGGAACACCCTACACCACTGTCTACCAGCCATACCACTGCCCAGCAGGACACCCTACACCACTGTCTACCAGCCATACCACTGCCCAGCGGAACACCCTACACCGCTGTCTACCAGCTATACCACTGCCCAGCGAAACACCCTACACCACTGTCTACCAGCCATACCACTGCCCAGCCCCTACATCACTGTCTACCAGCCATACCACTGCCCAGCGGAACACCCTACACCGCTGTCTACCAGCCATACCACTGCCCAGCGGAACACCCTACACCACTGTCTACCAGCCATACCACTGCCCAGAGGAACACCCTACACCGCTGTCTACCAGCCATACCACTGCCCAGAGGAACACCCTACACCACTGTCTACCAGCCATACCACTGCCCAGAGGAACACCCTAGACCACTGTCTACCAGCCATACCACTGCCCAGCGGAACACCCTACACCGCTGTCTACCAGCCATACCACTGCCCAGCCCCTACACCACTGTCTACCAGCCATACCACTGCCCAGCGGAACACCCTACACCACTGAAGGGTGACAGCAGAACCTTTCATACTAAACTTGGCACACAGTAATCTGCGTTTTACGGATTTCGACTGTTATTTTCCTGCAGAGAGAATAAGCATTAAAATATGTAAAATATATCCCTGTACTTGGCCGCATTCATCTTTCCCTCGATTGCAACCAGTCGTCCTGTCCCTGCAGCTGAAAAACACCCCCAAAGCATGACGCTGCCACCACCATGCTTCACTGTTGGGACTGTATTGGACAGGTGATGAGCAGTGCCTGGTTTTCTCCACACATACCGCTTAGAATTAAGGCCAAAAAGTTCTATCTTGGTCTCATCAGACCAGAGAATCTTATTTCTCACCATCTTGGAGTCCTTCAGGTGTTTTTTAGCAAACTCCATGCGGCTTTCATGTGTCTTGCACTGAGGAGAGGCTTCCGTCGGGCCCCTCTGCCATAAAGCCCCGACTGGTGGAGGGCTGCAGTGATAGTTGACTTTCTACAACTTTCTCCCGACTGCATCTCTGGAGCTCAGCCACAGTGATCTTTGGGTTCTTCTTTACCTCTCTAACCAAGGCTCTTCTCCCCCGATAGCTCAGTTTGGCCGGACGGCCAGCTCTAGGAAGGGTTCTGGTCGTCCCAAACGTCTTCCATTTAAGGATTATGGAGGCCACTGTGCTCTTAGGAACCTTAAGTGCAGTAACCTTGGCCAGATCTGTGCCTTGCCACAATTCTGTCTCTGAGCTCTTCAGGCAGTTCCTTTGACCTCATGATTCTCATTTGCTCTGACATGCACTGTGAGCTGTAAGGTCTTCTATAGACAGGTGTGTGGCTTTCCTAATCAAGTCCAATCAGTAGAATCAAACACAGCTGGACTCAAATGAAGGTGTAGAACCATCTCAAGGATGATGAGAAGAAATGGACAGCACCTGAGTTCTATATATGAGTGTCACAGCAAAGGGTCTGAATACTTAGGAGCATGTGAGATTTCAGGTTTTCTTTTTTAATAAATCTGCAAAAATGTCAACAATTCTGTGTTTTTCTGTCACTATGGGGTGCTGTGTGTACATTATGGGGTGCTGTGTGTACATTATGGGGGGCTACGTGTACATTATGGGGCGCTGTGTGTACACTATGGGGTGCTGTGTGTACATTATGGGGTGCTGTGTGTACATTATGGGGAGCTGTGTTTACATTATGGGGAGCTGTGTTTACATTATGGGGGGCTACGTGTACATTATGGGGTGCTGTGTGTACACTATGGGGTGCTGTGTGTACACTATGGGGTGCTGTGTGTACATTATGGGGAGCTGTGTGTACATTATGGGGTGCTGTGTGTACATTATGGGGTGCTGTGTGTACACTATGGGGAGCTGTGTGTACATTATGGGGGGCTACGTGTACATTATGGGGTGCTGTGTGTACACTATGGGGTGCTGTGTGTACACTATGGGGTGCTGTGTGTACATTATGGGGGGCTGTGTGTACATTATGGGGGGCTGTGTGTACATTATGGGGGGCTGTGTGTACATTATGGGGTGCTGTGTGTACATTATGGGGGGCTGTGTGTACATTATGGGGTGCTGTGTGTACATTAATGAGGGAAAAATTAACTTCAATGATTTTAGCAAATGGCTGCAATATAACAAAGATGAGAAATGGAAGGGGGTCTGAATACTTTCTGTACCCACTGTATATAAAAAATAATGATATTGGTTTGTTGTTCTGAGAGGAATATTACAGAAGAGGCCGATTTATTCAAACAAACAAAAATCACCAAGAAAATATATATTATAGTTTCCCTCCAAGGATAGCCGGTAGACTTTTAGATGGCTGATGACCAGAACCAAAGATGGCTGCCGATTAATGGGTGGAGTTTGTCTTTCCCAAAATGGCGCCTAGCTGTGTTGGGGTTGTGTGCCCGGGCTTTAGTGGAGTGTCAGATGATGAAATGTGATATGATGAGATGTCCGATGTGTGTCTCTGTAGATGATGGACGTGTGTTTCATGTCCTCTCCTCTTTGTCACCTGACTTGCTATTTTTATAGACAAAACACTCATAAAAATCGGAGAATCCTGGCTCACAGATTCCTGGCTGCGATAATATTTGCTGAAAAAATAACAAGCCCTGACCTCTGACCTCTGAAGCTCCAGAAACGGTGCAGTAACTCATATTCTAAATTTACAGAAGAAGCTTCTCGCTTTATTCTCTGTAGCTCAGCTCCCTCCTCCCAGCAGTGACCTGGCAGCCCACCAGGCATTTAATCTTTAAAGTGAACACAGGGAGAGGGAAGAGCAAAGTGCTGTAGTGGCAAAATTGGTTGTTTGCAGAGCACACAGCCATTTTTGCCTTGTGCTAGATAAGCACACATTTCGTCTTATTGTAATAATGTATCTTAGGCTAAAATTCACTCACCGTTCATTCGTCCCATTCATACAAATCAAGAAGAATCACCAGACTGGTCTCATCATCAAGGCCTCCCAGCAAAGACTCACGGCTCCTTTTTATTATCAAAAGATCTCACCAGCAGATAATCACCTCCCCCATGGGAGTGGTCATCACATCATGTGACCTCCTCCATAGGAAGTGAGGACACAGCATGTGACCTCCATGGGGAGTGGTCATCACAGCATGTGCCCTCCTCCATAGGAAGTGAGGACACAGCATGTGACCTCCATGGGGAGTGGTCATCAGAGCATGTGCCCTCCTCCATAGGAAGTGAGGACACAGCATGTGACCTCCATGGGGAGTGGTCATCACAGCATGTGCCCTCCTCCATAGGAAGTGAGGACACAGCATGTGACCTCCATGGGGAGTGGTCATCACAGCATGTGCCCTCCTCCATAGGAAGTGAGGACACAGCATGTGACCTCCATGGGGAGTGGTCATCACAGCATGTGCCCTCCTCCATAGGAAGTGAGGACACAGCATGTGACCTCCATGGGAGTGGTCATCACATGATCTCCTCTTCACACAGGAAATGTCCATATAAGGACATCCCTCTAACAAGATGTCCCATACAATCCAATACATGAATACCACACAAGAAATATAGCTTAAAGCGGTTGTAAACCCAGACAAAATTTTTTTTTTCCAAATCACCTGCAAGAAAAAGCCATAATGAGTTAGTATGACTAGCATACTAGCTCATTATGAATCACTTACCTTAGATCGGGACCCTCGAAGCCATCCTCGTCCGGCCGCAGCCATCGCTCCTCAGATACCTGGAACGTTACTTCCGGGTATCGCCGCTCCAGCCAATCACAGCGCCGCTCCGGCGCTGTGATTGGCCGGAGCAACGAAGACGTCACTCCGCGCATGCGCGCTGGAGCTTTCTATTCCGGCAGCGCCGGAATTCTGAATGGGATTAACCCTGTGAATGCACCGTTGTCTACGGCGCACATGCGCCGTAGACATCGGTGCATGTCTTTTTTTGCAAATATCTCCTAAACCGTGCAGGTTTAGGAGATATTTCTTTTACCTACAGGTAAGCCTTAGTATAGGCTTACCTGTAGGTAAAAGTAAAAAAAAAGACTATACAACCGCTTTAAAGGATTCAATACAATAATACAATACTAATACAACAACATATTCAACAACATGATGGCTAAAGTCTTATGGGCGTGTCCGGGCAGGGAGAGCGCGCATGCTCCCAGCAAACGAAGCCGTATTGCTTTTAAAACATGGACGCTTTCCCCGGCTCTGACATCGCTCTCATATTACCGCTGATAGGAATCCTTATTCTGCGCTATTCCAAAGAATAACGCATATTCAGATTATACTATTATTGAATGGGGGAGGGAGGCTATCTGCCGGCGCACGCTACGAATTCCAACCAATGCTGATCAACACACCGCCGAGACAAGAGCGCGCATCCGCCTATAACCAATGATGTCATTGCAGAGCGGGCATATCCCCTCCTTAACGATCGTCCGTGCTAATGCACAGAGGGCCCTCGTCGGCGGACATATCCGCACCCTGCAAACATCACACTCCAACCTCAAGACGTTTTCCACTACCAGACGGGATTCAAACAGCCTCAGACTGCCCCAGTCAGCTCTTTAGGAGCGGGTTGCGGAAGTACTAACACTGGGTGACACTATGACAATACATATTAAATAAATCTTCATAAAATTCTCCACAACAGTGCTGAAACACAAACTGAACAATTTCACTGCTTCCAATGTGGACTTTGAGGATAAATTGCTCCACAGTGCCTGCAGCTACAGAGATCAGTGGGAGCTTTTTTTTTTTAAATCGTATATGCTGCATACTAAGGATATGCAAGTAGTGGAATGTTCAAAGCTTGGCCAGAGGTTCGCTGGGCTCTGCCTGAGGACCGGACCATTCCAGTGTAATAATCTTGAGTAGGGTTGCCACCTGTCCGGGATTCACCTGGACAGTTCGAGTTTTGAATCGTTTGTCCCGGTTTCAGGTGGACTGAATCTTGAGCTGTTGTCTTCTTTGTGTGCCGGACTCTCTCTGCTCAGCAGTGATGTCATTGCCGCTCCTGTGATGTCATTGCTGCTCCTGTGATGTAAGGAGAGATCATTTATCTGAAGTGATGGTTGCCATTCAGTTTTTTTTTTCTTTCTCTGTTTTTAAGGCAGTTTAGTGCATTCTTCATAATATTTTCTGCTATCTGCTCTTCGTTGTCTTCTTCTCCAGGAATGGATTTGGTTGCACCATCTGGTGTTCCCAAACTTGCTTGTCTGGGAAGGAGTTGGTGTTACTCTTGGCTGTTGTTTTATTAATAAATTGATAAAACTGGTAATGTGTCGCTTATTGAAAATTTTATAAATTGCTCAATCCTATAAAGCAGGTGATGTGGCGCTTAAATGATCGACTAAATAGTTACATTAAAAATGCATAATGCTTGATCCCAAAAAATGTATAATGCTTGATCCCAAAAAATGCATAATGCTTGATCCCAAAAAATGTATAATGCTTGATCCCAAAAAATGCATAATGCTTGATCCCAAAAAATTTATAATGCTTGATCCCAAAAAATGCATAATGCTTGATCCCAAAAAATGCATAATGCTTGATCCCAAAAAATGCCGGTAATGATCCTGAAATCACAAAGAACCTATATAGAATAATTACTGCACGATGGAGTCCTCCTCTCTTTCCTGATGTAACTGAGTAGATTATCCTGCGATCACGCTGTGGAGGTCCTGGGAATCGATCGACCAGCGTATGGGTCCGGTGAGAGGCACACGCTGAATGGTGGAAATTACACCTGGATGTTGGAACCCGCACTTTATTATTTTATTGCACAGTTTGGACTCTTCATTCATCCGGATTCTTTTGCACAGATGGGATTTTTGTCTTATTCATTTTATAAGGACATTCACGGAATATCATTTCTTTATGGTACATCACGGGACACAGAGCTTAGTAATTACTAAGTGGGTTATATTCCACCTTCAGGTGCTGGACACTGATGTAATCAATTAGAAAGGAAGTTCCCTCCCTATATAACCCCCCCATACTGGGAGTACCTCAGTTTTTACATCAGTGTCTAGGGTGTTGGTCACGAGTGAAGATATCCTCCGAGGAGCTCCACTGGAGGGATCCATGCTGGATTTAAATAACCTCCATAAAGACCAGATCCATCCAAAGTGCTTCATAGCCAAAGTGGATGGTTCCCGGGCCTCGTATCCGAAGCACAAGGTTTTCCCCTGTAATGCCTCTCTTAGGAGGGCTGGATTCTGGGTTCCAGGACTCTGGTCAGACCCAATACCAAGTGTTTCTGGCAGAGTGCTGTACAGGTCCAGAGGAGTGGTGATCCTTTTATTAGGACCCGGTCCCTGAAGGTCGGCTGACATTGCCCGCCGAGATGGGTGAAGTTTGGGCTTTCTGTTCCTAACAGTGTCCTGCGGCGTGGAAAGGTAAGTGAAGGACCCTGGCATGTTCCTTGCCTGTAACCTTTGTGGTTTAGACTTAATGCCTAGACTAGTTAAACCTGAAATGACTTTCGTTTGGTTTTATTTTGGACATTGTTGTAGTACATTGTTGGTGCCACTAGAGGGTGCTCACGCCCCTCCAATGTCTAAACATGGGGCTTTACCTTGTTTCAAGTGTATGCCTGGGGCAGTATGGAGGTGCCTCTTTACATAGATACAGCTCCAAGAGTCCAACTGCTTATTACTGCCACTAAGGACTACTTGCCACGGCATTCGCCGGTCCAGCTACGGCTCGCAGGGCTCTCGGCCTCCCTCCTCCTTCCTCTCCAGGCAGTGTTCCGGGCACGTGTACGCCCGCTATTGCCGGAGATATGGGGAACGAGTGATGGAGGGGGCAGGGATTGGCGTAATGACGCTCCGTGTCCCCCGGCTCGCTTCTGCGCATGTGCGGGGCGTCCTCTGCCTTAAAGAACAGTCTCTAGGAGACACCCTGGCGATGGGACGGACACAGGAGCGTGGCTTAGTAGTTGGTTGGCAGTTCTAACAAACTAGTAATGTGATTGGCATACAGAAGGCAGTGATACTGGCATCCCGAGGCACATTAGCTTTACACCTGACTGACTTTTATAGCAGCTTGTACCATGGGCGTCCGCTGAAATTTTTTCAGGGGGGGGGGGGGGCGCTTCGGCAGCGGCGATACACAGTCACATTTTACATTTTACCCTTTCATCGACCGCTAGCGGGGCTTAAAAGCGACCCCCCCCACATTGAAATGTAAAAACACCCCACTGTGCCCCCTGCATCTTTCAATATCTCTTTGTCATTACTATGTGCCCCCTCTCCACAACCGCACCTCTGGACCCCTTTACATTATACAGCACCCTGCACCCCTTTACATTACACAGCACCCTGCACCCCTTTACATTACACAGCACCCTGCACCCCTTTACATTACACAGCACCCTGCACCCCTTTACATTACACAGCACCCTGTACCCCTTTACATTACACAGCACCCTGCACCCCTTTACATTACACAGCACCCTGCACCCCTTTACATTACACAGCACCCTGCACCCCTTTACATTACACAGCACCCTGCACCCCTTTACATTACACAGCACCCTGTACCCCTTTACATTACACAGCACCCTGCACCCCTTTACATTACACAGCACCCTGCACCCCTTTACATTACACAGCACCCTGCACCCCTTTACATTACACAGCACCCTGTACCCCTTTACATTACACAGCACCCTGCACCCCTTTACATTACACAGCACCCTGCACCCCTTTACATTACACAGCACCCTGTACCCCTTTACATTACACAGCACCCTGCACCCCTTTACATTACACAGCACCCTGCACCCCTTTACATTACACAGCACCCTGCACCCCTTTACATTACACAGCACCCTGTACCCCTTTACATTACACAGCACCCTGCACCCCTTTACATTACACAGCACCCTGCACCCCTTTACATTACACAGCACCCTGCACCCCTTTACATTACACAGCACCCTGCACCCCTTTACATTACACAGCACCCTGTACCCCTTTACATTACACAGCACCCTGCACCCCTTTACATTACACAGCACCCTGCACCCCTTTACATTACACAGCACCCTGTACCCCTTTACATTACACAGCACCCTGCACCCCTTTACATTACACAGCACCCTGTACCCCTTTACATTACACAGCACCCTGCACCCCTTTACATTACACAGCACCCTGCAACCCTTTACATTACACAGCACCCTGCACCCCTTTACATTACACAGCACCCTGCACCCCTTTACATTACACAGCACCCTGTACCCCTTTACATTACACAGCACCCTGCACCCCTTTACATTACACAGCACCCTGCACCCCTTTACATTACACAGCACCCTGTACCCCTTTACATTACACAGCACCCTGCACCCCTTTACATTACACAGCACCCTGTACCCCTTTACATTACACAGCACCCTGCACCCCTTTACATTACACAGCACCCTGCACCCCTTTACATTACACAGCACCCTGTACCCCTTTACATTACACAACACCCTGCACCCCTTTACATTACACAGCACCCTGCATCACTGCACCCCTTTACATTACACAGCACCCTGCACCCCTTTACATTACACAGCACCACTGGACCCCTTTACATTACACAGCACCCTGCATCACTGGACCTCTTTACATTACACAGCACCCTGCATCACTGCACCCCTTTACACTACACAGCACCCTGCACCTCTTTACATTACACAGCACCACTGGACCCCTTTACATTACACAGCACCCTGCACCACTGGATCCCTTTACATTACACAGCACCCTGCACCACTGGACCCCTTTACATTACACAGCACCCTGCACCACTGGACCCCTTTACATTACACAGCACCCTGCACCACTGGATCCCTTTACATTACACAGCACCCTGCATCACTGGACCCCTTTACATTACACAGCACCCTGCATTACTGGATCCCTTTACATTACACAGCACCACTGGATCCCTTTACATTACACAGCACCCTGCACAATTGGACCCCTTTAGATTACACAGAACCCTGCATCACTGGACCCCTTTACATTACACAGCACCCTGCACCCCTTTACATTACACAGCACCCTGCACCCCTTTACATTACACAGCACCACTGGACCCCTTTACATTACACAGCACCCTGCACCACTGGACCCCTTTACATTACACAGCACCCTGCACCCCTTTACATTACACAGCACCCTGCATCACTGGACCCCTTTACATTACACAGCACCCTGCACAATTGGACCCCTTTAGATTACACAGAACCCTGCATCACTGGACCCCTTTACATTACACAGCACCCTGCACCCCTTTACATTACACAGCACCCTGCACCCCTTTACATTACACAGCACCACTGGACCCCTTTACATTACACAGCACCCTGCACCACTGGACCCCTTTACATTACACAGCACCCTGCACCACTGGACCCCTTTACATTACACAGCACCCTGCATCACTGGACCCCTTTACATTACACAGCACCCTGCATCACTGGACCCCTTTACATTACACAGCACCCTGCATCACTGGACCCCTTTACATTACACAGCACCCTGCATTACTGGATCCCTTTACATTACACAGCACCACTGGATCCCTTTACATTACACAGCACCCTGCACCACTGGACCCCTTTACATTACACAGCACCCTGCACCACTGGACCCCTTTACATTACACAGCACCCTGCACCACTGGACCCCTTTACATTACACAGCACCCTGCATCACTGGACCCCTTTACATTACACAGCACCCTGCATTACTGGACCCCTTTACATTACACAGCACCCTGCATTACTGGATCCCTTTACATTACACAGCATCACTGGATCCCTTTACATTACACAGCACCCTGCACAATTGGACCCCTTTAGATTACACAGAACCCTGCATTACTGGACCCCTTTACATTACACAGCACCCTGCATTACTGGATCCCTTTACATCACACAGCACCCTGCATCACTGGAGCCCTTTACATTACACAGCACCCTGCATCACTGAACCCCTTTACATTACACAGCACCCTGCACCACTGGACCCCTTTACATTACACAGCACCCTGCATCACTGGACCCCTTTACATTACACAGCACCCTGCATCACTGGACCCCTTTACATTACACAGCACCCTGCATTACTGGACCCCTTTACATTACACAGCACCCTGCATTACTGGATCCCTTTACATTACACAGCACCCTGCACAACTGGATCCCTTTACATTACACAGAACCCTGCATCACTGGACCCCTTTACATTACACAGCACCCTGCATTACTGGATCCCTTTACATTACACAGCACCACTGGATCCCTTTACATTACACAGCACCCTGCACCACTGGACCCCTTTACATTACACAGCACCCTGCGTTACTGGACCCCTTTACATTACACAGCACCCTGCATTACTGGATCCCTTTACATTACACAGCACCCTGCATCACTGGACCCCTTTACATTACACAGCACCCTGCATCACTGGAGCCCTTTACATTACACAGCACCCTGCACCACTGGATCCCTTTACATTAATACATGAGATACTATGACCAGTGTAGGACATTTACCCCCCTCCCCCCCGCCGCCATGCTACATATTAAAAAAATCACAGTCAGACAGTCATCACAGTTAATAATCTTCAGACGTCATCATTCCGTATGGCATGCATGCCATAAGCTTAATTTAGCTTAGTGCTGTGACACTGACTGTAATGAAATGTACTTGTTGCTGGCCTGGTTGGTTCCTCCTCGGCGGCGCTGGCTCCTCTAGCAGGCAGCTCTCTACGCTCCTCCCATCAGAAGTCCCAGGCATGAATGATAATCCCCCTCCCGCCGTGAGTGACTTCACGCCGCCGGGCGGGGCTGTGATTCTGTGAACACTTAGGGGGAGCAGAGCAGCGCAATGATCGTATTGGCTGGGGCTGGCAAACAGGGGCGGGCCGCAGGAAGGGAGTAAATGTATGCAATGCAACACACTGCAGACATGAATGATGGCACTGGCAGTGACAATCGGCGGCGCCGGCGGCCCTGGCCCACCGATGTGCGGGAGGCGGCGTGGGTGTCATTGTCACTCTTTTAAGATTTCAGGGGGGTCAAACGTCCCCCCTTGCCCTATGGAGCGGACGCCCATGGCTTGTACGCTGGACTATAGCTCAGTAGTGGGTGCAATTTGGCTGCCAGTACCTCGGCTTTGAGCTTAGGACTATGCCTTCTAAGGGCTCTGGGACTAAAAATCCTAAGAAGCAAAAGACTGACATTTGTTGGTCTATAAGAGGTTAATTGCTATATTGCAGCTTCCTCGCAGAAAGCAGAAACCGGGGTGTACCCCTTTCCCTGCTCTAAATCCTCAAACAAGAGGATTAAAAGTCCTGAGGATGAAAATTCACCATCAGAGGACCGGGAACAGGTGCAATCTGACGAGGCGGAGGTATCAGAAGCCTCACAAGCTCTGGAGTTGCAGCTGCAGTCTTTTTTCAGAGATTCATACTGCATATAACTTACTCTTAGCCTAGACGGCCAAAGCCTCTGTCTCCTCCTTGGGGTTTAAAAAAAAAAAGAAGAATCCCATAGGTTGTTTGTACCTTCCCACTCCATCCATTACTGCAACAGTTTATTCTACTGGTTGGGCACCCGCATAAGCTGTTTTTTTCTCCTCCTAGAAACTCTAGCCGAGGAGTATAGGTTGCTAGAAAAACCTCCACAGGATCCTCATCCTGGTGCTGCTGGCTTCAGGCTAGCCAAACGCACAACTGCTGGGATGCACTGTTGCTGGTGCATGTTGCTAACGCACAACAGCTATATCGCATGATTGCTGAAACGCACGTCTACAGAGGATAACTTCCTCTTCACCAGTCCACAGGTTGGCATAAAATACATGAGTTTGGAATGTACAGAATGCATGTGGGGTAAAAAGACAAGTAACAGAACATGTTTAGTGTTGATCACATAAAGATACATGTTTCTGTTTGTATGTGTAGCCACCCCCTCACCCCGTCCTCTTTCGCTAGGGGTATATCACGGACAGAGTGAGGTGCGCTACGGCCCATGTCCTCCCCACGGCTGCGGGTGAGGTGAAGGCCTTACCAATCTTTTCCTCGGGCCAAATGTGTGCCGGTTCCGAGGGTCAGTCCATCCGTGCCGGAATCTCCCTTTGCTCCCATTAACAGAGTCCATACACCCATCGAAGTCCAAACTCAGGTTTATTGCGTATCTCCACATACAGTCAAATGCAACGGCATGATACGATGGGGGAGCAGGTCGAGGCACTGTACAGGTTCCTAGTCCCTACACTCCCTGTGCTATGACCAGGGGTTGTAGGAGTCTTGATTAGAGCTCCTCCGCTGCGCTGTAGCCCCTATCAGGGGAAGATGTCCTCCAAGGGAGTTACCGAAGGCCCATCCGTCACCGGGTTGACACTACACCGGGTCTTCGGACGGGTGACCTCCCCAGCCTCCTCACCTCAGATGCGGGTCCCCTTGCAAGGGGCGCCCTGGATCAACTTCACCCTCGCGGGACCCAGTCGGAGTCACCGGGTCCCAGGCCTCCTCAATAGTACCTCACCCCAGGCTGAAGGTGCCTGGGATGGACTCCATCTTCATCCCGGCCAGGCCTAGGGCGCCTAGGCCGGAACCTTGAACCGCCCGCACCCAGGCCTAAGGTGCCTGGGTGCGTGAAGGGATCATCCCCGAAGAAAAAAGAACCTTGTGGCGAGGGCGTCTTCCCCTTTTATCTCCTCACATCGACACCACGGCGGGTTCCCCGCCCCAGCCGTACCATCTCCGCAAAGGGACAAAAGAAGGGTAGCACTGTGGTAGTGATTCTACCCTGAGCCAGTAAGTACACTGACACCCACTGGTCAAGGAGAATATCGCACCACCCAATCCTCCACAAATAACAAAAAGGGGTCTGAACCCTAACATAATCACACACCTGGGTCACACTACCCCCAGGTGTATCCCACTAAATTGAGGACCCCGCTACATTATACAGTTTTTTACATAGTCGCATGAGGATGCTTGGTCACATTAAAGTGCTTAACCACTTCGCGCCCGGGCCATTATGAAAAGACGGCCGCATTGCGGCGCTCAATTACCTGGAGGATGTCCATAGACGTCCTCCTGTTTACTTCCGCGATGCGCGCCCCCGGCGGCGTGCATCGTGGAAGAGCTGTGCCCGCCGATGTCCGCCAGGTACCCGCGATCAGCTGTCACAGAGCAGGGACGTGGATCTGTGTGTAATGATGGGGTGTAAACACACAGATCCACGTCCTGTCAGGGAGAGGAGACCGATGCTGTGTCCTTTGTACATAGGGACAACCATTGGTCACCTCCCCCAGTCAGTCCCCTCCCCCCACAGTAAGAATCACCTAGCAGGGAACATATTAACCCCTTGATGGCCCCCTAGTGTTAACACCTTCCCTGCCAGTCACATTTATACAGTAAACAGTGCATATTTATAGCACGGATCGCTGTATGAATGTGAATGGTCCCAAAAATGTGTCAAAAGTGTCAGATGTGTCCGCCATAATGTCGCAGTCACAATAAAAATCGCAGATCGCCGCCATTAATAGTAAAAAAAAAAAATACAAAAAAAGTCATTCTATCCCCTATTTTGTAGATGCTATAACTTTTGCCCAAACCAATCACTATACGCTTATTGCAATTTTTTTTAACCTAAAATATGTAGAAGAATACGTATCGGCCTCAACTGAGGAAAAAACATTTTTTTTTTTTTTTTTAAATGGGATATTTATTATAGCAAAAAGTTAAAAATATTGTGTTTTTTTCAAAATTGTCGCTCTTTTTTTGTTTATAGCGCAAAAAATAAAAACCGCAGAAATGATCAAATACCACCAAAAGAAAGCTCTATTTGTGGGAAAAAAAGGACGCAAATTTTGTTTGAGAGCCACGTCGCACGACCGCGCAATTGTCATTCAAAGCGGGACAGAGCTAAAAGCTGAAATTTCGCCTGGGCAGGAAGGGGGTTATGTGCCCAGTAAGGAAGGGGTTAAATCGCACGGAGAGGCTTGTTTTCACAGAAATGCCTAAAGTCGCATAAAGATGCTGAATCGCATAAGGATACATGATCGCCTAAAGTTGCATGTTCACCTAGATTTTGCATGGTTGCATAATGAGGCATGATTTATACAGGATCCCTTGTGTTCACATAGGAATACATGTCTGCATGGGTACATGTTGCATAACACGTTCTCGTTGCATAACACGTTCATGTTTGCTTGTGTAGCGGGGTGTCATATTTAGGGGAGGATCTGAGTGGTAACCAGGCTCAGATGCACTAATTGTTGGGATTCATGGACCATTTCTATCCCTGGGAGATGTTACTGATGTTTAGTTCCCTGGGGCCTATAGGTGGCGCTGTTGCCATGGGCCCGGGTCGAACCGCAGTACAAGGTTGTGCCTTTTCTTGTCCCCTCTCGGCAGCAGTACGGTGGGGCGGGGAACCTGCTGTGCCTGTCGAGAGAGGATATAAAAGGAGGCGGCCATCTTCCAGAGGGGTCTTCATTCATCCACGCCCAGGCACCTTAGGCCTGGGTGTGTGTGTGTCGCCTCCGGGTGCTCTAGGCCCAGAGGCCTGGGTGCGGGTGGGTTGTCTTCGGGTGTCCTAGGCCCGAGGCCTGGTCGGGTTGTCTTCGGGTGTCCTAGGCCCGGAGGCCTGGTCGGGTTGTCTTCGGGTGTCCTAGGCCCGGAGGCCTGGTCGGGTTGTCTTCGGGTGTCCTAGGCCCGGAGGCCTGGTCGGGTTGTCTTCGGGTGTCCTAGGCCCGGAGGCCTGGTCGGGTTGTCTTCGGGTGTCCTAGGCCCGGAGGCCTGGTCGGGTTGTCTTCGGGTGTCCTAGGCCCGGAGGCCTGGTCGGGTTGTCTTCGGGTGTCCTAGGTCCGGAGGCCTGGTCGGGTTGTCTTCGGGTGTCCTAGGCCCGGAGGCCTGGTCGGGTTGTCTTCGGGTGTCCTAGGCCCGGAGGCCTGGTCGGGTTGTCTTCGGGTGTCCTAGGCCCGGAGGCCTGGTCGGGTTGTCTTCGGGTGTCCTAGGTCCGGAGGCCTGGTCGGGTTGTCTTCGGGTGTCCTAGGCCCGGAGGCCTGGTCGGGTTGTCTTCGGGTGTCCTAGGCCCGGAGGCCTGGTCGGGTTGTCTTCGGGTGTCCTAGGCCCGGAGGCCTGGTCGGGTTGTCTTCGGGTGTCCTAGGCCCGGAGGCCTGGTCGGGTTGTCTTCGGGTGTCCTAGGCCTGGAGGCCTGGTCGGGTTGTCTTCGGGTGTCCTAGGTCCGGAGGCCTGGTTGGGTTGTCTTCGGGTGTCCTAGGCCCGGAGGCCTGGTCGGGTTGTCTTCGGGTGTCCTAGGTCCGGAGGCCTGGTCGGGTTGTCTTCGGGTGTCCTAGGCCCGGAGGCCTGGTCGGGTTGTCTTCGGGTGTCCTAGGCCCGGAGGCCTGGTCGGGTTGTCTTCGGGTGTCCTAGGCCCGGAGGCCTGGTCGGGTTGTCTTCGGGTGTCCTAGGCCCGGAGGCCTGGTCGGGTTGTCTTCGGGTGTCCTAGGTCCGGAGGCCTGGTCGGGTTGTCTTCGGGTGTCCTAGGCCCGGAGGCCTGGTCGGGTTGTCTTCGGGTGTCCTAGGCCCGGAGGCCTGTTCGGGTTGTCTTCGGGTGTCCTAGGCCCGGAGGCCTGGTCGGGTTGTCTTCGGGTGTCCTAGGCCCGGAGGCCTGGTCGGGTTGTCTTCGGGTGTCCTAGGCCCGGAGGCCTGGTCGGGTTGTCTTCGGGTGTCCTAGGTCCGGAGGCCTGGTCGGGTTGTCTTCGGGTGTCCTAGGCCCGGAGGCCTGGTCGGGTTGTCTTCGGGTGTCCTAGGCCTGGAGACGGAGCTGCTGTTCCATCCCAGACACCTTCAGTCTGGGGTGAGGTACTTTGGAGAAAGGCCCGGAGCCGAGCAGCCTTCAGCTGGGATCCGCCAGGGACCGAGACTCCCAGGGATCTGCCTTGCGAGGGGACCCGTATCCAGGATAGAGGAGGCCAGGGAGGTGACCCTTTCTTTTTTTTTTTTTCAAATTTCACCTTTTTTATTTTATTCTAAAGCAAAACACAGAGACGTACATTCCGTAAATATCATACATAACATAACATATCACCCGTCTCTAGATATTAATTGCAAACCATTATATCATTCTATTCTCTGTGTTATAACTTTACCATCATTATTCCCCCTGCCACCTTCCTCATGGCGTCCAGAGGGAGGCTTCCCAGAAAAGCTTCCCAAACAAAAAACAAAAACCCCCCCTCCCCCCATGTCTTGTCCCCTTCCCTTCCTGAATAGCATTTACTCAGTTCACATCTATAAGGGATCTGCCCTCTTCTGTATATTTAAAATGATTCCATATGGACCATGTTTCTAAGTAAATCCATCTTTTTTGCCGGTTTGTCCACATCAGGTCTTCCATAATCATAATTTGTTCTACTCGTTTGAGCCACATTCCAACCGAAGGTGGTTGTGTCTGTTTCCATTTACCTGGGATGCATGCTCTTGCTGCGTTCAGGAGGTGGCACAGAACCGATTTCTTATATTGTTTAACCGACATTTCGGTATTTTGCAATAAGAAAAAGGTCGGGTCCTCCGGGATCTCCGTGTCGCTGAATTTTTGTGCAATCCTCCGAACCTCTTTCCAAAAACTTTTTATTCTGGGGCAGGAGCAGAAGATATGACCCATCGTCCCTCCTCTCCCCCCACATCGCCAACAGTTATCTGGTATACCAGGGTAACATTTATGTATCATAGCCGGGGTACGGTACCATTGTGCAAGGATCTTAAAATTCGTCTCTTGCATTCTTATGCAAGTTACAGATTCAAACGTGTTTTGTAGTATCTTGTTCTGTTGTTCCTCTGTGAATACCTGTTCTATCTCTGCCTCCCATCTCCTAAAAAATGGCAACCGGAAATCCTCGGCTGGTGCCACCACTAATGTTATCACTTTGGCTAGAGTTTGGTTCATCATCCCGCTCCCCGTACAGTATTCCTCAAACCTTGTTACCTTCCTCTCATAGCTACTTAGGGGGGTCAGGCTCTCCAGGAAATGTCTCAGCTGCACTGCCCTCCAGAAATCCAGTCGATAAGGTGTAACACCTGCTATCATTTCCTGTATTGTAGGCCAGGTTCCTGATCTCATAAAATGAGTCCCTGGTCTATCAGTTTTCCAAACGGTCCATCTCTTAGTCCTGGGCTAAACTGCGGGTTTCCTAAGATGGGGAAAAGGGGTGAGTCTATTGTTGATAAATTACCTTTAGAGAAAAAGCCATATCCTATTCAGAGGGTGGGGCCTATCAAAGGGTGTGTCTTTATGCTGTTCTTTAGATCCCTAAAACACCAAGCGGCTCGTTGTAGAAGCACATTGCTCTGCGCCTGTTCTAAACCAGGCCAAATTTTCCACTCCTTATGTCTGCTCCAATCAACCAAGCGGCTCAGCAGGGCAGCTTGGTAGTATTTATATACATCTGGGACCCCCAATCCTCCATATCGTTTAGGTAGGAACATCACTGATCTCTTGATTCTTGGGTGTTTATTTGCCCAAATGAACCTAATGATGAGAGAGTGTACTTGTTTGAAAAATTCTCTGGGTATGTTAATTGGCAATGTTTGGAAGAGGTATAAAAACTTTGGTAAGATATTCATTTTAATAATGTTACACCTCCCAAACCAGGAATGAAACCCCCTCTAGCATAACTCGCACCCTAGATAGTAGTGGGGGGAAGTTCAGTCTCTATGTCTGTGCCAAGTCTGCTGGAATAAGAGTTCAAAGCTTATCTGTCCATTTAAATTTATAATTGGACTTCAATATTCCCAATACATCTTTAGGTGTTGCTACTCCCATCGCCTCTGATTTTGAGAAGTTAATCTTCAAATGTGATAGCGAGCCATACTTCTCCATTTCCTGAACTAGATTGGGGAGAGATACTAACGGGTTGGTCAGTGAGTACAACATATCATCTGCATAAGCAGAGATTTTATATTCTATTCCTCCAATTTTCAGACCTCCTATATCTGAGTTTGCTCAGTCGGATCTTGCATAGTAACGGTTCAACCGACAGAGCAAAAAGGATTGGGGATAAAGGACATCCCTGTCTAGTCCCATTGGCTACTCTAAAATGGGGGGACACAATTCCATTCACCTTAACTTGCGCGGTCGGTTGAGTGTAAATGCTTGAGATCCACTGAATCATATTTTTCCCCAACCCTAAATGTCGTAGGACCGCGAACATAAATTGCCAATTAATACGGTCGAACGCCTTTTCCGCATCTGTCCCCAAAAATACGCAGGTCGTTCGAGATAAATTAGCTACATGGATCAAATTTAGAGTCTTAATCGTATTACCCGTGCTTCCCGCATCTTCACAAACCCTACCTGGTCCTGATGGACCAGGGAGTGTATCTGCTGTTGGAGCCGTGTCGCTATGATTTTGGAAAAGAGCTTCAGATCCGTATTTAGAAGGGATATTGGTCTATAACTCCTGCACTGTGATGGGTCCTTCTCCTCCTTAGGTAAGATCGTAATTAAGGCTTTTAGTGTTTCTACATGGAAGGAGCTTGTATCTCCTAATCCATTAAACATTTTTACAAGATACGGACCTAAGATTGGGAAGAAAAGCTTATAATATTGAATAGAGAAACCATCCGGACCCGGCGTCTTTCCTCTTTTTGTCTCTTTTACTGCCTCTTGAATTTCTTCTAGTGTAATCGGTCTTTCCAATTCCTGCCTTATAGGTGATGACAAACTAGGCATTCCTGAATCTACTAAGTATTCCTCTATCACAGTCTGATTCTGGGGTTTTGGCTGTAGGTTGTACAGGGATGCATAATAATCTCCAAACCTTTGTGCTATCTCCCTCGGTAGTGTAATTTTCCCACCTTCCGCACTGGTAATCATTGGGACCAGGGCCGATCCTAGACAGGGTGCGAGGGGTGCAGTTCACCCAGGCGCCACAGAGGTGGGGGCGCTCAAGCGCCAGAGTGCTCCCCTCCCTCCTCCTCCTTCTTGCTGGTATTCAGAGGCCGCTCACCGCTGCTATTTCATCCCGCCCAAGCCCGTCCCCCATCCATCCTCCTGTCAGAGGAGATCGGAGCGGGTGCCCTGGGCGGAGAGTAAGAGGGGGCGGATTTCTCCCCCTCCCTCTGTGCATAATATGAGAGCCTCGCATTGCCACGGCCGCCCAATCTGCTCCCTCCCCCTGCATCCTCATTGGCAGGGAGGAGAACGACTTCAGGAAGGGCTCCCTCTATGTCAGTAACCATGAGAAATCAGTCTGTAGATTCTGAGATGACTGGTGGCTGCAGCTCTGTAAAGTGTCTGTGACAGTGACACTTACACAGCCCAGCGAACACACCACCCCCCCCCCCTCACTGACGGGAGATCAGTGAGGAATACAGCTCCTCCCACCTCTGCTCCTCCAGTGACTTCCCGCCCCGCCCACACAATCTCCGGCGTACAGCTGTATCTGGAGAAAGGATGTGTGGGCGGGAAATATGAAAACAGCAGCTGCAGATTCCTGTGAGACTGATTTCTGCTTCCAGCCTGGAAATGTGAGTGTGGAGGGGAGCGCAGGGGAGGGACTATTTTCTTATTTTCGGGGCGCATGAACATCATGCCGCCCCACTATTCTATTAGTCCCGGCTGGCGGAGTGATATTGCAATTCTCCGTTCGGCTCTTGGCTGCAATCCTAGCAAGATGTGAACAAGTTGAACGGCTGACAGAGAAGAGCAGGAGGAGAGTGTGGCTGCACTGGACACAGTGAGTGGGGATTAGAGGATAGAATACTCACTGTGTCCTAATATGTATTTCACAGCACAGCAGGTTATCAGCATTTCAATTATCACACAGGTAGCACTGTAAGCAGGTGCTCTATCATGTCTCCATCATGTCTCCATCATGTCTCCATCATGTCTCTATCATGTCTCTATCATGTCTCCATCATGTCTCCATCATGTCTCCATCATGTCTCCATCATGTCTCCATCATGGCTCTATCATGGCTCCATCATGTTTCTATCATGTCTCCATCATGTCTCCATCATGTCTCCATCATGTCTCCATCATGGCTCTATCATGTCTCTATCATGTCTCCATCATGTCTCCATCATGTCTCCATCATGTCTCCATCATGGCTCTATCATGGCTCTATCATGGCTCCATCATGTTTCTATCATGTCTCCATCATGTCTCTATCATGTCTCCATCATGTTTCCATCATGTCTCCATCATGGCTCTATCATGTCTCCATCATGTCTCCATCATGTCTCCATCATGGCTCTATCATGTCTCCATCATGTCTCCATCATGTCTCCATCATGTCTCCATCATGGCTCTATCATGGCTCCATCATGTCTCCATCATGGCTCCATCATGTCTCCATCATGTCTCCATCATGGCTCCATCATGTCTCCATCATGTCTCCATCATGTCTCCATCATGTCTCCATCATGGCTCTATCATGGCTCCATCATGTTTCTATCATGTCTCTATCATGTCTCCATCATGTCTCTATCATGTCTCCATCATGTCTCCATCATGTCTCCATCATGGCTCTATCATGTCTCCATCATGTCTCCATCATGTCTCTATCATGTCTCTATCATGTCTCCATCATGTCTCCATCATGTCTCCATCATGGCTCTATCATGTCTCCATCATGTCTCCATCATGGCTCCATCATGGCTCCATCATGGCTCCATCATGTCTCCATCATGGCTCCATCATGTCTCCATCATGTCTCCATCATGTCTCCATCATGGCTCCATCATGTCTCCATCATGTCTCCATCATGGCTCTATCATGGCTCCATCATGTTTCTATCATGTCTCTATCATGTCTCCATCATGTCTCTATCATGTCTCCATCATGTCTCCATCATGGCTCTATCATGTCTCCATCATGTCTCCATCATGTCTCCATCATGGCTCTATCATGTCTCCATCATGTCTCCATCATGTCTCCATCATGTCTCCATCATGTCTCCATCATGGCTCTATCATGGCTCCATCATGTT
Organism: Rana muscosa; assembly: GCA_029206835.1. NCBI lineage: Eukaryota > Metazoa > Chordata > Amphibia > Anura > Ranidae > Rana > Rana muscosa. Next base: position 500,763,429 of record CM055127.1, read on the forward strand.
TCTATCATGTCTCTATCATGTCTCCATCATGTCTCTATCATGTCTCCATCATGTCTCCATCATGTCTCTATCATGTCTCCATCATGTCTCCATCATGTCTCCATCATGGCTCTATCATGTCTCCATCATGTCTCCATCATGTCTCCATCATGTCTCTATCATGTCTCTATCATGTCTCCATCATGTCTCCATCATGTCTCCATCATGTCTCCATCATGTCTCCATCATGGCTCCATCATGGCTCCATCATGGCTCTATCATGTCTCCATCATGTCTCCATCATGGCTCCATCATGGCTCCATCATGTCTCCATCATGTCTCCATCATGTCTCCATCATGTCTCCATCATGGCTCCATCATGTCTCCATCATGTCTCCATCATGTCTCCATCATGGCTCTATCATGGCTCCATCATGTTTCTATCATGTCTCTATCATGTCTCCATCATGTCTCTATCATGTCTCCATCATGTCTCCATCATGTCTCCATCATGTCTCCATCATGGCTCTATCATGTCTCCATCATGTCTCCATCATGTCTCCATCATGTCTCTATCATGTCTCCATCATGTCTCCATCATGTCTCCATCATGTCTCTATCATGTCTCCATCATGTCTCCATCATGTCTCCATCATGTCTCCATCATGGCTCTATCATGTCTCCATCATGTCTCCATCATGTCTCCATCATGTCTCTATCATGTCTCCATCATGTCTCCATCATGTCTCCATCATGTCTCTATCATGTCTCCATCATGTCTCCATCATGTCTCCATCATGGCTCTATCATGTCTCCATCATGTCTCCATCATGTCTCCATCATGTCTCTATCATGTCTCCATCATGTCTCCATCATGTCTCCATCATGTCTCTATCATGTCTCCATCATGTCTCCATCATGTCTCCATCATGTCTCCATCATGTCTCTATCATGTCTCCATCATGTCTCTATCATGTCTCTATCATGTCTCCATCATGTCTCCATCATGTCTCCATCATGGCTCTATCATGGCTCCATCATGTCTCCATCATGTCTCTATCATGTCTCCATCATGTCTCCATCATGTCTCCATCATGTCTCCATCATGTCTCCATCATGGCTCTATCATGTCTCCATCATGTCTCCATCATGTCTCTATCATGTCTCTATCATGTCTCCATCATGTCTCCATCATGTCTCCATCATGTCTCTATCATGTCTCCATCATGTCTCCATCATGTCTCCATCATGTCTCCATCATGTCTCCATCATGGCTCTATCATGGCTCCATCATGTTTCTATCATGTCTCTATCATGTCTCTATCATGTCTCTATCATGTCTCCATCATGTCTCCATCATGTCTCCATCATGTCTCCATCATGGCTCTATCATGGCTCTATCATGTCTCTATCATGTCTCCATCATGTCTCCATCATGTCTCCATCATGTCTCCATCATGTCTCCATCATGTCTCTATCATGTCTCCATCATGTCTCCATCATGGCTCTATCATGTCTCCATCATGTCTCTATCATGTCTCTATCATGTCTCTATCATGTCTCCATCATGTCTCCATCATGGCTCTATCATGTCTCCATCATGTCTCTATCATGTCTCTATCATGTCTCCATCATGTCTCCATCATGTCTCCATCATGTCTCTATCATGTCTCCATCATGTCTCTATCATGTCTCTATCATGTCTCTATCATGGCTCTATGTCACATTGCTTTTGGGTGCTGACTTTGTTATGGCTGTTAACTTATTGCTGTACTTACTGTATGTAACAGCCATAACAAAGTCAGCACCCAAAAGCAATGTGACATAGAGCCATGATAGAGACATGATAGAGACATGATAGAGCCATGATAGAGACATGATAGAGACATGATAGAGACATGATAGAGCCATGATAGAGCCATGATAGAGACATGATAGAGACATGATAGAGACATGATAGAGCCATGATAGAGACATGATAGAGACATGATAGAGCCATGATAGAGCCATGATAGAGACATGATAGAGCCATGATAGAGACATGATAGAGTCATGATAGAGCCATGATAGAGACATGATAGAGATATGATAGAGACATGATAGAGACATGATAGAGCCATGATAGAGCCATGATAGAGCCATGATAGAGCCATGATAGAGACATGATAGAGACATGATAGAGATATGATAGAGATATGATAGAGACATGATAGAGCCATGATAGAGCCATGATAGAGCCATGATAGAGCCATGATAGAGACATGATAGAGACATGATAGAGACTTGATAGAGACTTGATAGAGACTTGATAGAGACATGATAGAGCCATGATAGAGCCATGATAGAGACATGATAGAGCCATGATAGAGCCATGATAGAGACATGATAGAGCCATGATAGAGCCATGATAGAGTCATGATAGAGCCATGATAGAGACATGATAGAGATATGATAGAGACATGATAGAGACATGATAGAGCCATGATAGAGCCATGATAGAGCCATGATAGAGCCATGATAGAGACATGATAGAGCCATGATAGATATATGATAGAGACATGATAGAGCCATGATAGAGATATGATAGAGACATGATAGAGCCATGATAGAGATATGATAGAGACATGATAGAGACATGATAGAGATATGATAGAGACATGATAGAGACATGATAGAGACATGATAGAGCCATGATAGAGCCATGATAGAGACATGATAGAGCCATGATAGAGATATGATAGAGACATGATAGAGCCATGATAGAGATATGATAGAGACATGATAGAGATATGATAGAGACATGATAGAGACTTGATAGAGACTTGATAGAGACATGATAGAGCCATGATAGAGCCATGATAGAGACATGATAGAGACATGATAGAGCCATGATAGAGACATGATAGAGTCATGATAGAGCCATGATAGAGACATGATAGAGATATGATAGAGACATGATAGAGACATGATAGAGCCATGATAGAGCCATGATAGAGCCATGATAGAGACATGATAGAGCCATGATAGATATATGATAGAGACATGATAGAGCCATGATAGAGATATGATAGAGCCATGATAGAGCCATGATAGAGATATGATAGAGACATGATAGAGACATGATAGAGACATGATAGAGATATGATAGAGACATGATAGAGACATGATAGAGCCATGATAGAGCCATGATAGAGACATGATAGAGACATGATAGAGATATGATAGAGACATGATAGAGCCATGATAGAGATATGATAGAGACATGATAGAGACATGATAGAGACATGATAGAGATATGATAGAGACATGATAGAGACATGATAGAGACATGATAGAGATATGATAGAGACATGATAGAGCCATGATAGAGATATGATAGAGACATGATAGAGCCATGATAGAGATATGATAGAGACATGATAGAGCCATGATAGAGATATGATAGAGACATGATAGAGCCATGATAGAGATATGATAGAGACATGATAGAGATATGATAGAGACATGATAGAGCCATGATAGAGATATGATAGAGACATGATAGAGCCATGATAGAGACATGATAGAGACATGATAGAGACATGATAGAGATATGATAGAGACATGATAGAGACATGATAGAGCCATGATAGAGACATGATAGAGATATGATAGAGACATGATAGAGACATGATAGAGCCATGATAGAGACATGATAGAGATATGATAGAGACATGATAGAGCCATGATAGAGATATGATAGAGACATGATAGAGCCATGATAGAGACATGATAGAGCCATGATAGAGCCATGATAGAGACATGATAGAGACATGATAGAGACATGATAGAGACATGATAGAGATATGATAGAGACATGATAGAGACATGATAGAGCCATGATAGAGATATGATAGAGATATGATAGAGACATGATAGAGCCATGATAGAGATATGATAGAGACATGATAGAGCCATGATAGAGATATGATAGAGAAATGATAGAGCCATGATAGAGATATGATAGAGACATGATAGAGCCATGATAGAGATATGATAGAGACATGATAGAGATATGATAGAGATATGATAGAGACATGATAGAGCCATGATAGAGCCATGATAGAGATATGATAGAGACATGATAGAGCCATGATAGAGATATGATAGAGACATGATAGAGACAAGATAGAGACATGATAGAGACATGATAGAGCCATGATAGAGCCATGATAGAGATATGATAGAGACATGATAGAGCCATGATAGAGATATGATAGAGACATGATAGAGCCATGATAGAGATATGATAGAGACATGATAGAGACATGATAGAGCCATGATAGAGCCATGATAGAGACATGATAGAGCCATGATAGAGATATGATAGAGACATGATAGAGCCATGATAGAGATATGATAGAGACATGATAGAGACATGATAGAGATATGATAGAGACATGATAGAGACATGATAGAGACATGATAGAGCCATGATAGAGACATGATAGAGACATGATAGAGACATGATAGAGACATGATAGAGCCATGATAGAGCCATGATAGAGATATGATAGAGACATGATAGAGCCATGATAGAGACATGATAGAGCCATGATAGAGATATGATAGAGATATGATAGAGACATGATAGAGCCATGATAGAGACATGATAGAGACATGATAGAGATATGATAGAGACATGATAGAGACATGATAGAGACATGATAGAGCCATGATAGAGACATGATAGAGACATGATAGAGCCATGATAGAGATATGATAGAGACATGATAGAGATATGATAGAGATATGATAGAGACATGATAGAGCCATGATAGAGCCATGATAGAGATATGATAGAGACATGATAGAGCCATGATAGAGATATGATAGAGACATGATAGAGACAAGATAGAGACATGATAGAGACATGATAGAGCCATGATAGAGCCATGATAGAGATATGATAGAGACATGATAGAGCCATGATAGAGATATGATAGAGACATGATAGAGCCATGATAGAGATATGATAGAGACATGATAGAGACATGATAGAGCCATGATAGAGCCATGATAGAGACATGATAGAGCCATGATAGAGATATGATAGAGACATGATAGAGCCATGATAGAGATATGATAGAGACATGATAGAGACATGATAGAGATATGATAGAGACATGATAGAGACATGATAGAGACATGATAGAGCCATGATAGAGACATGATAGAGACATGATAGAGACATGATAGAGACATGATAGAGCCATGATAGAGCCATGATAGAGATATGATAGAGACATGATAGAGCCATGATAGAGACATGATAGAGACATGATAGAGACATGATAGAGACATGATAGAGCCATGATAGAGACATGATAGAGACATGATAGAGACATGATAGAGACATGATAGAGACATGATAGAGACATGATAGAGACATGATAGAGATATGATAGAGACATGATAGAGCCATGATAGAGCCATGATAGAGACATGATAGAGACATGATAGAGACATGATAGAGACATGATAGAGACATGATAGAGCCATGATAGAGATATGATAGAGACATGATAGAGCCATGATAGAGATATGATAGAGACATGATAGAGCCATGATAGAGATATGATAGAGACATGATAGAGCCATGATAGAGATATGATAGAGATATGATAGAGACATGATAGAGCCATGATAGAGATATGATAGAGACATGATAGAGCACCTGCTTACAGTGCTGCCTGTGTGATAGTTGTAATGCTGATGATAATAAGAAACAGTGTAATGCTACTTTACACTTCACTTTAACTGCTTCCCGTCCAGCGATGTGTCAGTACGTCGCTGGATTGGAAGGGTGATATCTCGGTCATCACTACAGCAATGATCAAGATATCATTTTTTAACACCAGGAATTCTGCACAAAGTAAAAGTAATCCTAGTGGCTAAGAAGCCCCTGTATTACTTTTACAGGCAGTGGAAGGGGGTTCCACCACCACCACCTTTACTGCTAGATGTGACCAGTAGCATCTGGTTACTGGGACACAGTGAGAGGGATGGATGTTGTTCCTCCCACCGTGTGATGTCAGAAACCGGAAGTGATGAGGATTTTATCACTCCAGGTTTCGGGCTGATGTAAAGAAGCCATTACCGGCTTGAACAAGTATCTGATCAAACTGATCTCGGTTTGATCTTATACTTTGGAGGCCAGAGGACAGATATGGGGTCTAAAAGACCCCAGATCCCTCCATAAAGAGGACATGACATGGCCCATGCTATCACAAGGGATGTTGTGAAAGCAAAAATGAAAAAAAAAATGTAAAGATACAGTGTAATATTTGTTTTTCTGTGTAATAAAATAAATAAAATACAATTTAAAATAAATTTAAACTGCCCCAACTCCTTCATGCTTATTAATTGCAAAGACATTCACTAACTTTCACTTTCAGTTAGGCTGGTAATATACAGTACAAATTTCTTTCCAGCAACCACAGATTGCAGGAAAGAAACTTGCATGATTCCCCCATGCAGTCTCTGACCATCTCCTGTACTATGTCTGCAGTCTCTGACCATCTCCTGTAATATGTCTGCAGTCTCTGACCATCTCCTGTAGTATGTCTTCAGTCTCTGACCATCTCCTGTAATATGTCTGCAGTCTCTGACCATCTCCTGTAGTATGTCTTCAGTCTCTGACCATCTCCTGTAATATGTCTGCAGTCTCTGACCATCTCCTGTAGTATGTCTTCAGTCTCTGACCATCTCCTGTACTATATCTGCAGTCTCTGACCATCTCCTGTAGTATGTTTGCAGTCTCTGACCATCTCCTGTACTATATCTGCAGTCTCTGACCATCTCCTGTAATATGTCTGCAGTCTCTGACCATCTCCTGTAGTATGTCTGCAGTCTCTGACCATCTCCTGTAATATGTCTGCAGTCTCTGACCATCTCCTGTAGTATGTCTTCAGTCTCTGACTATCTCCTGTACTATATCTGCAGTCTCTGACCATCTCCTGTAGTATGTTTGCAGTCTCTGACCATCTCCTGTACTATATCTGCAGTCTCTGACCATCTCCTGTAATATGTCTGCAGTCTCTGACCGTCTCCTGTAATATGTCTGCAGTCTCCGACCGTCTCCTGTATTATATCTGCAGTCTCTGACCGTCTCCTGTATTATATCTGCAGTCTCTGACCGTCTCCTGTATTATATCTGCAGTCTCTGACCGTCTCCTGTATTAAATCTGCACTCTCTGACCATATCCTGTAATATGTCTGCACTCTCTGACCGTCTCTTGTATCAAGTCTACACTCTCTAACCGTCTCCTGTAATATGTCTGCACTCTCTGACCGTCTCCTGTAATATGTCTGCACTCTCTGACCATCTCCTGTAATATGTCTGCACTCTCTGACCGTCTCTTGTATCATGTCTGCACTCTTTGACCATCACCTGTTATATGTCTGCACTCTCTGTCTCCTGTAATATGTCTACAGTCTCTGACCATCTCCTGTAATATGTCTGCACTCTCTGACCGTCTCTTGTACTATGTCTGGGGGCTCTTCCTAACAGACTCTCTAACAGAAGCCCTCTCTGTGTGCATCAGAGAGACTATCCTCCAGGTCTCATTAGTGTACGCTCTTCCTGTATTTTCTTTATTGTTAAAGGATCATGGGAGGATCCCTGGGTAACGACGACTTCTTAGGGGAGCATCTCTGTGTTTGAGTCGTTGCCATAGAAACATGTGTAAGGGGAGGAGTTTGTAAGATAACCACGCCCACGTGGGGGCGCCAGAAATATTTCTGCACCCAAGCGCCTGTGACCCTAGGATCAGCCCTGATTGGGACATACGTCTTAGCTTGGTGTTCCCTCAAGGAGTTCGCAAGTTGTTTCCCACATTTGTTACCCTATTCATAATTCTGTTTCCTTCCTGTCTGAATTGCCCTCTTAGCTTTATAAAGGAGTAAGTCTGTAACCTGTCTACGCGCAGTCAATAAATCTCTTTCCAATACTGAGTTGGCATTCTATTTATGTAATATTTCCAACCTGGAGATGTCTGCCATTAATAGTGTTAGTTTTGCTTCTCTTTCCCTTTCTGAAGACCCAGCGCAGAGTCGTGGTGACAGAGGGGGCCTCTGGTAACTCTCTGGAGGGATGTTCTTATCTTGAAAAGGGCCAAGTTACTCAAGGAAAGAAGTGCGGGTTCTTTATGTCATAGTGGCAGTGACTCTACGCACCCAAGGTCAGTGGCAGTGACCAACCTCATGGTCCGTGGCAGAGACCGTGCGCCAAGCCTGTTCGTGCTGATCAGAGCAGGAGAAACCTTAAATTCAGTTTGTGCCTGGACCTCCTCCCACCTTATCTGACCCGTGTTTGTCTCAACCTGTCTGCTCTCAAAGAGACTATTTATTGCCCTTAAGAATAAATAAGAAGTTGGACTTTTCAGTTGGTGTGGACAGTTGCTTCCTGGGGAGAACTAAGGACTTGTCTCTGGCTACCCCAGAAACGAGGTCAGCTCTGGAGGTTTTAAACACTGGCTGCAAGCAGGCCCGAGAAACTAACACCGCTCAACCTCCTCATCCAGGAGGGTCCGGGCTTGTGGTGCGGTGTGCCTCAGTCTTTCCTGCGGAGGAGCCAACATAAAAGAAAAGCAGGTAAAGGCTGGGGTGGGTGCGCTACACTTGCAAGATGGCCGTTCCATAGCACACGTGCTATATGTATGCGTGTATAAAGCGCACACTTTTTTATGTTTTGCCTAAAACATATTTGTATGAATTCATGCTCCAATGAACGCTCGCTTCCATGGAGGCATATGGCTTAACATTTGCCACCTACACATATGGGGAGCCATTGGCATATGTGTTTATTTACATGGGACTGCAGAGGTTGTCTGCGTTTCGCAGGAGAGCAGCACCTCTTCCAGTTGGTGGTCTTGCCCTTTGGGTTAGCCACCGTGCCCGGGTTTACAGGGTGCTAGGGCCCGCCTCTAGCAGGTCTAAAGGCCCAGGGTATAGCAGTAATGGCATACTGAGGCAATCTGCTGCTGATAGATCAGTCAGTAGCATGGCTGGACCTAAGTGTGTCCAGGATGGTCAAGTATCTGGAACTCCTGAGTTAGGATCCCAGTCTAAAAATACATTCTTATGTTCGGTAAGAAGATTGGAATGTTTGGGACACAGCCCAAAAAGGAGAGGTTTTTGCCTCAGACAAGGGCAGCGCTATAAGAAAACTGGTCTATGTGGTCAAGGCAAGGAAGAGTTCCTTACATTTTCCTTTTTGCTTAAGGTGCTAGGGAAGATGGTGGCTTCATTCACAGCGGTTCCCTATGCTCAGTTTCTTTCAAGGCTGCTATAAACATTATTCTGTCAGCCTAGAACAAGTAGATCCTAACCTAGCATTATCCAAAGGGCCTGGTCCCAGGGATACGCTGGAGTCTTAGTTGGTGGTTCTTAACCAAAAGATTGTCAGAAAGGAAGATCCTTTATGCCGGTTACCTGGGAGGTGGTGGCTACGAAGGCTGGCCTCTAGGGATGGAGGCCAGGCCTGGAAGAGACCACTGCCCAGGTGAAGTGGTCAAGCCCCAAGTGAACCTTATCCGTCAACATTCTAGAGCTAAGGACGGCACGTCTGGCTTAAGGGCCTGGACGTTTAGGTTGCAGGATTGTTCTGTCAGAGTACAATCCGACAATGCCACACCAGTGATTTACTTTGTTTACCAAGGAGGCACTAGAAGTCACGCAGCCAGAGGGAAGTGAACCATGTTCTGGCTTGGGCAGAGGAGCTTGTGCCTTGCCTATTGACAATCTTCATTACATGAAATGGAGAATTGGCAGGCGGTTCTCTGAAGCCGTCAACAATTATTCTCGGGAGAATGACCTCTACACCCCGACTTTTTTCTGGCCAAATGCCAGAGAAAGGGCATAAATTTATTGGCGTCCAGGTTCAACAAGAAGTTGGACAGCTTTGTGTCAAGGACAAAGGATCCACTCGCATGTGGGACAGATGCGTTGGTGATCTCGTGGGACCAGTTGTCACTGGTTTATGCGTTCTCTCCCCCCAGTGCCGCGTGGCTTCTATGCAACATCTGAGGGGAACGGAAATCGGCCTAATGGCTCCGGTATGACCCAGACAACCTTACTGTGCAGGAATCATAAGGGTGGTAGTAGAGGACCCAGGGTCAGTGGCGTAGCGTGGGTTGTCAGCACCCGGGGCAAGGCAAGTAATTTGCGCCCCCCTAACCTGCGGACTTTTCGCACTCTCCAAGTTCCTTCCCTTACTTCAATAGTACTGACCTACCTGATTCCTATACTAACCTCTACACTGACCTACCTGATTCCTACATTGCCCACTACACATTGACCTACCTGATTCCTATACTAACCTCTACACTGACCTACCTGATTCCTACATTGCCCACTACACATTGACCTACCTGATTCCTATACTAACCTCTACACTGACCTACCTGATTCCTACATTGCCCACTACACATTGACCTACCTGATTCCTATACTAACCTCTACACTGACCTACCTGATTCCTACATTGCCCACTACACACTGACCTACCTGATTCCTATACTAACCTCTACACTGACCTACCTGATTCCTACATTGCCCACTACACATTGACCTACCTGATTCCTATACTAACCTCTACACTGACCTACCTGATTCCTACATTGCCCACTACACACTGACCTACCTGATTCCTATACTGACCTCTACACTGACCTACCTGATTCCTACATTGCCCACTACACACTGACCTACCTGATTCCTATACTAACCTCTACACTGACCTACCTGATTCCTACATTGCCCACTACACATTGACCTACCTGATTCCTATACTGACCTCTACACTGACCTACCTGATTCCTACATTGCCCACTACACACTGACCTACCTGATTCCTATACTGACCTCTACACTGACCTACCTGATTCCTACATTGCCCACTACACACTGACCTACCTGATTCCTATACTGACCTCTACACTGACCTACCTGATTCCTACATTGCCCACTACACACTGACCTACCTGATTCCTATACTGACCACTACACTGACCTACCTGATTCCTACATTGCCCACTACACACTGACCTACCTGATTCCTATACTGACCTCTACACTGACCTACCTGATTCCTACATTGCCCACTACACACTGACCTACCTGATTCCTATACTAACCTCTACACTGACCTACCTGATTCCTACATTGCCCACTACACACTGACCTACCTGATTCCTATACTGACCTCTACACTGACCTACCTGATTCCTACATTGCCCACTACACACTGACCTACCTGATTCCTATACTGACCACTACACTGACCTACCTGATTCCTACATTGCCCACTACACACTGACCTACCTGATTCCTATACTAACCTCTACACTGACCTACCTGATTCCTACATTGCCCACTACACATTGACCTACCTGATTCCTATACTGACCTCTACACTGACCTACCTGATTCCTACATTGCCCACTACACACTGACCTACCTGATTCCTATACTGACCTCTACACTGACCTACCTGATTCCTACATTGCCCACTACACACTGACCTACCTGATTCCTATACTGACCTCTACACTGACCTACCTGATTCCTACATTGCCCACTACACACTGACCTACCTGATTCCTATACTGACCACTACACTGACCTACCTGATTCCTACATTGCCCACTACACACTGACCTACCTGATTCCTATACTGACCACTACACTGACCTACCTGATTCCTACATTGCCCACTACACACTGACCTACCTGATTCCTATACTGACCTCTACACTGACCTACCTGATTCCTACATTGCCCACTACACACTGACCTACCTGATTCCTATACTAACCTCTACACTGACCTACCTGATTCCTACATTGCCCACTACACACTGACCTACCTGATTCCTATACTGACCTCTACACTGACCTACCTGATTCCTACATTGCCCACTACACACTGACCTACCTGATTCCTATACTGACCACTACACTGACCTACCTGATTCCTACATTGCCCACTACACACTGACCTACCTGATTCCTATACTGACCTCTACACTGACCTACCTGATTCCTACATTGCCCACTACACACTGACCTACCTGATTCCTATACTGACCTCTACACTGACCTACCTGATTCCTACATTGCCCACTACACACTGACCTACCTGATTCCTATACTGACCTCTACACTGACCTACCTGATTCCTACATTGCCCACTACACACTGACCTACCTGATTCCTATACTGACCACTACACTGACCTACCTGATTCCTACATTGCCCACTACACACTGACCTACCTGATTCCTATACTGACCTCTACACTGACCTACCTGATTCCTACATTGCCCACTACACACTGACCTACCTGATTCCTATACTGACCTCTACACTGACCTACCTGATTCCTACATTGCCCACTACACACTGACCTACCTGATTCCTATACTGACCTCTACACTGACCTACCTGATTCCTACATTGCCCACTACACACTGACCTACCTGATTCCTATACTGACCACTACACTGACCTACCTGATTCCTACATTGCCCACTACACACTGACCTACCTGATTCCTATACTGACCTCTACACTGACCTACCTGATTCCTACATTGCCCACTACACACTGACCTACCTGATTCCTATACTGACCTCTACACTGACCTACCTGATTCCTACATTGCCCACTACACACTGACCTACCTGATTCCTATACTGACCACTACACTGACCTACCTGATTCCTACATTGCCCACTACACACTGACCTACCTGATTCCTATACTAACCTCTACACTGACCTACCTGATTCCTACATTGCCCACTACACACTGACCTACCTGATTACTATACTGACCACTACACTGACCTACCTGATTCCTACATTGCCCACTACACACTGACCTACCTGATTCCTATACTGACCTCTACACTGACCTACCTGATTCCTACATTGCCCACTACACACTGACCTACCTGATTCCTATACTGACCTCTACACTGACCTACCTGATTCCTACATTGCCCACTACACACTGACCTACCTGATTCCTATACTAACCTCCACACTGACCTACCTGATTCCTACATTGCCCACTACACACTGACCTACCTGATTCCTATACTGACCTCTACACTGACCTACCTGATTCCTACATTGCCCACTACACACTGACCTACCTGATTCCTATACTGACCACTACACTGACCTACCTGATTCCTACATTGCCCACTACACACTGACCTACCTGATTCCTATACTAACCTCTACACTGACCTACCTGATTCCTACATTGCCCACTACACACTGACCTACCTGATTCCTATACTAACCTCTACACTGACCTACCTGATTCCTACATTGCCCACTACACACTGACCTACCTGATTACTATACTGACCACTACACTGACCTACCTGATTCCTACATTGCCCACTACACACTGACCTACCTGATTCCTATACTGACCACTACACTGACCTACCTGATTCCTACATTGCCCACTACACACTGACCTACCTGATTCCTATACTGACCTCTACACTGACCTACCTGATTCCTACATTGCCCACTACACACTGACCTACCTGATTCCTATACTGACCTCTACACTGACCTACCTGATTCCTACATTGCCCACTACACACTGACCTACCTGATTCCTATACTGACCTCTACACTGACCTACCTGATTCCTACATTGCCCACTACACACTGACCTACCTGATTCCTATACTGACCTCTACACTGACCTACCTGATTCCTACATTGCCCACTACACACTGACCTACCTGATTCCTATACTGACCACTACACTGACCTACCTGATTCCTACATTGCCCACTACACACTGACCTACCTGATTCCTATACTGACCTCTACACTGACCTACCTGATTCCTACATTGCCCACTACACACTGACCTACCTGATTCCTATACTGACCTCTACACTGACCTACCTGATTCCTACATTGCCCACTACACACTGACCTACCTGATTCCTATACTGACCTCTACACTGACCTACCTGATTCCTACATTGCCCACTACACACTGACCTACCTGATTCCTATACTAACCTCTACACTGACCTACCTGATTCCTACATTGCCCACTACACACTGACCTACCTGATTACTATACTGACCACTACACTGACCTACCTGATTCCTACATTGCCCACTACACACTGACCTACCTGATTCCTATACTGACCTCTACACTGACCTACCTGATTCCTACATTGCCCACTACACACTGACCTACCTGATTCCTATACTAACCTCTACACTGACCTACCTGATTCCTACATTGCCCACTACACACTGACCTACCTGATTCCTATACTGACCACTACACTGACCTACCTGATTCCTACATTGCCCACTACACACTGACCTACCTGATTCCTATACTGACCTCTACACTGACCTACCTGATTCCTACATTGCCCACTACACACTGACCTACCTGATTCCTATACTAACCTCTACACTGACCTACCTGATTCCTACATTGCCCACTACACACTGACCTACCTGATTCCTATACTGACCTCTACACTGACCTACCTGATTCCTACATTGCCCACTACACACTGACCTACCTGATTCCTATACTGACCACTACACTGACCTACCTGATTCCTACATTGCCCACTACACACTGACCTACCTGATTCCTATACTGACCTCTACACTGACCTACCTGATTCCTACATTGCCCACTACACACTGACCTACCTGATTCCTATACTGACCTCTACACTGACCTACCTGATTCCTACATTGCCCACTACACACTGACCTACCTGATTCCTATACTGACCTCTACACTGACCTACCTGATTCCTACATTGCCCACTACACACTGACCTACCTGATTCCTATACTGACCACTACACTGACCTACCTGATTCCTACATTGCCCACTACACACTGACCTACCTGATTACTATACTGACCACTACACTGACCTACCTGATTCCTACATTGCCCACTACACACTGACCTACCTGATTCCTATACTGACCTCTACACTGACCTACCTGATTCCTACATTGCCCACTACACACTGACCTACCTGATTCCTATACTGACCTCTACACTGACCTACCTGATTCCTACATTGCCCACTACACACTGACCTACCTGATTCCTATACTGACCTCTACACTGACCTACCTGATTCCTACATTGCCCACTACACACTGACCTACCTGATTCCTATACTGACCACTACACTGACCTACCTGATTCCTACATTGCCCACTACACACTGACCTACCTGATTCCTATACTGACCTCTACACTGACCTACCTGATTCCTACATTGCCCACTACACACTGACCTACCTGATTCCTATACTGACCTCTACACTGACCTACCTGATTCCTACATTGCCCACTACACACTGACCTACCTGATTCCTATACTGACCTCTACACTGACCTACCTGATTCCTACATTGCCCACTACACACTGACCTACCTGATTCCTATACTAACCTCTACACTGACCTACCTGATTCCTACATTGCCCACTACACACTGACCTACCTGATTACTATACTGACCACTACACTGACCTACCTGATTCCTACATTGCCCACTACACACTGACCTACCTGATTCCTATACTGACCTCTACACTGACCTACCTGATTCCTACATTGCCCACTACACACTGACCTACCTGATTCCTATACTGACCTCTACACTGACCTACCTGATTCCTACATTGCCCACTACACACTGACCTACCTGATTCCTATACTGACCTCTACACTGACCTACCTGATTCCTACATTGCCCACTACACACTGACCTACCTGATTCCTATACTAACCTCCACACTGACCTACCTGATTCCTACATTGCCCACTACACACTGACCTACCTGATTCCTATACTGACCTCTACACTGACCTACCTGATTCCTACATTGCCCACTACACACTGACCTACCTGATTCCTATACTGACCACTACACTGACCTACCTGATTCCTACATTGCCCACTACACACTGACCTACCTGATTCCTATACTAACCTCTACACTGACCTACCTGATTCCTACATTGCCCACTACACACTGACCTACCTGATTCCTATACTAACCTCTACACTGACCTACCTGATTCCTACATTGCCCACTACACACTGACCTACCTGATTACTATACTGACCACTACACTGACCTACCTGATTCTCCTACATTGCCCACTACACACTGACCTACCTGATTACTATACTGACCACTACACTGACCTACCTGATTCCTACATTGCCCACTACACACTGACCTACCTGATTCCTATACTGACCTCTACACTGACCTACCTGATTCCTACATTGCCCACTACACACTGACCTACCTGATTCCTATACTGACCTCTACACTGACCTACCTGATTCCTACATTGCCCACTACACACTGACCTACCTGATTCCTATACTAACCTCCACACTGACCTACCTGATTCCTACATTGCCCACTACACACTGACCTACCTGATTCCTATACTGACCTCTACACTGACCTACCTGATTCCTACATTGCCCACTACACACTGACCTACCTGATTCCTATACTAACCTCTACACTGACCTACCTGATTCCTACATTGCCCACTACACACTGACCTACCTGATTCCTATACTAACCTCTACACTGACCTACCTGATTCCTACATTGCCCACTACACACTGACCTACCTGATTCCTATACTAACCTCTACACTGACCTACCTGATTCCTACATTGCCCACTACACACTGACCTACCTGATTCCTATACTAACCTCTACACTGACCTACCTGATTCCTACATTGCCCACTACACACTGACCTACCTGATTCCTATACTAACCTCTACACTGACCTACCTGATTCCTACATTGCCCACTACACACTGACCTACCTGATTCCTATACTAACCTCTACACTGACCTACCTGATTCCTACATTGCCCACTACACACTGACCTACCTGATTCCTATACTAACCTCTACACTGACCTACCTGATTCCTACATTGCCCACTACACACTGACCTACCTGATTCCTATACTAACCTCTACACTGACCTACCTGATTCCTACATTGCCCACTACACACTGACCTACCTGATTCCTATACTAACCTCTACACTGACCTACCTGATTCCTACATTGCCCACTACACACTGACCTACCTGATTCCTATACTAACCTCTACACTGACCTACCTGATTCCTACATTGCCCACTACACACTGACCTACCTGATTCCTATACTGACCACTACACTGACCTACCTGATTCCTATACTGACCTCTACACTGACCTACCTGATTCCTACATTGCCCACTACACACTGACCTACCTGATTCCTATACTGACCACTACACTGACCTACCTGATTCCTACATTGCCCACTACACACTGACCTACCTGATTCCTATACTAACCTCTACACTGACCTACCTGATTCCTACATTGCCCACTACACACTGACCTACCTGATTCCTATACTAACCTCTACACTGACCTACCTGATTCCTACATTGCCCACTACACACTGACCTACCTGATTCCTATACTGACCTCTACACTGACCTACCTGATTCCTACATTGCCCACTACACACTGACCTACCTGATTCCTATACTAACCTCCACACTGACCTACCTGATTCCTACATTGCCCACTACACACTGACCTACCTGATTCCTATACTGACCTCTACACTGACCTACCTGATTCCTACATTGCCCACTACACACTGACCTACCTGATTCCTATACTAACCTCCACACTGACCTACCTGATTCCTACATTGCCCACTACACACTGACCTACCTGATTCCTATACTGACCTCTACACTGACCTACCTGATTCCTACATTGCCCACTACACACTGACCTACCTGATTCCTATACTGACCTCTACACTGACCTACCTGATTCCTACATTGCCCACTACACACTGACCTACCTGATTCCTATACTGACCTCTACACTGACCTACCTGATTCCTACATTGCCCACTACACACTGACCTACCTGATTCCTATACTGACCTCTACACTGACCTACCTGATTCCTACATTGCCCACTACACACTGACCTACCTGATTCCTATACTAACCTCTACACTGACCTACCTGATTCCTACATTGCCCACTACACACTGACCTACCTGATTCCTATACTGACCACTACACTGACCTACCTGATTCCTACATTGCCCACTACACACTGACCTACCTGATTCCTACATTGCCCACTACACACTGACCTACCTGATTCCTATACTAACCTCTACACTGACCTACCTGATTCCTACATTGCCCACTACACACTGACCTACCTGATTCCTACATTGCCCACTACACACTGACCTACCTGATTCCTATACTGACCTCTACACTGACCTACCTGATTCCTACATTGCCCACTACACACTGACCTACCTGATTCCTATACTAACCTCCACACTGACCTACCTGATTCCTACATTGCCCACTACACACTGACCTACCTGATTCCTATACTGACCTCTACACTGACCTACCTGATTCCTACATTGCCCACTACACACTGACCTACCTGATTCCTATACTGACCACTACACTGACCTACCTGATTCCTACATTGCCCACTACACACTGACCTACCTGATTCCTATACTGACCTCTACACTGACCTACCTGATTCCTACATTGCCCACTACACACTGACCTACCTGATTCCTATACTGACCTCTACACTGACCTACCTGATTCCTACATTGCCCACTACACACTGACCTACCTGATTCCTATACTAACCTCCACACTGACCTACCTGATTCCTACATTGCCCACTACACACTGACCTACCTGATTCCTATACTAACCTCTACACTGACCTACCTGATTCCTACATTGCCCACTACACACTGACCTACCTGATTCCTATACTAACCTCCACACTGACCTACCTGATTCCTACATTGCCCACTACACACTGACCTACCTGATTCCTATACTAACCTCTACACTGACCTACCTGATTCCTATACTGACCACTACATAATACACTACATACTGACCGCTACACAATACTCTACATACTGACCACTACACAATACACTACATACTGACCACTACACAATACTCTACATACTGACCACTACACAATACACTACATACTGACCACTACACAATACACTACATACTGACCACTACACAATACACTACATACTGACCACTACACAATACACTACATACTGACCACTACACAATACACTACATACTGACCACTACACAATACACTACATACTGACCACTACACAATACACTACATACTGACCGCTACACAATACTCTACATACTGACCACTACACAATACACTACATACTGACCGCTACACAATACTCTACATACTGACCACTACACAATACTCTACATACTGACCACTACACAATACTCTACATACTGACCACTACACAATACACTACATACTGACCACTACACAATACACTACATACTGACCACTACACAATACACTACATACTGACCACTACACAATACACTACATACTGACCACTACACAATACACTACATACTGACCACTACACAATACACTACATACTGACCACTACACAATACTCTACATACTGACCACTACACAATACACTACATACTGACCACTACACAATACTCTACATACTGACCACTACACAATACACTACATACTGACCACTACACAATACACTACATACTGACCACTACACAATACACTACATACTGACCACTACACAATACACTACATACTGACCACTACACAATACACTACATACTGACCACTACACAATACACTACATACTGACCACTACACAATACTCTACATACTGACCACTACACAATACACTACATACTGACCACTACACAATACACTACATACTGACCACTACACAATACACTACATACTGACCGCTACACAATACACTACATACTGACCGCTACACAATACACTACATACTGACCACTACACAATACACTACATACTGACCACTACACAATACACTACATACTGACCACTACACAATACTCTACATACTGACCACTACACAATACTCTACATACTGACCACTACACAATACACTACATACTGACCACTACACAATACACTACATACTGACCACTACACAATACTCTACATACTGACCACTACACAATACACTACATACTGACCGCTACACAATACACTACACTACATACTGACCACTACACAATACACTACATACTGACCACTACACAATACACTACATACTGACCACTACACAATACTCTACATACTGACCACTACACAATACACTACATACTGACCACTACACAATACACTACATACTGACCGCTACACAATACACTACATACTGACCACTACACAATACACTACATACTGACCACTACACAATACTCTACATACTGACCACTACACAATACACTACATACTGACCACTACACAATACACTACATACTGACCACTACACAATACACTACATACTGACCACTACACAATACTCTACATACTGACCGCTACACAATACTCTACATACTGACCGCTACACAATACACTACATACTGACCACTACACAATACACTACATACTGACCACTACACAATACACTACATACTGACCACTACACAATACTCTACATACTGACCACTACACAATACACTACATACTGACCGCTACACAATACTCTACATACTGACCACTACACAATACACTACATACTGACCACTACACAATACACTACATACTGACCACTACACAATACACTACATACTGACCACTACACAATACTCTACATACTGACCACTACACAATACACTACATACTGACCACTACACAATACACTACATACTGACCACTACACAATACACTACATACTGACCACTACACAATACTCTACATACTGACCACTACACAATACACTACATACTGACCACTACACAATACACTACATACTGACTGCTACATAATACACTACATACTGACCACTACACAATACTCTACATACTGACCACTACACAATACTCTACATACTGACCACTACACAATACACTACATACTGACCACTACACAATACACTACATACTGACCACTACACAATACACTACATACTGACCACTACACAATACACTACATACTGACCACTACACAATACACTACATACTGACCACTACACAATACTCTACATACTGACCACTACACAATACACTACATACTGACCACTACACAATACTCTACATACTGACCACTACACAATACTCTACATACTGACCACTACACAATACACTACATACTGACCACTACACAATACAATACACTACATACTGACCACTACACAATACTCTACATACTGACTGCTACACAATACACTACATACTGACCACTACACAATACACTACATACTGACCACTACACAATACACTACATACTGACCACTACACAATACACTACATACTGACCACTACACAATACACTACATACTGACCACTACACAATACACTACATACTGACCACTACACAATACACTACATACTGACCACTACACAATACTCTACATACTGACCGCTACACAATACTCTACATACTGACCACTACACAATACACTACATACTGACCACTACACAATACACTACATACTGACCACTACACAATACTCTACATACTGACCACTACACAATACTCTACATACTGACCACTACACAATACACTACATACTGACCACTACACAATACACTACATACTGACCACTACACAATACACTACATACTGACCACTACACAATACTCTACATACTGACTGCTACACAATACACTACATACTGACCACTACACAATACACTACATACTGACCACTACACAATACTCTACATACTGACCGCTACACAATACTCTACATACTGACCACTACACAATACACTACATACTGACCACTACACAATACACTACATACTGACCACTACACAATACTCTACATACTGACCGCTACACAATACACTACATACTGACCGCTACACAATACACTACATACTGACCACTACACAATACTCTACATACTGACCGCTACACAATACTCTACATACTGACCACTACACAATACTCTACATACTGACCACTACACAATACACTACATACTGACCACTACACAATACACTACATACTGACCACTACACAATACACTACATACTGACCGCTACACAATACACTACATACTGACCGCTACACAATACACTACATACTGACCACTACACAATACTCTACATACTGACCACTACACAATACACTACATACTGACCACTACACAATACACTACATACTGACCACTACACAATACACTACATACTGACCACTACACAATACACTACATACTGACCACTACACAATACACTACATACTGACCACTACACAATACTCTACATACTGACCACTACACAATACTCTACATACTGACCACTACACAATACACTACATACTGACCACTACACAATACACTACATACTGACCACTACACAATACACTACATACTGACCGCTACACAATACACTACATACTGACCACTACACAATACTCTACATACTGACCACTACACAATACTCTACATACTGACCACTACACAATACTCTACATACTGACCACTACACAATACACTACATACTGACCACTACACAATACACTACATACTGACCACTACACAATACACTACATACTGACCGCTACACAATACACTACATACTGACCGCTACACAATACACTACATACTGACCACTACACAATACTCTACATACTGACCACTACACAATACACTACATACTGACCACTACACAATACACTACATACTGACCACTACACAATACACTACATACTGACCACTACACAATACACTACATACTGACCACTACACAATACACTACATACTGACCACTACACAATACACTACATACTGACCACTACACAATACACTACATACTGACCACTACACAATACTCTACATACTGACCGCTACACAATACACTACATACTGACCGCTACACAATACACTACATACTGACCACTACACAATACACTACATACTGACCACTACACAATACACTACATACTGACCACTACACAATACTCTACATACTGACCACTACACAATACACTACATACTGACCACTACACAATACACTACATACTGACCACTACACAATACTCTACATACTGACCACTACACAATACTCTACATACTGACCACTACACAATACACTACATACTGACCACTACACAATACACTACATACTGACCACTACACAATACACTACATACTGACCACTACACAATACACTACATACTGACCACTACACAATACACTACATACTGACCACTACACAATACACTACATACTGACCACTACACAATACACTACATACTGACCACTACACAATACTCTACATACTGACCACTACACAATACACTACATACTGACCACTACACAATACACTACATACTGACCACTACACAATACACTACATACTGACCACTACACAATACACTACATACTGACCACTACACAATACTCTACATACTGACCACTACACAATACACTACATACTGACCACTACACAATACACTACATACTGACCACTACACAATACTCTACATACTGACCACTACACAATACACTACATACTGACCACTACACAATACACTACATACTGACCACTACACAATACTCTACATACTGACCACTACACAATACACTACATACTGACCACTACACAATACACTACATACTGACCACTACACAATACTCTACATACTGACCACTACACAATACACTACATACTGACCACTACACAATACACTACATACTGACCACTACACAATACTCTACATACTGACCACTACACAATACACTACATACTGACCACTACACAATACACTACATACTGACCACTACACAATACACTACATACTGACCACTACACAATACACTACATACTGACCACTACACAATACACTACATACTGACCGCTACACAATACTCTACATACTGACCACTACACAATACACTACATACTGACCACTACACAATACACTACATACTGACCACTACACAATACTCTACATACTGACCGCTACACAATACTCTACATACTGACCACTACACAATACACTACATACTGACCACTACACAATACACTACATACTGACCACTACACAATACACTACATACTGACCACTACACAATACTCTACATACTGACCACTACACAATACTCTACATACTGACCACTACACAATACTCTACATACTGACCACTACACAATACACTACATACTGACCACTACACAATACTCTACATACTGACCACTACACAATACACTACATACTGACCACTACACAATACACTACATACTGACCACTACACAATACTCTACATACTGACCACTACACAATACTCTACATACTGACCACTACACAATACACTACATACTGACCACTACACAATACTCTACATACTGACCACTACACAATACACTACATACTGACCACTACACAATACACTACATACTGACCACTACACAATACACTACATACTGACCACTACACAATACACTACATACTGACCACTACACAATACTCTACATACTGACCACTACACAATACACTACATACTGACCACTACACAATACTCTACATACTGACTGCTACACAATACACTACATACTGACCACTACACAATACACTACATACTGACCTCTACACAATACACTACATACTGACCGCTACACAATACACTACATACTGACCACTACACAATACACTACATACTGACCACTACACAATACACTACATACTGACCACTACACAATACTCTACATACTGACCACTACACAATACACTACATACTGACCACTACACAATACACTACATACTGACCACTACACAATACTCTACATACTGACCGCTACACAATACACTACATACTGACCACTACACAATACTCTACATACTGACCACTACACAATACACTACATACTGACCATTACACAATACACTACATACTGACCACTACACAATACTCTACATACTGACCACTACACAATACTCTACATACTGACCACTACACAATACTCTACATACTGACTGCTACACAATACACTACATACTGACCACTACACAATACTCTACATACTGACCACTACACAATACACTACATACTGACCATTACACAATACACTACATACTGACCACTACACAATACTCTACATACTGACCACTACACAATACACTACATACTGACCACTACACAATACTCTACATACTGACCGCTACACAATACACTACATACTGACCACTACACAATACACTACATACTGACCACTACACAATACTCTACATACTGACCGCTACACAATACACTACATACTGACCACTACACAATACTCTACATACTGACCACTACACAATACACTACATACTGACCATTACACAATACACTACATACTGACCACTACACAATACTCTACATACTGACCACTACACAATACTCTACATACTGACCACTACACAATACTCTACATACTGACTGCTACACAATACACTACATACTGACCACTACACAATACTCTACATACTGACCACTACACAATACACTACATACTGACCACTACACAATACACTACATACTGACCGCTACACAATACTCTACATACTGACCACTACACAATACTCTACATACTGACTGCTACACAATACACTACATACTGACCACTACACAATACTCTACATACTGACCACTACACAATACACTACATACTGACCACTACACAATACACTACATACTGACCACTACACAATACAATACACTACATACTGACCACTACACAATACTCTACATACTGACCACTACACAATACACTACATACTGACCACTACACAATACACTACATACTGACCACTACACAATACACTACATACTGACCACTACACAATACACTACATACTGACCACTACACAATACACTACATACTGACCACTACACAATACACTACATACTGACCACTACACAATACACTACATACTGACCGCTACACAATACACTACATACTGACCACTACACAATACACTACATACTGACCACTACACAATACTCTACATACTGACCACTACACAATACACTACATACTGACCGCTACACAATACTCTACATACTGACCACTACACAATACACTACATACTGACCACTACACAATACTCTACATACTGACCGCTACACAATACACTACATACTGACCACTACACAATACACTACATACTGACCACTACACAATACACTACATACTGACCACTACACAATACTCTACATACTGACCACTACACAATACACTACATACTGACCACTACACAATACTCTACATACTGACCACTACACAATACACTACATACTGACCGCTACACAATACACTACATACTGACCTCTACACAATACTCTACATACTGACCACTACACAATACACTACATACTGACCACTACACAATACACTACATACTGACCACTACACAATACACTACATACTGACCACTACACAATACACTACATACTGACCACTACACAATACTCTACATACTGACCGCTACACAATACACTACATACTGACCACTACACAATACACTACATACTGACCACTACACAATACTCTACATACTGACCACTACACAATACTCTACATACTGACCACTACACAATACACTACATACTGACCACTACACAATACACTACATACTGACCACTACACAATACACTACATACTGACCACTACACAATACTCTACATACTGACCGCTACACAATACACTACATACTGACCACTACACAATACACTACATACTGACCACTACACAATACACTACATACTGACCACTACACAATACACTACATACTGACCACTACACAATACACTACATACTGACCGCTACACAATACTCTACATACTGACCACTACACAATACACTACATACTGACCACTACACAATACTCTACATACTGACCGCTACACAATACACTACATACTGACCACTACACAATACACTACATACTGACCACTACACAATACACTACATACTGACCACTACACAATACTCTACATACTGACCACTACACAATACACTACATACTGACCACTACACAATACTCTACATACTGACCACTACACAATACACTACATACTGACCGCTACACAATACACTACATACTGACCTCTACACAATACTCTACATACTGACCACTACACAATACACTACATACTGACCACTACACAATACACTACATACTGACCACTACACAATACACTACATACTGACCACTACACAATACACTACATACTGACCGCTACACAATACTCTACATACTGACCACTACACAATACACTACATACTGACCACTACACAATACACTACATACTGACCACTACACAATACTCTACATACTGACCGCTACACAATACACTACATACTGACCACTACACAATACACTACATACTGACCACTACACAATACACTACATACTGACCACTACACAATACACTACATACTGACCACTACACAATACACTACATACTGACCGCTACACAATACACTACATACTGACCACTACACAATACACTACATACTGACCACTACACAATACACTACATACTGACCACTACACAATACTCTACATACTGACCACTACACAATACTCTACATACTGACCGCTACACAATACACTACATACTGACCACTACACAATACACTACATACTGACCACTACACAATACACTACATACTGACCACTACACAATACACTACATACTGACCACTACACAATACACTACATACTGACCACTACACAATACACTACATACTGACCGCTACACAATACACTACATACTGACCACTACACAATACACTACATACTGACCACTACACAATACTCTACATACTGACCACTACACAATACTCTACATACTGACCACTACACAATACTCTACATACTGACCGCTACACAATACACTACATACTGACCACTACACAATACACTACATACTGACCACTACACAATACACTACATACTGACCACTACACAATACACTACATACTGACCACTACACAATACACTACATACTGACCACTACACAATACACTACATACTGACCACTACACAATACACTACATACTGACCACTACACAATACACTACATACTGACCACTACACAATACACTACATACTGACCACTACACAATACACTACATACTGACCACTACACAATACACTACATACTGACCACTACACAATACACTACATACTGACCACTACACAATACACTACATACTGACCACTACACAATACTCTACATACTGACCACTACACAATACTCTACATACTGACCACTACACAATACACTACATACTGACCACTACACAATACACTACATACTGACCTCTACACAATACACTACATACTGACCACTACACAATACACTACATACTGACCACTACACAATACACTACATACTGACCACTACACAATACACTACATACTGACCTCTACACAATACACTACATACTGACCTCTACACAATACACTACATACTGACCACTACACAATACTCTACATACTGACCGCTACACAATACACTACATACTGACCACTACACAATACACTACATACTGACCTCTACACAATACACTACATACTGACCACTACACAATACACTACATACTGACCACTACACAATACACTACATACTGACCGCTACACAATACACTACATACTGACCACTACACAATACACTACATACTGACCACTACACAATACACTACATACTGACCACTACACAATACACTACATACTGACCACTACACAATACACTACATACTGACCTCTACACAATACACTACATACTGACCTCTACACAATACACTACATACTGACCACTACACAATACTCTACATACTGACCGCTACACAATACACTACATACTGACCACTACACAATACTCTACATACTGACCGCTACACAATACACTACATACTGACCACTACACAATACACTACATACTGACCTCTACACAATACACTACATACTGACCACTACACAATACACTACATACTGACCACTACACAATACTCTACATACTGACCACTACACAATACACTACATACTGACCACTACACAATACTCTACATACTGACCACTACACAATACACTACATACTGACCACTACACAATACACTACATACTGACTGCTACATAATACACTACATACTGACCGCTACACAATACACTACATACTGACCACTACACAATACACTACATACTGACCACTACACAATACACTACATACTGACCACTACACAATACACTACATACTGACCACTACACAATACTCTACATACTGACTGCTACATAATACACTACATACTGACCGCTACACAATACACTACATACTGACCACTACACAATACACTACATACTGACCACTACACAATACACTACATACTGACTGCTACATAATACACTACATACTGACCGCTACACAATACACTACATACTGACCACTACACAATACACTACATACTGACCTCTACACAATACACTACATACTGACCACTACAAATACACTACATACTGACCACTACACAATACTCTACATACTGACCACTACACAATACACTACATACTGACCACTACACAATACACTACATACTGACCTCTACACAATACACTACATACTGACCACTACACAATACACTACATACTGACCGCTACACAATACACTACATACTGACCACTACACAATACACTACATACTGACCACTACACAATACTCTACATACTGACCACTACACAATACACTACATACTGACCGCTACACAATACACTACATACTGACCACTACACAATACACTACATACTGACCACTACACAATACTCTACATACTGACCACTACACAATACACTACATACTGACCACTACACAATACAATACACTACATACTGACCACTACACAATACTCTACATACTGACCGCTACACAATACACTACATACTGACCACTACACAATACACTACATACTGACCACTACACAATACACTACATACTGACCACTACACAATACACTACATACTGACCACTACACAATACTCTACATACTGACCACTACACAATACACTACATACTGACCACTACACAATACTCTACATACTGACCACTACACAATACACTACATACTGACCACTACACAATACTCTACATACTGACCACTACACAATACACTACATACTGACCACTACACAATACACTACATACTGACCACTACACAATACTCTACATACTGACCACTACACAATACACTACATACTGACCACTACACAATACTCTACATACTGACCACTACACAATACACTACATACTGACCACTACACAATACTCTACATACTGACCACCACACAATACACTACATACTGACCACTACACAATACTCTACATACTGACCACTACACAATACACTACATACTGACCACTACACAATACTCTACATACTGACCACTACACAATACACTACATACTGACCACTACACAATACACTACATACTGACCACTACACAATACTCTACATACTGACCACTACACAATACACTACATACTGACCACTACACAATACACTACATACTGACCACTACACAATACACTACATACTGACCACTACACAATACACTACATACTGACCACTACACAATACACTACATACTGACCACTACACAATACTCTACATACTGACCACTACACAATACACTACATACTGACCACTACACAATACACTACATACTGACCACTACACAATACACTACATACTGACCACTACACAATACACTACATACTGACCACTACACAATACACTACATACTGACCACTACACAATACTCTACATACTGACCGCTACACAATACACTACATACTGACCACTACACAATACACTACATACTGACCACTACACAATACTCTACATACTGACCACTACACAATACACTACATACTGACCACTACACAATACACTATATACTGACCACTACACAATACTCTACATACTGACCACTACACAATACACTACATACTGACCACTACACAATACACTACATACTGACCACTACACAATACACTACATACTGACCACTACACAATACACTACATACTGACCACTACACAATACTCTACATACTGACCACTACACAATACTCTACATACTGACCGCTACACAATACACTACATACTGACCACTACACAATACACTACATACTGACCACTACACAATACTCTACATACTGACCACTACACAATACACTACATACTGACCACTACACAATACTCTACATACTGACCACTACACAATACTCTACATACTGACCACTACACAATACACTACATACTGACCACTACACAATACTCTACATACTGACCACTACACAATACTCTACATACTGACCACTACACAATACACTACATACTGACCACTACACAATACTCTACATACTGACCACTACACAATACTCTACATACTGACCACTACACAATACTCTACATACTGACCGCTACACAATACACTACATACTGACCACTACACAATACACTACATACTGACCACTACACAATACTCTACATACTGACCACTACACAATACACTACATACTGACCACTACACAATACTCTACATACTGACCACTACACAATACACTACATACTGACCTCTACACAATACACTACATACTGACCACTACACAATACACTACATACTGACCACTACACAATACACTACATACTGACCACTACACAATACACTACATACTGACCACTACACAATACACTACATACTGACCACTACACAATACACTACATACTGACCACTACACAATACTCTACATACTGACCACTACACAATACACTACATACTGACCACTACACAATACACTACATACTGACCACTACACAATACACTACATACTGACCACTACACAATACACTACATACTGACCACTACACAATACACTACATACTGACCACTACACAATACTCTACATACTGACCACTACACAATACTCTACATACTGACCACTACACAATACACTACATACTGACCACTACACAATACACTACATACTGACCACTACACAATACACTACATACTGACCACTACACAATACACTACATACTGACCACTACACAATACACTACATACTGACCACTACACAATACACTACATACTGACCACTACACAATACACTACATACTGACCACTACACAATACACTACATACTGACCACTACACAATACACTACATACTGACCACTACACAATACACTACATACTGACCACTACACAATACTCTACATACTGACCACTACACAATACACTACATACTGACCACTACACAATACTCTACATACTGACCACTACACAATACACTACATACTGACCGCTACACAATACACTACATACTGACCACTACACAATACACTACATACTGACCACTACACAATACTCTACATACTGACCACTACACAATACTCTACATACTGACCACTACACAATACACTACATACTGACCACTACACAATACACTACATACTGACCACTACACAATACTCTACATACTGACCACTACACAATACACTACATACTGACCACTACACAATACTCTACATACTGACCACTACACAATACTCTACATACTGACCACTACACAATACTCTACATACTGACCACTACACAATACACTACATACTGACCACTACACAATACTCTACATACTGACCACTACACAATACTCTACATACTGACCACTACACAATACTCTACATACTGACCACTACACAATACTCTACATACTGACCGCTACACAATACACTACATACTGACCACTACACAATACTCTACATACTGACCACTACACAATACTCTACATACTGACCACTACACAATACACTACATACTGACCACTACACAATACACTACATACTGACCACTACACAATACACTACATACTGACCACTACACAATACACTACATACTGACCACTACACAATACTCTACATACTGACCACTACACAATACACTACATACTGACCGCTACACAATACACTACATACTGACCACTACACAATACACTACATACTGACCACTACACAATACTCTACATACTGACCACTACACAATACACTACATACTGACCACTACACAATACACTACATACTGACCACTACACAATACACTACATACTGACCGCTACACAATACAATACATACTGACTGCTACACAATACACTACATACTGACCACTACACAATACTCTACATACTGACCACTACACAATACACTACATACTGACCACTACACAATACACTACATACTGACCACTACACAATACACTACATACTGACCACTACACAATACTCTACATACTGACCACTACACAATACTCTACATACTGACCATTACACAATACACTACATACTGACCACTACACAATACACTACATACTGACCACTACACAATACACTACATACTGACCACTACACAATACACTACATACTGACCACTACACAATACACTACATACTGACCACTACACAATACACTACATACTGACCACTACACAATACTCTACATACTGACCACTACACAATACTCTACATACTGACCACTACACAATACACTACATACTGACCACTACACAATACACTACATACTGACCACTACACAATACACTACATACTGACCACTACACAATACTCTACATACTGACCACTACACAATACACTACATACTGACCACTACACAATACTCTACATACTGACCGCTACACACTACACTACATACTGACCACTACACAATACACTACATACTGACCACTACACAATACTCTACATACTGACCACTACACAATACACTACATACTGACCACTACACAATACACTACATACTGACCACTACACAATACACTACATACTGACCACTACACAATACACTACATACTGACCACTACACAATACTCTACATACTGACCACTACACAATACAATACACTACATACTGACCACTACACAATACTCTACTTACTGACCGCTACACAATACACTACATACTGACCACTACACAATACTCTACATACTGACCACTACACAATACACTACATACTGACCACTACACAATACACTACATACTGACCACTACACAATACACTACATACTGACCACTACACAATACACTACATACTGACCACTACACAATACACTACATACTGACCACTACACAATACTCTACATACTGACCACTACACAATACTCTACATACTGACCACTACACAATACACTACATACTGACCACTACACAATACACTACACTACATACTGACCACTACACAATACACTACATACTGACCACTACACAATACTCTACATACTGACCACTACACAATACACTACATACTGACCACTACACAATACACTACATACTGACCACTACACAATACACTACATACTGACCACTACACAATACACTACATACTGACCACTACACAATACTCTACATACTGACCGCTACACAATACAATACACTACATACTGACCACTACACAATACTCTACATACTGACCGCTACACAATACACTACATACTGACCACTACACAATACACTACATACTGACCACTACACAATACTCTACATACTGACCACTACACAATACACTACATACTGACCACTACACAATACACTACATACTGACCACTACACAATACTCTACATACTGACCACTACACAATACACTACATACTGACCACTACACAATACACTACATACTGACCACTACACAATACACTACATACTGACCACTACACAATACTCTACATACTGACCACTACACAATACACTACATACTGACCACTACACAATACACTACATACTGACCACTACACAATACACTACATACTGACCACTACACAATACTCTACATACTGACCGCTACACAATACTCTACATACTGACCACTACACAATACTCTACATACTGACCACTACACAATACACTACATACTGACCACTACACAATACAATACACTACATACTGACCACTACACAATACACTACATACTGACCACTACACAATACACTACATACTGACCACTACACAATACTCTACATACTGACCACTACACAATACTCTACATACTGACCACTACACAATACTCTACATACTGACCACTACACAATACACTACATACTGACCACTACACAATACACTACATACTGACCACTACACAATACACTACATACTGACCACTACACAATACACTACATACTGACCACTACACAATACACTACATACTGACCACTACACAATACACTACATACTGACCACTACACAATACTCTACATACTGACCACTACACAATACTCTACATACTGACCACTACACAATACACTACATACTGACCACTACACAATACACTACACTACATACTGACCACTACACAATACACTACATACTGACCACTACACAATACTCTACATACTGACCACTACACAATACACTACATACTGACCACTACACAATACACTACATACTGACCACTACACAATACTCTACATACTGACCACTACACAATACACTACATACTGACCACTACACAATACACTACATACCGACCACTACACAATACACTACATACTGACCACTACACAATACACTACATACTGACCACTACACAATACTCTACATACTGACCACTACACAATACACTACATACTGACCGCTACACAATACTCTACATACTGACCACTACACAATACTCTACATACTGACCACTACACAATACACTACATACTGACCACTACACAATACACTACATACTGACCACTACACAATACTCTACATACTGACCACTACACAATACACTACATACTGACTGCTACACAATACACTACATACTGACCACTACACAATACTCTACATACTGACCGCTACACAATACAATACACTACATACTGACCACTACACAATACTCTACATACTGACCGCTACACAATACACTACATACTGACCACTACACAATACACTACATACTGACCACTACACAATACTCTACATACTGACCACTACACAATACACTACATACTGACCACTACACAATACTCTACATACTGACCATTACACAATACACTACATACTGACCACTACACAATACTCTACATACTGACCACTACACAATACACTACATACTGACCACTACACAATACTCTACATACTGACCACTACACAATACACTACATACTGACCACTACACAATACACTACATACTGACCACTAC
Organism: Rana muscosa; assembly: GCA_029206835.1. NCBI lineage: Eukaryota > Metazoa > Chordata > Amphibia > Anura > Ranidae > Rana > Rana muscosa. The sequence continues at coordinate 500,799,846 of CM055127.1, forward strand.
ACAATACACTACATACTGACCACTACACAATACACTACATACTGACCACTACACAATACACTACATACTGACCACTACACAATACACTACATACTGACCACTACACAATACACTACATACTGACCACTACACAATACACTACATACTGACCACTACACAATACTCTACATACTGACCACTACACAATACACTACATACTGACCACTACACAATACTCTACATACTGACCACTACACAATACACTACATACTGACCACTACACAATACTCTACATACTGACCATTACACAATACACTACATACTGACCACTACACAATACTCTACATACTGACCACTACACAATACACTACATACTGACCACTACACAATACACTACATACTGACCACTACACAATACACTACATACTGACCACTACACAATACACTACATACTGACCACCACACAATACTCTACATACTGACCACTACACAATACTCTACATACTGACCACTACACAATACACTACATACTGACCACTACACAATACACTACATACTGACCACTACACAATACACTACATACTGACCACTACACAATACTCTACATACTGACCGCTACACAATACACTACATACTGACCACTACACAATACACTACATACTGACCACTACACAATACACTACATACTGACCATTACACAATACACTACATACTGACCACTACACAATACACTACATACTGACCACTACACAATACACTACATACTGACCACTACACAATACACTACATACTGACCACTACACAATACACTACATACTGACCACTACACAATACTCTACATACTGACCACTACACAATACTCTACATACTGACCACTACACAATACTCTACATACTGACCACTACACAATACACTACATACTGACCACTACACAATACTCTACATACTGACCACTACACAATACTCTACATACTGACCACTACACAATACACTACATACTGACCACTACACAATACACTACATACTGACCACTACACAATACTCTACATACTGACCACTACACAATACACTACATACTGACCACTACACAATACTCTACATACTGACCACTACACAATACACTACATACTGACCACTACACAATACTCTACATACTGACCACTACACAATACTCTACATACTGACCACTACACAATACACTACATACTGACCACTACACAATACACTACATACTGACCGCTACACAATACACTACATACTGACCACTACACAATACACTACATACTGACCACTACACAATACTCTACATACTGACCACTACACAATACTCTACATACTGACCACTACACAATACACTACATACTGACCACTACACAATACTCTACATACTGACCACTACACAATACTCTACATACTGACCACTACACAATACTCTACATACTGACCACTACACAATACACTACATACTGACCACTACACAATACTCTACATACTGACCACTACACAATACTCTACATACTGACCACTACACAATACTCTACATACTGACCACTACACAATACTCTACATACTGACCGCTACACAATACACTACATACTGACCACTACACAATACTCTACATACTGACCACTACACAATACTCTACATACTGACCACTACACAATACACTACATACTGACCACTACACAATACACTACATACTGACCACTACACAATACACTACATACTGACCACTACACAATACACTACATACTGACCACTACACAATACTCTACATACTGACCACTACACAATACACTACATACTGACCGCTACACAATACACTACATACTGACCACTACACAATACACTACATACTGACCACTACACAATACTCTACATACTGACCACTACACAATACTCTACATACTGACCACTACACAATACTCTACATACTGACCACTACACAATACACTACATACTGACCACTACACAATACTCTACATACTGACCACTACACAATACTCTACATACTGACCACTACACAATACACTACATACTGACCACTACACAATACTCTACATACTGACCACTACACAATACACTACATACTGACCACTACACAATACTCTACATACTGACCACTACACAATACACTACATACTGACCACTACACAATACTCTACATACTGACCACTACACAATACTCTACATACTGACCACTACACAATACACTACATACTGACCGCTACACAATACAATACATACTGACCACTACACAATACTCTACATACTGACCACTACACAATACTCTACATACTGACCACTACACAATACTCTACATACTGACCACTACACAATACTCTACATACTGACCACTACACAATACACTACATACTGACCACTACACAATACTCTACATACTGACCACTACACAATACTCTACATACTGACCACTACACAATACACTACATACTGACCGCTACACAATACAATACATACTGACCACTACACAATACACTACATACTGACCACTACACAATACTCTACATACTGACCACTACACAATACTCTACATACTGACCACTACACAATACACTACATACTGACCACTACACAATACTCTACATACTGACCACTACACAATACTCTACATACTGACCACTACACAATACACTACATACTGACCACTACACAATACACTACATACTGACCACTACACAATACACTACATACTGACCACTACACAATACACTACATACTGACCACTACACAATACACTACATACTGACCACTACACAATACTCTACATACTGACCACTACACAATACACTACATACTGACCACTACACAATACACTACATACTGACCACTACACAATACACTACATACTGACCACTACACAATACTCTACATACTGACCACTACACAATACACTACATACTGACCACTACACAATACACTACATACTGACCACTACACAATACACTACATACTGACCACTACACAATACTCTACATACTGACCACCACACAATACTCTACATACTGACCACTACACAATACTCTACATACTGACCACTACACAATACTCTACATACTGACCACTACACAATACACTACATACTGACCACTACACAATACAATACACTACATACTGACCACTACACAATACACTACATACTGACCACTACACAATACACTACATACTGACCACTACACAATACACTACATACTGACCACTACACAATACTCTACATACTGACCACTACACAATACTCTACATACTGACCACTACACAATACACTACATACTGACCACTACACAATACTCTACATACTGACCACTACACAATACTCTACATACTGACCACTACACAATACTCTACATACTGACCACTACACAATACTCTACATACTGACCACTACACAATACACTACATACTGACCACTACACAATACACTACATACTGACCACTACACAATACACTACATACTGACCACTACACAATACAATACACTACATACTGACCACTACACAATACACTACATACTGACCACTACACAATACACTACATACTGACCACTACACAATACACTACATACTGACCGCTACACAATACAATACACTACATACTGACCACTACACAATACTCTACATACTGACCACTACACAATACACTACATACTGACCACTACACAATACTCTACATACTGACCACTACACAATACTCTACATACTGACCACTACACAATACACTACATACTGACCACTACACAATACACTACATACTGACCACTACACAATACTCTACATACTGACCACTACACAATACTCTACATACTGACCACTACACAATACACTACATACTGACCACTACACAATACACTACATACTGACCACTACACAATACACTACATACTGACCACTACACAATACACTACATACTGACCACTACACAATACACTACATACTGACCGCTACACAATACAATACATACTGACCACTACACAATACTCTACATACTGACCACTACACAATACTCTACATACTGACCACTACACAATACTCTACATACTGACCACTACACAATACACTACATACTGACCACTACACAATACACTACATACTGACCACTACACAATACACTACATACTGACCACTACACAATACTCTACATACTGACCACTACACAATACACTACATACTGACCACTACACAATACTCTACATACTGACCACTACACAATACTCTACATACTGACCACTACACAATACACTACATACTGACCGCTACACAATACAATACATACTGACCTCTACACAATACACTACATACTGACCTCTACACAATACACTACATACTGACCACTACACAATACACTACATAATGACCACTACACAATACACTACATACTGACCACTACACAATACTCTACATACTGACCACTACACAATACACTACATACTGACCACTACACAATACTCTACATACTGACCACTACACAATACACTACATACTGACCACTACACAATACTCTACATACTGACCACTACACAATACTCTACATACTGACCACTACACAATACACTACATACTGACCACTACACAATACACTACATACTGACCACTACACAATACTCTACATACTGACCACTACACAATACACTACATACTGACCACTACACAATACTCTACATACTGACCACTACACAATACACTACATACTGACCACTACACAATACACTACATACTGACCACTACACAATACTCTACATACTGACCACTACACAATACTCTACATACTGACCACTACACAATACACTACATACTGACCACTACACAATACACTACATACTGACCACTACACAATACACTACATACTGACCACTACACAATACACTACATACTGACCACTACACAATACACTACATACTGACCACTACACAATACACTACATACTGACCACTACACAATACACTACATACTGACCACTACACAATACACTACATACTGACCTCTACACAATACTCTACATACTGACCGCTACACAATACTCTACATACTGACCACTACACAATACTCTACATACTGACCACTACACAATACACTACATACTGACCACTACACAATACTCTACATACTGACCACTACACAATACTCTACATACTGACCACTACACAATACACTACATACTGACCACTACACAATACTCTACATACTGACCACTACACAATACTCTACATACTGACCACTACACAATACACTACATACTGACCACTACACAATACTCTACATACTGACCACTACACAATACTCTACATACTGACCACTACACAATACACTACATACTGACCACTACACAATACTCTACATACTGACCTCTACACAATACTCTACATACTGACCACTACACAATACACTACATACTGACCACTACACAATACTCTACATACTGACCACTACACAATACTCTACATACTGACCACTACACAATACACTACATACTGACCACTACACAATACTCTACATACTGACCACTACACAATACTCTACATACTGACCACTACACAATACACTACATACTGACCACTACACAATACACTACATACTGACCACTACACAATACACTACATACTGACCACTACACAATACACTACATACTGACCACTACACAATACACTACATACTGACCACTACACAATACACTACATACTGACCACTACACAATACACTACATACTGACCACTACACAATACACTACATACTGACCTCTACACAATACTCTACATACTGACCGCTACACAATACTCTACATACTGACCACTACACAATACACTACATACTGACCACCACACAATACTCTACATACTGACCACTACACAATACTCTACATACTGACCACTACACAATACTCTACATACTGACCACTACACAATACACTACATACTGACCACTACACAATACACTACATACTGACCACTACACAATACACTACATACTGACCACTACACAATACTCTACATACTGACCACTACACAATACACTACATACTGACCGCTACACAATACAATACACTACATACTGACCACTACACAATACACTACATACTGACCACTACACAATACACTACATACTGACCACTACACAATACACTACATACTGACCACTACACAATACTCTACATACTGACCACTACACAATACACTACATACTGACCACTACACAATACACTACATACTGACCACTACACAATACTCTACATACTGACCGCTACACAATACAATACACTACATACTGACCACTACACAATACACTACATACTGACCACTACACAATACTCTACATACTGACCACTACACAATACTCTACATACTGACCGCTACACAATACACTACATACTGACCACTACACAATACACTACATACTGACCACTACACAATACACTACATACTGACCACTACACAATACACTACATACTGACCACTACACAATACACTACATACTGACCACTACACAATACTCTACATACTGACCGCTACACAATACAATACACTACATACTGACCACTACACAATACTCTACATACTGACCGCTACACAATACACTACATACTGACCACTACACAATACACTACATACTGACCACTACACAATACTCTACATACTGACCACTACACAATACACTACATACTGACCACTACACAATACACTACATACTGACCACTACACAATACTCTACATACTGACCACTACACAATACACTACATACTGACCACTACACAATACACTACATACTGACCACTACACAATACACTACATACTGACCACTACACAATACTCTACATACTGACCACTACACAATACACTACATACTGACCACTACACAATACACTACATACTGACCACTACACAATACACTACATACTGACCACTACACAATACTCTACATACTGACCACTACACAATACACTACATACTGACCACTACACAATACACTACATACTGACCGCTACACAATACTCTACATACTGACCACTACACAATACACTACATACTGACCACTACACAATACACTACATACTGACCACTACACAATACACTACATACTGACTGCTACATAATACACTACATACTGACCACTACACAATACACTACATACTGACCACTACACAATACACTACATACTGACCACTACACAATACACTACATACTGACCACTACACAATACACTACATACTGACCACTACACAATACACTACATACTGAACGCTACACAATACACTACATACTGACCACTACACAATACACTACATACTGACCACTACACAATACACTACATACTGACCACTACACAATACACTACATACTGACCACTACACAATACACTACATACTGACCACTACACAATACTCTACATACTGACCACTACACAATACACTACATACTGACCACTACACAATACACTACATACTGACCACTACACAATACTCTACATACTGACCACTACACAATACACTACATACTGACCACTACACAATACTCTACATACTGACCACTACACAATACTCTACATACTGACCACTACACAATACACTACATACTGACCACTACACAATACTCTACATACTGACCACTACACAATACACTACATACTGACCACTACACAATACTCTACATACTGACCACTACACAATACTCTACATACTGACCACTACACAATACTCTACATACTGACCACTACACAATACACTACATACTGACCACTACACAATACACTACATACTGACCACTACACAATACACTACATACTGACCAGCTACACAATACACTACATACTGACCACTACACAATACACTACATACTGACCACTACACAATACTGACCACTACACAATACCACTACATACTGAACGCTACACAATACACTACATACTGACCACTACACAATACACTACATACTGACCACTACACAATACACTACATACTGACCACTACACAATACACTACATACTGACCACTACACAATACACTACATACTGACCACTACACAATACACTACATACTGACCACTACACAATACACTACATACTGACCACTACACAATACACTACATACTGACCACTACACAATACACTACATACTGACCACTACACAATACTCTACATACTGACCACTACACAATACACTACATACTGACCACTACACAATACACTACATACTGACCACTACACAATACACTACATACTGACCACTACACAATACTCTACATACTGACCACTACACAATACACTACATACTGACCACTACACAATACACTACATACTGACCACTACACAATACTCTACATACTGACCACTACACAATACACTACATACTGACCACTACACAATACACTACATACTGACCACTACACAATACTCTACATACTGACCACTACACAATACACTACATACTGACCACTACACAATACACTACATACTGACCACTACACAATACTCTACATACTGACCACTACACAATACACTACATACTGACCACTACACAATACTCTACATACTGACCACTACACAATACACTACATACTGACCACTACACAATACTCTACATACTGACCACTACACAATACTCTACATACTGACCACTACACAATACACTACATACTGACCACTACACAATACTCTACATACTGACCACTACACAATACTCTACATACTGACCACTACACAATACTCTACATACTGACCACTACACAATACACTACATACTGACCACTACACAATACACTACATACTGACCACTACACAATACTCTACATACTGACCACTACACAATACTCTACATACTGACCACTACACAATACACTACATACTGACCACTACACAATACTCTACATACTGACCACTACACAATACTCTACATACTGACCACTACACAATACACTACATACTGACCACTACACAATACACTACATACTGACCACTACACAATACACTACATACTGACCACTACACAATACACTACATACTGACCACTACACAATACACTACATACTGACCACTACACAATACACTACATACTGACCACTACACAATACACTACATACTGACCACTACACAATACACTACATACTGACCATACACAATACTCTACATACTGACCACTACACAATACTCTACATACTGACCGCTACACAATACTCTACATACTGACCACTACACAATACACTACATACTGACCACTACACAATACACTACATACTGACCACTACACAATACACTACATACTGACCACTACACAATACTCTACATACTGACCACTACACAATACACTACATACTGACCACTACACAATACACTACATACTGACCACTACACAATACACTACATACTGACCACTACACAATACACTACATACTGACCACTACACAATACACTACATACTGACCACTACACAATACACTACATACTGACCACTACACAATACACTACATACTGACCACTACACAATACACTACATACTGACCACTACACAATACACTACATACTGACCACTACACAATACACTACATACTGACCACTACACAATACACTACATACTGACCACTACACAATACACTACATACTGACCACTACACAATACACTACATACTGACCACTACACAATACTCTACATACTGACCGCTACACAATACACTACATACTGACCACTACACAATACACTACATACTGACCACTACACAATACTCTACATACTGACCACTACACAATACACTACATACTGACCACTACACAATACACTACATACTGACCACTACACAATACTCTACATACTGACCGCTACACAATACACTACATACTGACCACTACACAATACACTACATACTGACCACTACACAATACTCTACATACTGACCACTACACAATACACTACATACTGACCACTACACAATACACTACATACTGACCACTACACAATACTCTACATACTGACCACTACACAATACTCTACATACTGACCACTACACAATACTCTACATACTGACCGCTACACAATACACTACATACTGACCACTACACAATACTCTACATACTGACCACTACACAATACTCTACATACTGACCCACTACACAATACACTACATACTGACCACTACACAATACACTACATACTGACCACTACACAATACACTACATACTGACCACTACACAATACACTACATACTGACCGCTACACAATACACTACATACTGACCACTACACAATACACTACATACTGACCACTACACAATACACTACATACTGACCACTACACAATACTCTACATACTGACCACTACACAATACTCTACATACTGACCAACTACACAATACTCTACATACTGACCATTACACAATACACTACATACTGACCACTACACAATACTCTACATACTGACCATTACACAATACACTACATACTGACCACTACACAATACTCTACATACTGACCACTACACAATACACTACATACTGACCACTACACAATACACTACATACTGACCGCTACACAATACACTACATACTGACCACTACACAATACACTACATACTGACCGCTACACAATACACTACATACTGACCACTACACAATACACTACATACTGACCACTACACAATACACTACATACTGACCACTACACAATACACTACATACTGACCGCTACACAATACACTACATACTGACCACTACACAATACTCTACATACTGACCACTACACAATACACTACATACTGACCACTACACAATACACTACATACTGACCGCTACACAATACACTACATACTGACCACTACACAATACACTACATACTGACCACTACACAATACACTACATACTGACCACTACACAATACACTACATACTGACCACTACACAATACACTACATACTGACCACTACACAATACACTACATACTGACCACTACACAATACTCTACATACTGACCACTACACAATACACTACATACTGACCACTACACAATACTCTACATACTGACCACTACACAATACACTACATACTGACCACTACACAATACACTACATACTGACCACTACACAATACTCTACATACTGACCACTACACAATACACTACATACTGACCACTACACAATACACTACATACTGACCACTACACAATACACTACATACTGACCACTACACAATACTCTACATACTGACCACTACACAATACACTACATACTGACCACTACACAATACACTACATACTGACCACTACACAATACTCTACATACTGACCACTACACAATACACTACATACTGACCACTACACAATACACTACATACTGACTGCTACATAATACACTACATACTGACCACTACACAATACACTACATACTGACCACTACACAATACTCTACATACTGACCACTACACAATACACTACATACTGACCACTACACAATACTCTACATACTGACCACTACACAATACACTACATACTGACCACTACACAATACACTACATACTGACCACTACACAATACTCTACATACTGACCACTACACAATACACTACATACTGACCACTACACAATACACTACATACTGACCACTACACAATACACTACATACTGACCACTACACAATACTCTACATACTGACCACTACACAATACACTACATACTGACCACTACACAATACACTACATACTGACCACTACACAATACTCTACATACTGACCACTACACAATACTCTACATACTGACCACTACACAATACTCTACATACTGACCGCTACACAATACACTACATACTGACCACTACACAATACTCTACATACTGACCACTACACAATACTCTACATACTGACCACTACACAATACACTACATACTGACCACTACACAATACACTACATACTGACCACTACACAATACACTACATACTGACCACTAACACAATACACTACATACTGACCGCTACACAATACACTACATACTGACCACTACACAATACACTACATACTGACCACTACACAATACACTACATACTGACCACTACACAATACTCTACATACTGACCACTACACAATACTCTACATACTGACCACTACACAATACTCTACATACTGACCATTACACAATACACTACATACTGACCACTACACAATACTCTACATACTGACCATTACACAATACACTACATACTGACCACTACACAATACTCTACATACTGACCACTACACAATACACTACATACTGACCACTACACAATACACTACATACTGACCGCTACACAATACACTACATACTGACCACTACACAATACACTACATACTGACCGCTACACAATACACTACATACTGACCGCTACACAATACACTACATACTGACCACTACACAATACTCTACATACTGACCACTACACAATACACTACATACTGACCACTACACAATACACTACATACTGACCGCTACACAATACACTACATACTGACCACTACACAATACACTACATACTGACCACTACACAATACACTACATACTGACCACTACACAATACACTACATACTGACCACTACACAATACACTACATACTGACCACTACACAATACACTACATACTGACCACTACACAATACTCTACATACTGACCACTACACAATACACTACATACTGACCACTACACAATACTCTACATACTGACCACTACACAATACACTACATACTGACCACTACACAATACACTACATACTGACCACTACACAATACTCTACATACTGACCACTACACAATACACTACATACTGACCACTACACAATACACTACATACTGACCACTACACAATACACTACATACTGACCACTACACAATACTCTACATACTGACCACTACACAATACACTACATACTGACCACTACACAATACACTACATACTGACCACTACACAATACTCTACATACTGACCACTACACAATACACTACATACTGACCACTACACAATACACTACATACTGACTGCTACATAATACACTACATACTGACTGCTACATAATACACTACATACTGACCACTACACAATACTCTACATACTGACCACTACACAATACACTACATACTGACCACTACACAATACACTACATACTGACCACTACACAATACACTACATACTGACCACTACACAATACACTACATACTGACCACTACACAATACTCTACATACTGACCACTACACAATACACTACATACTGACCACTACACAATACTCTACATACTGACCACTACACAATACACTACATACTGACCACTACACAATACACTACATACTGACCACTACACAATACACTACATACTGACCACTACACAATACTCTACATACTGACCACTACACAATACACTACATACTGACCACTACACAATACACTACATACTGACCACTACACAATACACTACATACTGACCACTACACAATACACTACATACTGACCACTACACAATACACTACATACTGACCACTACACAATACACTACATACTGACCACTACACAATACACTACATACTGACCACTACACAATACACTACATACTGACCACTACACAATACACTACATACTGACCACTACACAATACACTACATACTGACCGCTACACAATACTCTACATACTGACCACTACACAATACACTACATACTGACCACTACACAATACTCTACATACTGACCACTACACAATACACTACATACTGACCACTACACAATACACTACATACTGACCACTACACAATACTCTACATACTGACCACTACACAATACACTACATACTGACCACTACACAATACACTACATACTGACCACTACACAATACTCTACATACTGACCACTACACAATACACTACATACTGACCACTACACAATACTCTACATACTGACCACTACACAATACACTACATACTGACCACTACACAATACTCTACATACTGACCACTACACAATACACTACATACTGACCACTACACAATACAATACACTACATACTGACCACTACACAATACTCTACATACTGACCACTACACAATACTCTACATACTGACCACTACACAATACACTACATACTGACCACTACACAATACAATACACTACATACTGACCACTACACAATACACTACATACTGACTGCTACACAATACTCTACATACTGACCACTACACAATACTCTACATACTGACCACTACACAATACTCTACATACTGACCACTACACAATACTCTACATACTGACCATTACACAATACACTACATACTGACCACTACACAATACACTACATACTGACCACTACACAATACACTACATACTGACCACTACACAATGCACTACATACTGACCACTACACAATACACTACATACTGACCACTACACAATACACTACATACTGACCACTACACAATACACTACATACTGACCACTACACAATACACTACATACTGACCACTACACAATACACTACATACTGACCACTACACAATACACTACATACTGACCACTACACAATACACTACATACTGACCACTACACAATACACTACATACTGACCACTACACAATACTCTACATACTGACCACTACACAATACTCTACATACTGACCACTACACAATACACTACATACTGACCGCTACACAATACAATACACTACATACTGACCACTACACAATACTCTACATACTGACCGCTACACAATACACTACATACTGACCACTACACAATACTCTACATACTGACCACTACACAATACACTACATACTGACCACTACACAATACACTACATACTGACCACTACACAATACACTACATACTGACCACTACACAATACACTACATACTGACCACTACACAATACACTACATACTGACCACTACACAATACACTACATACTGACCACTACACAATACACTACATACTGACCACTACACAATACACTACATACTGACCACTACACAATACTCTACATACTGACCACTACACAATACACTACATACTGACCACTACACAATACACTACATACTGACCACTACACAATACACTACATACTGACCACTACACAATACTCTACATACTGACCGCTACACAATACTCTACATACTGACCACTACACAATACACTACATACTGACCACTACACAATACACTACATACTGACCACTACACAATACTCTACATACTGACCACTACACAATACACTACATACTGACCACTACACAATACACTACATACTGACCACTACACAATACTCTACATACTGACCACTACACAATACTCTACATACTGACCACTACACAATACACTACATACTGACCACTACACAATACTCTACATACTGACCACTACACAATACTCTACATACTGACCACTACACAATACACTACATACTGACCACTACACAATACACTACATACTGACCACTACACAATACACTACATACTGACCACTACACAATACTCTACATACTGACCACTACACAATACACTACATACTGACCACTACACAATACACTACATACTGACCGCTACACAATACTCTACATACTGACCACTACACAATACACTACATACTGACCACTACACAATACACTACATACTGACCACTACACAATACACTACATACTGACCACTACACAATACACTACATACTGACCACTACACAATACACTACATACTGACCACTACACAATACACTACATACTGACCACTACACAATACTCTACATACTGACCACTACACAATACACTACATACTGACCACTACACAATACACTACATACTGACCACTACACAATACACTACATACTGACCACTACACAATACTCTACATACTGACCGCTACACAATACTCTACATACTGACCACTACACAATACACTACATACTGACCACTACACAATACACTACATACTGACCACTACACAATACTCTACATACTGACCACTACACAATACACTACATACTGACCACTACACAATACACTACATACTGACCACTACACAATACTCTACATACTGACCACTACACAATACTCTACATACTGACCACTACACAATACACTACATACTGACCACTACACAATACTCTACATACTGACCACTACACAATACTCTACATACTGACCACTACACAATACACTACATACTGACCACTACACAATACACTACATACTGACCACTACACAATACACTACATACTGACCACTACACAATACTCTACATACTGACCACTACACAATACACTACATACTGACCACTACACAATACACTACATACTGACCACTACACAATACACTACATACTGACCACTACACAATACAATACACTACATACTGACCACTACACAATACACTACATACTGACCACTACACAATACACTACATACTGACCACTACACAATACTCTACATACTGACCACTACACAATACACTACATACTGACCACTACACAATACACTACATACTGACCACTACACAATACACTACATACTGACCACTACACAATACTCTACATACTGACCACTACACAATACACTACATACTGACCACTACACAATACACTACATACTGACTGCTACACAATACACTACATACTGACCACTACACAATACACTACATACTGACCACTACACAATACACTACATACTGACCACTACACAATACACTACATACTGACCACTACACAATACTCTAGATACTGACTGCTACACAATACACTACATACTGACCACTACACAATACACTACATACTGACCACTACACAATACACTACATACTGACCACTACACAATACTCTACATACTGACCACTACACAATACACTACATACTGACCACTACACAATACACTACATACTGACCACTACACAATACTCTACATACTGACCACTACACAATACTCTACATACTGACCACTACACAATACACTACATACTGACCGCTACACAATACACTACATACTGACCACTACACAATACACTACATACTGACCACTACACAATACTCTACATACTGACTGCTACACAATACACTACATACTGACCACTACACAATACTCTACATACTGACTGCTACACAATACACTACATACTGACCACTACACAATACTCTACATACTGACCACTACACAATACACTACATACTGACCACTACACAATACACTACATACTGACCACTACACAATACACTACATACTGACCACTACACAATACTCTACATACTGACCACTACACAATACTCTACATACTGACCACTACACAATACACTACATACTGACCACTACACAATACACTACATACTGACCACTACACAATACTCTACATACTGACTGCTACACAATACACTACATACTGACCACTACACAATACACTACATACTGACCACTACACAATACTCTACATACTGACCACTACACAATACACTACATACTGACCACTACACAATACACTACATACTGACCACTACACAATACTCTACATACTGACCACTACACAATACTCTACATACTGACCACTACACAATACTCTACATACTGACCACTACACAATACACTACATACTGACCACTACACAATACACTACATACTGACCGCTACACAATACTCTACATACTGACCACTACAAATACACTACATACTGACCACTACACAATACACTACATACTGACCACTACACAATACACTACATACTGACCACTACACAATACACTACATACTGACCACTACACAATACTCTACATACTGACCACTACACAATACTCTACATACTGACCACTACACAATACAATACACTACATACTGACCACTACACAATACACTACATACTGACCACTACACAATACTCTACATACTGACCACTACACAATACATTATACACAATACACAATACACTATACATTATACACAAATTTTCTGTCTGCTCCCTCCCCCCAGACCATATCTACTCCCCCCAGGCCGAATGAGTCTCTTACCTTTTTTTTCTTCCATCTGCTCTGCCGCCTGTCACACTGCTTGCTGGACTGCCTGTCCTGACGGGGACATGATCAGGAGACCCGGCTGGAGAGGAGGAGGAGGAGAAGATGATGATGGCAGCCACAGGCTGCCTGCCGCTGCGCCGGGGACATGATCGGAGAGGGAGGAGGAGGAGAAGATGATGATGGCAGCCACAGGCTGCCTGCCGCTGCGCCGGGGACATGATCGGAGAGGGAGGAGGAGGAGATGATGATGATGGTGGCGGCGGCGGCTGGCCACAGACTGCCTTGCCTGCCTGCCACCGCGCCGTGGACCTGGTGACCTGAGCCGGAGAGGAGGAGGAGGAAGAGAAGACAGCCCCGCTCCCCCTCGATTAAGGACAGGCCACATGACCCCTTTTGCCCAATCACAGGGCGCCAGGGGCCGGCCTGAGAATAAAGATGGCGGCCGGAGCGGCGCGGGGTCACAAAAAAAAAATAAAATTTATGGAGCTAGGGTGACACCGGCGCGAGATTGCGCCCCCCAAATGTTGCGCCCGGGGCCTAGGCCCCCCTCGCACCCCCCACGCTACGCCACTGCCCAGGGTCCCTTACATCTTGTCCAGACCTACTTCTCAGGGGGTATTCCATCCCGTCTTGCAAACTTGGGAATTAATGGTCTGGATGTTTTAGCCCGCATTCTTTTTTTTTTTTTTTTCGTGTTTCAATATTTTTTATTATTATAATTTGAATTATTATCAATGCAAAAGAATAAATACAGAAAATGAGAAATGAATCATGAAATAAAATTCATAAAATAGAATGTACATCGGGTTGCACAATCATCAATCAGTAAATATGAAATTACGTATACAAATTCTAAATAATATCGTATAGATAAACATAACCAAGATGGTATGCAACTTACAATAGATCGAGACACCGAAATGGTTATGTTGAAAAGGAAAAAGAAGAAAAGAGAGAAAAAAAGGGAAAGGGAAAAAAAAAAAAAAAAACACTACGATAAACTCGTTAAAGGTCTCGGATCATCAGATAGATATTTGATCCATGGGTCACAAATCTTTTCAAATAATGTTAATTTATCATTTAAAATAGCTGACATACGTTCGTTGATCATTATCCAAGAAAGTTTCTGTTTGACTTGTCCGAATGGCAATGAGGCCGATTTCCACGATTTTGCTATTATAATCCTTGCTGATATGAATATAAAGGTTATCAAATGATCCTGAAATTTATTTAAATTTTCCAATTTGTAACCCAACAGAGCTTGTTTTGGTGATTTGAGTAGGTTAATATGGGTTAGAGAATATATAAAATTATAAATTCTTATCCAAAATGTTTTAACTTTGGGGCATTGCCACCATATATGAAATAGTGTTCCCTCCTTCCCACATCCTCGGAAACACAGAGGTGATGATTCAGGTATAAAAGATGCCAGTCTAGAGGGGACCATATACCATCTCATGAGAATTTTGTAATCTATGATGGAGGTGTTAATGAGAGAACGAGACGATTTTAGAGCCATATTTTGACATTCCGTTAAGTCAAAATTTTCTTGAAGGTCTCCTTCCCATTTTATCATATAGTTCAGTTTAGTATGAGAAGTATTTAGGATGGAATAAATTTCTGAAATATGCCCTTGATATAAGTCAAACTTCAGACATAGATATTCCATTTTAGACAAAGACGATATATCGTAATTTTCAGATATTTTAGTAATAAAATCTTTTATCTGTGTATAATGCAGTTTTTCGGTTATTGGTATATGAAAACGTTGTTCTAGAGATTTAAAAGATAATATGCTATTCGAACCACATAAATCAGCTATACGCAAAAGACCTTTGTTTTTCCACCAGTCAAATCCCATAGGAGTGGGATCCCGAGTAAAGCTTTCGTTCTCAAGTATATTAGCCAATGGGCTGTGTGGAGACTTAAACTTGTGATATTTATTCAATTTATCCCGTATGTTTAGGGAAATAGATAATGTTGGACATAAAATAGGGGGCCTCGCTTTAGTCGGCAGCCACATCATATGGGAAACTGATTGGCCTCCACATGCATATGTTTCTATATCGCATTCTTGAGGATCGGGCTTTCAGAATCAGCAGCAAATTACCTTGATTCGTACAGGAGAGCATGGCCTCCAGGACCATGTATCATAGGATCTGGAAGGCCCATGTTCCTGGTGTGAAACCAAAGGGTGGATCCCTGGAAGTATGTCATAGGTAAAGTTCTTACCTTCCTACATTAGGAAAGGAGATGGAGCTAGCCTTAAGTTCCATCAAGGATCCGATTCGGCCTTGTCAGTATCTTCAAAGGCCGCTTGCTTTGATCCAGGCCTTTATAAAAGGGGTAACATGTATAAGTCCGCCAGTTAGGTCACCCTTGTGCTCGGAGGATTGAGTCTAATTTGGTCGGCTTACAAGGTCAGCACTTTGGGCCGATGCACCATATTTCCCTTCATCCTTCTAACAGGGGAATTGGTATTCTTGGTTGCGGTAGCCTCCGCAAGAGAGTTTCAGTATTGGCAACTTTCTTTGTATAGAGCCATACTTAATTATTCTTAAGGGTAGGGTGATGGTAAATCTGCACCCGGCCTTATTTCCTAGAAGGGTCTAGGTTTTCATTCAATCAAGATATTCTTGCCTTCCTTTTTTCCAGAGCCTTGTTCTGCGGGAGGAAAGGTTATTGCTTTCTCTCAATATAAAGGAGAGCAGTTAAAGATCTATCTGAAGGTTTCAGATATAGGAAACTGACGTTTTGTTGTGCTGCCAGAAGACCCTAGAATTGGGCAGGCAGCGTTCAAATTGGCTATTAAAATGGTTACGCTCTCTCGTTTAGAATGAGAGCAGTCAAGGCCTATCTGAAGCGGCTGCTCAGATATGGAAAACTGATGTTGTGGCGCTACCTGGAGGCCCCAGGAAAGGGCAGCCAGCGTCTAAATCAACTGTTTTCAATGTTGATTCATCAGATTATTGTTCAGGCTTGTGGTTAAAGAGAGGGTTCCCCTGTTTCTTTTAGAGTGCACCCTACCAGGATAGTACGCGCTTCATGCGCGGTGCATTACCAAGCCTTTATGACTCAGATTGCAAGGCCGCAACTTGATCGCCGGTGCATACGTTCACTAGTTCTATCAGGTGAATTTAAGGCGGCAAGAGGATGCCGCTCTTTGGCGCAGTATGCTGCAGGCAGTGGTATAGGTCCTCACGTCTGATAGCGGTCTGCGTTAGTTGTGTCTCCCTCCCCTCAGTAGGCATTGCTTTGGAACGTCCCACTTAGTAATTACTAAGCTCTGTGTCCCGTGATGACCGATAAAGAAAATAGGATTTTTATAACAGCTTACCTGTAAAATCCTTTTCTTGGAGTACATCACGGGACACAGAGGTCCCGCCCCTCTTGTTTGGGGATATTGGGACACTTATTGCTTTGCTACAAAAACTGAGGTACTCCCAGTATGGGGGGGTTATATAGGGAGGGAACTTCCTGTCTAATTGATTACATCAGTGTCCAGCACCTGAAGGTGGAATATAACCCACATAGTAATTACTAAGCTCTGTGTCCCGTGATGTACTCCAAGAAAAGGATTTTACAGGTAAGCTGTTATAAAAATCCTATTTTTTGGCACTGTTTTGATTGCTGTTTTGCACATTCACATTGCACATATATTGTTGTATGTTAATCATTTGACATATAATTCCTATGAGAGATTCATTTATTTGGATCTATCCCTTTGGAATTTCCATTTAATTATTCTATATAGGTTCATTTGTGATTTCAAGATCATTACCGGCATTTTTTTGCATCAAGCATTATGCATTTTTAATGTAACTATTTAGTCGATCATTTAAGCGCCGCATCACCTGCTTTATAGGATTGAGCAATTTATTTAGTTATTAACCACTTAAGCCCCGGACCATTTTGCTGCTCAAAGACCGGGCCACTTTTTGCGGTTCGGCACTGCGTCTCTTTAACTGACAATTGCGCAGTCGTGCAACGTGGCGCCCAAACAAAATTGACGTCCTTTTTTTCCCACTAATAGAGCTTTCTTTTAGTGGAATTTGATCACCTCTGCGGTCTTTATTTTTTGCGCTATAAACAAAAATAGAGCGACAATTTTTAAAAAAATGCAATATTTTTTACTTTTTGCTATAATAAATATCCCCAAAAATATATAAAAACATTTTTTTTCCTCAGCTTAGGCCGATACGTATTCTTCTACATATTTTTGGAAAAAAAAAATAGCAATAAGCGTTTATTGATTGGTTTGCGCAAAAGTTATAGCATCTACAAAATAGGGGATTGTTTTATGGCATTTTTTTTACTAGTGATGGCGGTGATCAGCGATTTTTATCGTGACTGCGACATTATGGCGGACACATCGGACACTTTTGACACCATTTTTGGACCATTGTCATTTTTACAGCAATCAGTGCTATAAAAATGCACTGATTACTGTGTAAATGACACTGGCAGTGAAGGGGTAACCACTAGGTGGCGCTGCAGGGGTTAAGTGTGACCTAGGGAGTGCTTCTTACTGTTAGGGGGTGTGGCTATGAGTGACAATTTTTCACAATTTATCCGCCGTCAATGCTTCCTCTGTCCAGAACCAGCACCATCCAAGACTCTCCAGCCCCCCCCCCCCTCCAGTCACCAGAAAACACCTCAGTGTAGAGTGGAAAACAACAAACTGCTTTATTATCATACATTGACACACAGATATCTCACTTCAAAACACTTCCCTCCCACCCTTGGAAAACAGGGCGGGTCAAACTGTCCAATGACAATAGACACACAGGTCAGGTGTGTTCCAACTTCTCATCAGTACACAGTCTTATCCGCAGGGGGCTGCTGGAGGAATCCCCCTCCCTCTTTCCTCACAGCAAGATACTTACATATCCCATAATATTTGAGGCATCAGACACAATAGACAATAGAATACGGTCCCACCCCAAACCATCACAGCAAATAGTCCAACAGCGTGGCACAGCACACATTACCGTATATACTCGAGTATAAGTCGAGGTACCTAATGTTGCCCAAAAAACTGGGAAACCTTACTGACTCGAGTATAAGCCGATGCCTCACTGTCCACTGTTCCCTAGCTCGCTGTTCCCTATTTTACATTGTAAATAGTACCTGTAAAGAAGTTGCAGCTGCGGCGTCCATCGTTCAAATTCCGCGACGTCCATCGTTCAAATTCCGCGGTCTCTTCCTGTTCCTTCCTTGATATGCGAATCTCATCAGACACTCTCCGCCTATCACAAACGTTCTCTCATCCTCAGTTTTCCCAGCAGACACTGTGTTGGGTATTCCGCCAATCACAGACGTCTGCTGGAAAACTGAGGATGAGAGAACGTTCATGATAGGCGGAGAGTGTCTGATGAGATTTGCCTATCAAGGAAGGAACAGGAAGAGACCGCGGAATTTGAACGATGGACGCCGCGGAATTTGAACGATGGACGCCGCAGCCGCAATTTCTTTACAGGTACTATTTACAATGGAAAAATTTCGCTGACTCGAGTATAAGCCGAGGGGGGGGGGGGGGGGACTTTCAGCCCCAAAAAAAGGGCTGAAAATCTCGGCTTATACTCGAGTATATACGGTATATATACATCATTGAGTGTGACTAGCACAGATCATAGTGGGGTTCTCATTCATGTGCCCCTATTAGAGACACAGGGTGATCTACACATAAGAGGGTCTGGGGAAGCTGGACAAGGAGCCTCCAGAACTGTTGTGGAAATTTTATGAAGATTTATTTAATATGTATTGTCATAGTGTCACCCAGTGTTAGTACTTCCGCAACCCGCTCTAAAGAGCTGACTGGGGCAGTCTGAGGCTGGTTGAGATAAACTTCCTGATTTGGAGAAGGGTGTTTGTGGAGTGAGGCCTCTCTGCAAACGCATTATCGGTTCAGCGGATGTATGCTCTTGTCGCCTCTGTGTCTGATCAGCATTGAGGTGGTGACGTGAGCGCACACCTGAGGATAAACTCCCCTCATCAGGAACTGTGTTCAGTGGTTATTGTATTATTATTGTATTGTGTTGTTGTATTTTATTCTTTAGCTGTATTTCTTGTGTTGTCAACTCCTTTTATGGACATTTCCTGTGTGGAGGGGACATCATGTGATGTCCCGTTCCCATGGAGGACGTGATTGGCTGCTGCAGCCATCACTTCCTGTTCGTGAGATCTTTTGTAATAATAAAAGAGCCTGTGAGGGCATCGGCAGTCAGTGATTGCTGGGATGCTGAGATGAGAACACAACAGTCTGGTGATGTCTGGTCTTTGGATGAATGGGAAATCGAATGAATGGTAAGGGAATTATGCCTGAGATGCATTATAACATTGAGACGAAATGTGTTAAGCCTCGTACACACGACCGAGTTTCTCGGCAAGAACCAGCAAGAAACTTGCTGGCAGAGATTTCTTGCCGAGAAATTTGTTCGTGTGTATGGTTTCTCGTCAAGAAAAGCGACAAGTAATCTCGACGAGAAAATAGAGAACCTGCTCTCTATTTTCTCGTCGAGATTCTCGTCAGCCTGTTTCTCGACGAGAAAATTGAGTGTGTGTACACTTACCTGTTCGCCGGGAAGCCCGCGCATGTTCGAAATGACTTCGACGCATGCGCGGTAGCTTCCTAGGCATAGGTAGGGTGAACCAAGATGGCGGCGACGGCATCGAATGTGACGAGCGCATGCTCGTCGTATTCGATGACGTCACCGCGTCCGCTCCATTCAAAGAACCGCGGGTTCTTTGAAATGAGCGTGTGTACACTCGGCCGGGACAAGTTTCTTGTGCAAGGATCTCGTCGTAAAAAACGACATGTTTTTAACGATGAGATTCTCGGCCGTGTGTACGAGGCTTTACTATTAGAGACACGATATCTGGCTGTGTGCTCTGTGTACAGCCTGATTTCACTGACAGAATTCTGCAGGGCAAGCGGAGCCACACAAACCCCCAACCCAAAGTCACTCCTGTCACAGATACTAATAATGGAGCAAAAGTCCTCCCAATGACACCAAAGATGGGGCATCGTATTTTTCCACTGACGTTGGGACCTTTTCTACTCCCAATGGCCTTAGTCTGGCCCATAAAACTTCCCAAGGACAGTAAATTGACCCTTTGTTTAGAAAGTTTGGAGACCCCTGGCCTAGACCAATGCTGCCTCTGATAGGCTGTATCTATGGAGGCATTTCCTAGCTGTCAGTCCCAGCAAATATCCCGGAAGGAGGACAAGGAGGCTGCAAGAATCATTTCATTTTTGTCTTGGTGGGTCCAAACATTCAGGCACTTAAAGACCTTACTGAATGGGAAGACATAGCCGTCTACCTTCACTCAAGGTGTGTAAATGATATGCAAACCTTGAAACAGAAGAATTCCATCCATCAGTGATGGAGGTCTGAGAATCAAGAAGACGAGAAGTGGAAGGAATGATAAGAGGATCACAAGCTCTGTCCTCCAAGATCTGCAGAGCATTTACCTTCCTTATGGTAACGCTTTAAACTCTCCCTGGATGATTTACATCCAAAGACTGAACGGACAGACAGGAACCTACATGAGCCCATTCTTCTATCTGCAACATTCTTCAGTCCTTCAATTGCTTTTATGTCAAAGCCCCAAAACGCATCGACTGATAATGGAGCCGAAGATCAGACATTGTCACTGCATTAGATGAGATGAAGGGGTCATCAGATTTCACAGCAGATGCTTCAGGAGGTTTCCATCCAGTAATGGACCTCAAATGTCTCAGATTCCTGAACATAAAAACTCCCCCCCCCCCGATATGACTTGTTCAGGAGACCCTTTTATCCTCAGTCAATAAATATCACAAGAATATGAATTTCATATAATTCTGTGCCTCCCATCATCCTCCTCCAGGGACTCAGATCCGTATGTCCGAGCAAGGAGGACCACAAGGAGGACCACAAGAAGGATCACAAGGAGGACCACAAGGAGGACCACAAGGAGGATCACAAGGAGGACCACAAGGAGGACCACAAGGAGGATCACAAGGAGGATCACAAGAAAGACCACAAGGAGGACCACAAGGAGGATCACAAGGAGGACCACAAGGAGGATCACAAGGAGGATCACAAGAAGGACCACAAGGAGGATCACAAGGAGGACCACAAGGTGGACCACAAGGAGGACCACAAGGAGGACCACAAGAAAGACCACAAGGAGGACCACAAGGAGGATCACAAGAAAGACCACAAGGAGGACCACAAGGAGGACCACAAGGAGGATCACAAGGAGGATCACAAGGAGGACCACAAGGAGGACCACAAGGAGGATCACAAGAAAGACCACAAGGAAGACCACAAGGAGGATCACAAGGAGGACCACAAGGAGGACCACAAGGAGGATCACAAGGAGGATCACAAGAAAGACCACAAGGAGGACCACAAGGAGGATCACAAGGAGGATCACAAGGAGGACCACAAGGAGGACCACAAGGTGGACCACAAGGAGGACCACAAGGAGGACCACAAGAAAGACCACAAGGAGGACCACAAGAAAGACCACAAGGAGGACCACAAGGAGGACCACAAGGAGGACCACAAGAAGGACCACAAGGAGGACCACAAGGAGGATCACAAGGAGGACCACAAGGAGGACCACAAGGAGGACCACAAGGAGGACCACAAGGTGGACCACAAGGAGGACCACAAGGAGGACCACAAGGAGGATCACAAGGAGGACCACAAGGAGGACCACATATAACTATGTCCCAGAGTGAGATTCCATCCAAAAGGATTCCAATTGGTTCAGATGCTTTGTCTGTCCCTCCAGTATACATCCCTCCAGTATACATCCCTCCAGTATACATCCCTCCAGTATACATCCCTCCAGTATACATCCTTCCAGTATACATCCCTCCAGTATACATCCTTCCAGTATACATCCCTCCAGTATACATTCCTCCAGTATACATCCTTCCAGTATACATCCTTCCAGTATACATCCTTCCAGTATACATCCCTCCAGTATACATCCTTCCAGTATACATCCCTCCAGTATACATTCCTCCAGTATACATCCTTCCAGTATACATCCTTCCAGTATACATCCCTCCACTATACATCCTTCCAGTATACATCCCTCCAGTATACATCCTTCCAGTATACATCCCTCCAGTATACATCCCTCCAGTATACATCCTTCCAGTATACATCCTTCCAGTATACATCCCTCCACTATACATCCTTCCAGTATACATCCCTCCAGTATACATCCTTCCAGTATACATCCCTCCAGTATACATCCCTCCAGTATACATCCTTCCAGTATACATCCCTCCAGTATACATCCCTCCAGTATACATCCTTCCAGTATACATCCCTCCAGTATACATCCTTCCAGTATACATCCCTCCAGTATACATCCTTCCAGTATACATCCCTCCAGTATACATCCCTCCAGTATACATTCCTCCAGTATACATCCTTCCAGTATACATCCCTCCAGTATACATCCTTCCAGTATACATCCCTCCAGTATACATCCCTCCAGTATACATCCTTCCAGTATACATCCTTCCAGTATACATCCCTCCAGTATACATCCTTCCAGTATACATCCCTCCAGTATACATCCCTCCAGTATACATCCCTCCAGTATACATCCTTCCAGTATACATCCCTCCAGTATACATCCTTCCAGTATACATCCCTCCAGTATACATTCCTCCAGTATACATTCCTCCAGTATACACCCTTCCAGTATACATCCCTCCAGTATACATCCTTCCAGTATACATCCCTCCAGTATACATCCTTCCAGTATACATCCTTCCAGTATACATCCCTCCAGTATAAATCCCTCCAGTATACATCCTTCCAGTATACATCCCTCCAGTATACATCCTTCCAGTATACATCCTTCCAGTATACATCCCTCCAGTATACATCCTTCCAGTATACATCCCTCCAGTATACATCCCTCCAGTATACATCCCTCCAGTATACATTCCTCCAGTATACACACTTCCAGTATACATTCCTCCAGTATACATCCCTCCAGTATACATCCCTCCAGTATACATCCTTCCAGTATACATCCCTCCAGTATACATTCCTCCAGTATACACCCTTCCAGTATACACCCTTCCAGTATACATCCCTCCAGTATACATCCCTCCAGTATACATCCTTCCAGTATACATTCCTCCAGTATACACCCTTCCAGTATACATCCCTCCAGTATACATCCTTCCAGTATACATCCCTCCAGTATACATCCCTCCAGTATACATTCTTTCCAGTATACATCCCTCCAGTATAATCCTTCCAGTATACATCCTTCCAGTATACATCCTTCCAGTATACATCCCTCCAGTATACATTCCTCCAGTATACATCCCTCCAGTATACATTCTTTCCAGTATACATCCCTCCAGTATACACCCCTCCAGTATACATCCTTCCAGTATACATCCTTCCAGTAAACATCCCTCCAGTATACACCCTTCTAGTATACATCCCTCCAGTATACATCCTTCCAGTATACATCCCTCCAGTATACATCCTTCCAGTATACATCCCTCCAGTATACATCCTTCCAGTATACATCCCTCCAGTATACATCTCTCCAGTATACATCCTTCCAGTATACATCCCTCCAGTATACATCCCTCCAGTATACATTCTTTCCAGTATACATCCCTCCAGTATACATCCTTCCAGTATACATCCTTCCAGTATACATCCCTCCAGTATACACCCTTCTAGTATACATCCCTCCAGTATACATCCTTCCAGTATACATCCCTCCAGTATACATCCTTCCAGTATACATCCCTCCAGTATACATCCCTCCAGTATACATCCCTCCAGTATACATCCTTCCAGTATACATCCCTCCAGTATACATCCTTCCAGTATACATCCCTCCAGTATACATCCTTCCAGTATACATCCCTCCAGTATACATCCCTCCAGTATACACCCTTCCAGTATACATTCCTCCAGTATACATTCCTCCAGTATACATCCTTCCAGTATACATCCCTCCAGTATAATCCTTCCAGTATACATCCTTCCAGTATACATTCCTCCAGTATACATCCTTCCAGTATACATCCCTCCAGTATACATCCTTCCAGTATACATTCCTCCAGTATACATCCTTCCAGTATACATCCCTCCAGTATACATCCCTCCAGTATACATTCTTTCCAGTATACATCCCTCCAGTATACATCCCTCCAGTATACATCCCTCCAGTATAATCCTTCCAGTATACATCCCTCCAGTATACATTCCTCCAGTATACATCCCTCCAGTATACATTCTTTCCAGTATACATCCCTCCAGTATACACCCCTCCAGTATACACCCCTCCAGTATACATCCTTCCAGTATACATCCCTCCAGTATACACCCTTCTAGTATACATCCCTCCAGTATACATCCCTCCAGTATACATCCCTCCAGTATACATCCTTCCAGTATACATCCCTCCAGTATGCATCCCTCCAGTATACATCCTTCCAGTATACATCCCTCCAGTATACATCCCTCCAGTATACACCCTTCCAGTATACATTCCTCCAGTATACATTCCTCCAGTATACATCCTTCCAGTATACATCCCTCCAGTATAATCCTTCCAGTATACATTCCTCCAGTATACATCCTTCCAGTATACATCCTTCCAGTATACATCCTTCCAGTATACATTCCTCCAGTATACATCCTTCCAGTATACATCCCTCCAGTATACATCCTTCCAGTATACATCCCTCCAGTATACATCCTTCCAGTATACATCCCTTCAGTATACATCCTTCCAGTATACATCCTTCCAGTATACATCCCTCCAGTATACATTCCTCCAGTATACATCCTTCCAGTATACATCCCTCCAGTATAATCCTTCCAGTATACATCCTTCCAGTATACATCCCTCCAGTATACATTCCCCAGTATACATCCCTCCAGTATACATTCTTTCCAGTATACATCCCTCCAGTATACACCCTTCTAGTATACATCCTCCAGTATACATCCTTCCAGTATACATCCCTCCAGTATACGTCCTTCCAGTATACATCCTTCCAGTATACATCCTTCCAGTATACATCCCTCCAGTATACACCCCTCCAGTATACACCCTTCCAGTATACATTCCTCCAGTATACATTCCTCCAGTATACGTCCCTCCAGTATACATCCCTCCAGTATACATTCCTCCAGTATACATCCTTCCAGTATACATTCCTCCAGTATACATCCTTCCAGTATACATACCTCCAGTATACATTCCTCCAGTATACATCCTTCCAGTATACATTCTTTCCAGTATAAATCCCTCCAGTATAATCCTTCCAGTATACATCCTTCCAGTATACATTCCTCCAGTATACATCCTTCCAGTATACATCCCTCCAGTATACATCCTTCCAGTATACATTCCTCCAGTATACATCCTTCCAGTATACATCCCTCCAGTATACATCTCTCCAGTATACATTCTTTCCAGTATACATCCCTCCAGTATAATCCTTCCAGTATACATCCTTCCAGTATACATCCTTCCAGTATACATTCCTCCAGTATACATCCTTCCAGTATAATCCTTACAGTATACATCCTTCCAGTATACATTCCTCCAGTATACATCCTTCCAGTATACATCCCTCCAGTATAATCCTTCCAGTATACATCCTTCCAGTATACATTCCTCCAGTATACATCCTTCCAGTATACATCCCTCCAGTATACATCCTTCCAGTATACATTCCTCCAGTATACATCCTTCCAGTATACATCCCTCCAGTATACATCCCTCCAGTATACATTCTTTCCAGTATACATCCCTCCAGTATAATCCTTCCAGTATACATCCTTCCAGTATACATCCTTCCAGTATACATTCCTCCAGTATACATCCCTCCAGTATAATCCTTCCAGTATACATCCTTCCAGTATACATTCCTCCAGTATACATCCTTCCAGTATACATCCCTCCAGTATAATCCTTCCAGTATACATCCTTCCAGTATACATTCCTCCAGTATACATCCTTCCAGTATACATCCCTCCAGTATACATTCCTCCAGTATACATCCTTCCAGTATACATTCTTTCCAGTATACATCCCTCCAGTATAATCCTTCCAGTATACATTCCTCCAGTATACATCCCTCCAGTATACATCCTTCCAGTATAATCCTTCCAGTATACACCCCTCCAGTATACATCCTTCCAGTATACATCCTTCCAGTATACATCCTTCCAGTATACATCCCTCCAGTATACATCCTTCCAGTATACATCCCTCCAGTATACATCCTTCCAGTATACATCCCTCCAGTATACATCCCTCCAGTATACATCCCTCCAGTATACACCCTTCCAGTATACATCCCTCCAGTATACATCCCTCCAGTATACATTCTTTTCAGTATACACCCTTCCAGTATACATTCCTCCAGTATACATTCCTCCAGTATACATCCCTCCAGTATACATTCTTTTCAGTATACATCCCTCCAGTATACATCCTTCCAGTATACATCCCTCCAGTATACATCCCTCCAGTATACATCCTTCCAGTATACATCCCCACAGTATACATCCCCCCAGTATACATCCCTCCAGTATACATCCCTCCAGTAAACATCCTTCCAGTATACATCCCTCCAGTATACATCCCTCCAGTATACATCCTTCCAGTATACATCCTTCCAGTATACATCCCTCCAGTATACATCCTTCCAGTATACATCCTTCCAGTATACATCCCTCCAGTATACATCCTTCCAGTATACATCCCTCCAGTATACATCCTTCCAGTATACATCCCTCCAGTATACATCCTTCCAGTATACATCCTTCCAGTATACATCCCTCCAGTATACATCCTTCCAGTATACATCCCTCCAGTATACATCCTTCCAGTATACATCCCTCCAGGATTCATCCTTCCAGTATACATCCCTCCAGTATACATCCCTCCAGTATACATCCCTCCAGTATTTCCTCTGAATCTGTCTTATATTTGGCCTAAAACCATGTGAGCTCCTCAGAGGGGCCGCCATCTTGCTTTGATTTTGGATCTTTGGAGACTCAACAATAGGGATGAACCCAACACCCCCCCGGGTCGGTTTGGATCCAGAACATGCGAACGGACCGTAAGTTTGCGCAAACTTTAGAACCCCGTTAAAGTCTATGGGACTCGAACGTGAGAAAAGTGCTAATTATAACGACTATTATGCATGTTATTGTCCTAAAAAGGGTTTGGGGACCCGGGTTCTGCACCAGGGGACATGTATCAATGCAAAAAGAAGTTTTAAAAACGTCCGTTTTTTCTGGAGCAGTGATTTTAATGATGCATAAAGTGGAAAAAAAAAGTGAAATATTCCTTTAAAATATCGTACCTGGGGGGTGTGTATAGTATGCCTGTGAAGTGGCGCATGTTTCCCGTGTTTAGAACTGTCCCTGCACAAAATTACATTTCTAAAGGAAAAAAAGTCATTTAAAACTGCTTGCGGCTTTAATGTAATGTCTGGTCCCGGTAATACGGATGAAAATCATTGAGAAAAGTGGGGCATGGGTACCCCCCCAGCCCATTACCAGCCCCTTTGGGTCTTGTATGGATATTAAGGGGAACCCCGCACACAAAATAAAAAAGGCCCTATATACTCTGAACAGCCGTATACAGGCGGTGCATACAAGACAGGGACTGTAGGTTTGTTCTTATGTAGAATCTGTTGATAATTTTGAACAGGTACATTGTTTAAGTGTAGCTCCAGCCAAAAAATATATTTTTAAGTATTTTGGAAAACATAGGGAACGGTTATCACCCCTGTAACATTTGTTTTGCTGTCTGTGTACCTGTTCAGAACATTTCACCTCACTTTCTGTCCCAATGAGAATTGGATTTTGAAAATTTGGGGTTTTTAGGGAAACAAGAATTGGTGATAAAGCATCAGTAGAGAGGAGACACTTTTTTCCCATATTAATTCTTACAGGAGAGAATTTCCCTTCCTAGGGGTAGATTTCCTCTCACTTCCTGTTGTCTCCTTCCGTTTGTAAGTAGGTTATTTGAAAGTAGGGGCCTGCCCTATGTACTCTGCAGAAACTTGGGCCTTAGATGTCGGTGTTGCCACAACACTGTAAGCCCTTACAGTTACTCTTGGTGGGCGCTGGAACGCCCTGCTGTGAAGTATTATATCAAGAATTGTAATTACATGCCCCTGTTGAACAGGGGCAGAAAAATTGGGCCATAGGCACTGGTGCTGGTGCCACAACACTGCAACCTCTGACAGAAACAATAGTTGGAGCGCAGGAATGAGCCCTGCTGCAAAGTATTACAGCAAAAATTGTAATTACACGGCCCTGTTAAAAAGGGGCAGAAAAATTGGGCCTTAGGCCCAGAACCAAAAATGTTCTTACAAGCTATCAGCATGATCATTGAGGAGGAGGAGGATAGTCACTCAGCATAACAGGATAGTCACTCAGCATCATTATAGGCAGTCTTGAAGGGATCTCACATTCAAAACAAAATTATTCAGTTACATCAGCATCAGGTGCTTGGTAGCTGGTGATCCAAGACTGATTCATTTTTATGAAGGTCAGACGATCGACCGAGTCGGTGGACAGGTGCACCGTGTGATCGGTTACAAAGCCTTCAGCAGCTCTGAATGTGCATTCGAAGAGAACTCTGGATGCAGGACAGGCCAGTAGCTCAATTGCATACTGTGCAAGCACTGGCCAGTGATGCATCCTCAAGACCCAGTAAGCCAGAGGATTTTCGGTGGGGAAGGTGTCCAAGTCTGACCTTGCCCCTAGGTATTCCTGTACCATGTGAATCAGACGCTAGCGATGGTTGCTGAAACCGATCATACCTTGGGGTTGCGGACTAAAAAATAGTCTGAACGCATCGGTCAGACGGCCACCTTCCCCACTGCTCCTTCTGTGACTGACCGAAGCCTCAGCAACACATTGTCCAGGACCAGGAATTTGTAACCTCCCAGGCTCTGGAAACACGTTGCACAAACCTTTCTGCAAGGCCTCCCGAAGATGTTTCGTCCTCTGCTCCCTCTGCGATGGCTGGATAAGGTCCGCAACCTTACCCTTGTAACGTGGATAAAGGAGGTTTGCCAGCCAGTAATGATCCCTCTCCTTGATACCACGAATATGAGGATCCTTTTGCAGGCTTTGCAGGATCAGGGAGGCCATGCAGCGTAGGTTTGCTGAGGCATTCGATCCAGAGTCCTCTGGGTCACTAAGGACCACATGATCTTCAGCCACCTCCTCCCAGCCACGTACAAGTCCATGGGTTTCTTGGGACTGTAAATGCTCCCTTGAAGACTGCTGCTGATGCTGAGTGCTAGGCGTGGAGCCAATGCTGACACAATCCTCCTCCTCCTCCTTCTCCTCGTCCTCTTCCTGTGTGATCCACGGGCCAGCAGAAACACTGTCTGGATAAAGGGGGCCTTGAGAGGTAAGGAAGTCCTCCTCTTCCTCCCTCTGTTCTGCCTCAAGTGCCCTGTCCATTATTCCACGCAGCGTGTGCTCAAACAGGTGGACAAGAGGGACAGTGTCACTGATGTATGCACTGTCACTGTTCACCATCCTCGTGGCCTCCTCAAATGGTGACAGGACAGTGCATGCATCCCTGATCATGCCCCACTGGCGTGGCAAAGAAAACCTGAGCTCCCCTGACCCTGTCCTGGTGCCATAGTCGCACGGGTACTCATTGATGGCCCTTTGCTGCGTGTGCAGCCGCTGCAGCATGGTCAACATTGAGTTCCACCTGGTGGGCATGTCACAGATTAGGCGGTTCTTGGGCAGGTTGTATTCCTTTTGGAGGTCAGCCAGCTGAGCACTGGCATTATATGACCGGCGGAAATGCACACAGACTTTCCTGGCCTGCCTCAGAACATCCTGTAAGCCCGGGTACCTGCCCAAGAACCGCTGCACTACCAAGTTAAGGACGTGAGCCACACAGGGCACATGGGTCAGCTGTCCCTGTCGGAGGGTGGATAGGAGGTTGGTGCAAGATCCATATCTCCGCTGGGGTGACTGAAGGCTGCTTTCCGATCTTGGATCCAGGTGGAGGTCTTCACAGCCAGGGAGCACGATCCCGCTGCTGCCAACCAGTTGTGATGAACCCTCTGTCCTCAAACAGATCTAGGTCCACCGTCAATGCTTCCTCTGTTAAGAACCAGTACTTATCCCAGACTCTCCAGCCATCCCAGTCATCAGACAGCACCTCAGTGTAGAGTAAAACCAGCAGACTCTTTTCATTTAAGCACATGTTAACAGATATCTCTCACTTTAAAACACTCCCCCACCCTTGGGAAATAGGGCGGGTTAAACTGTCCAATGACAATAGTGATACAGGTCAGGTTTGTTCCAACTTCTCATCAGTAAATAGTCTTAGCAGGGGGGCTACTGGAGGAATCCCCCCCCCTCTTTCCTCACAGCAAGACACTTACACGTCCCATAATAGTTAAGGCAGCCACAATAGACAATAGAATAGTGACACCCCACCTCATCACAGAAAATAGTCGACAACAGCCAACACACAATATATACAATATATACAGCATTGAGTCTGACTAGCACAGATCATAGTGGGGTTCTCATTCACCCTGTGCCCCCCTATTAGAGACACAGGGAGATTTACACATAAGAGGCGTCTGGGAAGCTGGACAAGAAGCCTCCAGAACTCTCCAGGGCAAGATGAGCCGCACAAACCCCCGACCCAAAGTCACTCCTGTCACAGTGCCATTGTTGCAAACCACCATTTCTGGCTTAAGCTGGCGTGGCGTCAACCACCTCTGAGCCTGCCCCTGCAGAGCTGACAGAACCTCTTCCCCAGTGTGGCTCCTGTCCCCCAAACACACCAGCTCAAGCACCGCATGGCATCTTTTTGCCTGCGTACTTGCGTAGCCCCTTGAACGCCTATGGAGCACCGCTGGTTCCGAGGACAAAGCACAGGAAGAGGCCCTGGAGGAAGAAGAAGAGGAGGGGGTGGAGGACAGAGGTGTGTCAGAATCACCAGTAGTAACATTTTGGAGGCGTGGCGGCGGAACAACCTCCAACACTACTGCACCTTGTCCTGCATCCTTCCCAGCTGCCAGCAGAGTCACCCAGTGGGCCATGAAAGAAAGGTAACGTCCCTGTCCATGCCTGCTGGACCATGAGTCAGCGGTAATATGCACCTTACCGCTGACCGCCCTGTCCAGCGAGGCCAAGACATTGCCTTCCACATGCCGGTAGAGAGCCGGAATCGCCTTCCGTGAGAAAAAGTGGCGTTTGGGAACCTTCCACTGAGGGAACCGCACATTCCACAAACTCACGGAAGGGGGCAACCAACTGAAAAGGCAGCAGTTGAAGTGCTAGCAATTTAGCCAAGTTAGCATTCAACCACTGGGCATGTGGATGGCTGGGAGTGAACTTCTTTCGGCAGTGCAGCAGCTGGGGCAGGGAAATTTCCCGGGTACAATCTGACGTTGGTGTACCGATTGCAGAGTGCTCGCAAGTACTTGGCTGTGACACACCTAATTCTACACCTTCATTCCTCTTAGTGCAGGTTTCAGAGAGGACTGAAGGTATAGTGGGGTTGGAGATCCCAGCTGATGCGGTGCAAGGAGAGGTCCGCTTTGTTCTTTGGTGTGGGTCTTTAAGGTAGGCTTGCCAACGAGCTGCATGGCAGGTCAACATATGTCTGGTCAAGTATGTGGTGCCCAAGCGGCTGATGTTTTGGTCACGAGAGATACGCTTTAGACATATGTTGCAAACAGCAGCTGTGCGATCTGATGCACTCGCCTCAAAAAAGGCCCACACCAAAGAACTTTTGGAAAAACGCGCAGAGTCAGCAGCGACCTGCACATGCGGAGCTCTGCGGTGTGATGCAGTCGGTGTACTGCCCTTAAGCTGGCCCCTGGGGGGCATTCTGCCTTGTTGGAGATGTGCCTCCTCCTCCTCCTCCTCCTCTCTCCTATCAGGCACCCAAGTAGAGTCAGTGACCTCATCATTCCCTCCCTCCTCGTCACTGGAGATAACCTGGCAGTATGCTGCAGCTGGGGGGAACATAACTGCCAGATTGCTGTCCTTGTTGGGCACCCCCTCTCTCTGGGCTCACGTTACTGCCTTCCTCTAGCTGGGTACCATCATCGGAGCCTTCAAAACGCTGGGCATCCTCCTGCAGCATGTACCCAACACTGTGCTCAAACAGTTTGGGGGACTCCTCTGGAGGACATGGTGGGGCTAGGGAAGGAGTGACTGATGCCATTGAGCCAAGGGAAGAGGCCGCTTTGGCAGCTGCTTTGGCAGACAAAGTACCCTAAGCCTGGGTGAGAGAGGATGAGGAGGAGGAGGACGGCTTGGTCATCCACTCTACCAACTCTTCAGCATGTTGCGGCTCAACACGGCCAGCTGCTGAAAAGGGTCAAGCGTGCCCCACGGCCACGTGCCGATGAGGATGCAACGTGTCCACGACCAGCACTGTTGCCTCTAGACACAGAGCCTGCTTGCCCTCTTTTATTGGCCTGTGTGTGTCTGCCTCTCCTTGTTGGCCTTCCAGACATACTTTATTTGATGTATTGGGATAAGTACACAAGGAATTGTCTGCAGTCAGCTTTAGCTGCACACTGTGCCCAGAATACAGTACACTGACTTAATATACTGCAGTGTGAATAACAGGAACACTCTGAAGTGAGATCTAGCTAAACTGAATACAGTGTGTATATATATATATATATATATATATATATATATATATTGTGGGGGGGTTAGCTCGGCAGCGGGTGTGTGTGATCCCCTGGATGGGCTCCCCACACAAAAACAGGCCCAGCAGACGGAGGTTGTGGTTTTCAAGATCAAAAAGGTGCGGTTTATTTCTCTATTTACAGTGACAAAAAAACACAGCAAAGCAAAAAGAAACATAAACAAAATAAACCCTGGTCAGCTTGACCTCTGACTAAACATGCAGGTTTCCTAACTAACAACTGGGATCAGCCTGGTGCTGTCCTAGTCCCTAAGTCCCTAAGTCTGGTTTAGTAAATGTCCAAACAAATAGCCACACAGGCTTTGTCTCACCGCACAGGGGTTCACTCTCCCTAGACAGTCCACACAGGTCTGGTTCCAGGCATGAGCAAACACCTAATGAAGCTGGGAGTTTTTATAGAGGCCTTAAACGAGCTGACAAGCTTCAGCTGGTCTCATCAACTCCCTGCCTGCACGACGCCCAGCACTCTCCCTAGAGGTATGAATCATCCATGAGCCCACTAGCCTCAGCTGGGCTTCATCAACTCCCTCCCTAGTTGTATAAGTTGGCATAAAGCCTGAATCTGGGAGAAATATATCTACCCCCCTGGATGCAACCAGGTGACTTTACCTTCCTGCTGTCACATACCCCCCCCTCTTGTTTTAACCTTGGGGTTGGAACACCAGCAATCAGGCATTCATGTACTCGAGACAAAGCATCCACATTCCCCATTTGAACGCCAGGGCGATGCTTTACTGTGAAGTTGAATTCCTGTAGGGCCAGGAACCACCTATTCACTCTTCTATTTGTCTCCTTGTTTTGAGCCATCCACTTTAACGGAGCGTGATCCGTAACCATGTCAAAGTGCCTACCTAGCAGATAGTACCGAAGGGGATCTAGAGCCCACTTCACCGCTAAACACTCCTTTTCAACCGTGGCATAATTTACCTCATGGGACTTCAACTTCCTGCTGAGGTAAATGACTGGGTGCTCTTCCCCGTTCCAGACCTGGGACAATACTGCTCCTAACCCCACATCTGACGCATCACTTTGTACGACAAAGTCTTTAGAGAAGTCGGGTGAGTACAACACTGGCTGGCTACATAAGGCTTGTTTCAAGAATTGGAATGCTGCCTCAGCCTCGGGGGTCCATTTAATCATGACCGACCCTTTCCCTTTCGTCAGGTTGGTTAGGGGCACAGCCTTAGAAGCAAAGTGGGGAATGAAGCGCCGATAATAACCCGCGATTCCCAGAAAGGCCCGTACCTGCTTCTTGCTGTTGGGACGTGGCCAACTCTGGATGGCCTCGACTTTGTTGAGTTGGGGTTTTATTACTCCCCTGCCAATGGTGTACCCAAGATATTTGGCCTCCTCCTGCCCAATGGTACACTTCTTGGGGTTAGCCGTAAACCCCGCTTCCCGGATAGAGTCTAGGACTGCTTGCACTTTTGGCAGATGTGAGGCCCAATCTGTGCTATGGACAATTACGTCATCCAGGTAAGCCGCAGCATACTTCCGATGGGGCCTCAGTATCTGGTCCATTTTCCGCTGGAATGTGGCCGGCGCATTCTGTAACCCGAACGGCATTCTCTTATATTGGAACGCCCCGTCTGGGGTTACAAATGCGGTTTTCTCTTTGGCCGACTTGGCCAGGGGGATTTGCCAATACCCTTTTGTGAGGTCAAGAGTCGTCATGTATCGGGCTGTTCCCAGCCGGTCGATCAACTCATCTATACGTGGCATGGGGTAGGTGTCAAATTTTGTAACTTTGTTCAACTGACGAAAATCGTTACAAAATCGCCAGCTCCCATCCGGTTTAGGCACCAACACAATGGGACTAGACCAATCACTTTGGGACTCCTCTATCACCCCTAAGTTCAGCATTTTCTGTACTTCCTCCCGTATTGCCTCCCGTCGGGCCTCTGGGATCCGATAGGGTTTTAACTTCACCCTTTCACCGGGCGGGGTAATAATATCATGCTCTACCCCAGATGTTTGTCCCGGCAGCTCAGAGAACACCTCCTTGTTGCGAAGCACAAACTCCTTAACCTCCTGTTGTTGGGGTTGTGACAAGGTGGCTGCTATTCCAACCTCCGGAATCACGCAACCAGTTTGAGCTGGTGACCAAGTGTCTGCGACTAGGGACTCTCTATCCCTCCAGGCTTTCAACAGATTAACGTGATAGATCTGTTCGGGCTTTCGCCTTCCTGGTTGTCTGACCTTGTAATTCACTTCGCTCACTTTTTCCATTATCTCGTAGGGGCCTTGCCATTTGGCAAGGAATTTACTTTCAACCGTAGGGACAAGTACCAATATCCTATCCCCCGGGGAAAAGGTACGGGTCTTGGCTCCACGGTTGTACACTCTCTGCTGTGCCAACTGCGCTTGGGCCAAATGTTCCTTCACGATGGGCATTACCTGTGCAATTCGATCTTGCATCAGGGCGACATGCTCAATCACACTCCTGTGGGGAGAACTCTCACTTTCCCAAGTTTCCTTGGCAATATCCAACAGCCCTCTTGGGTGTCTCCCATACAGTAACTCAAAGGGGGAGAATCCCGTAGAGGATTGGGGCACCTCCCTAATAGCAAACATCAAATAAGGAAGTAGACAGTCCCAATCCTTTCCATCTCTATCCACCACTTTCTTCAACATTTGTTTTAGGGTTTTGTTGAATCTTTCAACCAGCCCATCGGTTTGGGGGTGATACACAGACGTACGCAATTGCGTCACTTTGAACAATTTACACAGCTCCTTCATAACCCGGGACATAAAGGGTGTACCTTGGTCCGTAAGCAGTTCTTTACAAATACCCACCCGGCTAAACACAAGAGATAGCTCTTTGGCTATGGTTTTGGCCGAGGTATTTCGGAGAGGGATCGCTTCTGGATAACGGGTGGCATAGTCCATTATAACTAATATGTACTGGTGCCCCCTAGCGGACTTGATTATAGGACCTACCAAATCCATTGCGACCCTCTCAAACGGGACCTCAATGATGGGTAGAGGGACCAGCGGGCTACGGAAATGTGGCATCGGGGCCGACCTCTGACACACAGGGCAGGAGGAACAATAATTTTCTATGTCCTTCATCACCCCAGGCCAATAGAATCTCTGTAATACCCTCTCTCGGGTTTTCTCTGTCCCCAGATGACCTCCAAGAATGTGCCCATGGGCCAACTCCAACACCAACTTCCTGTAAGGTTTGGGCACCACAAGCTGCTCCACGTTTTCTTCTGCCCTTTTTGCCACCCGATACAGTAGGTCCTTCTCTACGCTGAAGTATGGGTAAGTGCAGGTATTATCTGGGTTCACTAACTCGCCATCTATTTTCACTACGTTTTCCCGTGCCTTTATTAGGGCGGGGTCTTTTAACTGTTCTGTGGCAAAATTTTCCCTGTGAACCTCAAGATCAGAAAACTCCACAGACGGTAGGTTTTCGTCTGAGGAGGTGGGCTCCTCTCCAGTTTCTTGAGTCTCGTCTGCCAATACTGACAAGGGAAATTCTGGAGAGTCCTCACCACTCTCAGAGGAGTTCTGGCTATCACCTTCCTGGTACATAGGGGCACCAGTGGGGGGCTCAGGATCATCCCACAGTTCCCAGAACTTCGGAAAATCCCTTCCCACAATGGCATCATGCGGTAATTGAGATACTAACCCCACTGGATGAGAGAGGGTACCTTTGGGGGTCTTGAAACACACTGTAGTCACTGGATACTCTCGGGTGTCCCCATGCACACAAATCACAGCTACCTTGCTATTCCCAGAGACCTCTGTTTTAACTAATCCAGCCTTTATCAGGGTCACAAGGCTACCTGAATCCAGTAATACCACAACATTTCTACCATTAATACACATTTTGCATAAATGTTTCTTAGTTCCCCGAATGGCAGTGCATGCGACTGTCGCACACAGCGACTGACGTCTGCCCGTCAGAAAGTCACACTGCATGGGTTCCTCCACAACCGGGCAATTGGCTGCAATATGTCCCGCTTGCCGGCAGCGGTAGCAAACAATCCATTTGGCTGCCTCTTGAGCCCCTGACTTCCCAGGCTGTTCTCGCCAAACTTTGGGTAGAGCTCCCACCCTCTCACTCTCTCCACCCTCACCCCTTGGAATCCTCTTATCCGCCCCTGGGGATGGTCTGGTCTTAGGGTGGAAAGTCCGAGAGTCTCTGGAAGAGGCCGTCAGGTTCTCTGTAGCCAAGTATTTCTCTACACGATCCACAAGACCACCGGCCGTCTCTGGGTCTCCATGGCTTACCCACTTTTGGATGGCAGTAGGAAGAGCTCTCAAAAACCGATCCATTACAACACGTTCCACAATCTCTGGTGCGGACAAAGTCTCTGGCTGTAGCCACTTCCTGCTCAGGTGAATGAGATCATACATTTGAGACCTGGGGGGTTTTCCAAGCTGGAAAGTCCAGTTATGCACACGCTGAGCCCGGACAGCCAGGGTGACACCCAGCCTTGCCAATATTTCAGCTTTTAGCATCACATAGTCTTTTGCTTGGTCAGGCTCTAGGTCATAGTAAGCTTTCTGCGATTCACCAGTTAACAGAGGAGCCACCAGTCCAGCCCACTGCTCCTCAGGCCACTTTTCTCTTTCAGCAGTCCTTTCAAATGTGGTCAAAAATACCTCTGGATCATCCTCTCCAGTCATTTTTGTCAATAAACGACTCACCCCAAAGGACGCGGTATTAGTGGGACGGCTTTCCTCACTGGTCTGCGGACGTTGCTGCATTACTGCTTCCATTTGTTGTAGTCTCTGCTCTTGCTTCTGTAACAGGTCTATGAAGCGGGCCTCAGATTGCTGCTGGGCTTGTTGCTGAGCTTCCAGACTCTGTTGGTGAGCTTGCTGCTGGGCTGCGAAGTTCTGTTGTTGAGCTGCAAGGCTCTTTTGCAAACCTGCATTTGTCTGCTGTTGATTGGCATTTGCTAGAGCCAGCTGTTTCAGTATCTCCTCCATGCTGGCTTAAAAAAAAACTGCCACTGGTTCTCCACCAACTGTGGGGGGTTAGCTCGGCAGCGGGTGTGTGTGATCCCCTGGATGGGCTCCCCACACAAAAACAGGCCCAGCAGACGGAGGTTGTGGTTTTCAAGATCAAAAAGGTGCGGTTTATTTCTCTATTTACAGTGACAAAAAAACACAGCAAAGCAAAAAGAAACATAAACAAAATAAACCCTGGTCAGCTTGACCTCTGACTAAACATGCAGGTTTCCTAACTAACAACTGGGATCAGCCTAGTGCTGTCCTAGTCCCTAAGTCCCTGGTTTAGTAAATGTCCAAACAAATAGCCACACAGGCTTTGTCTCACCGCACAGGGGTTCACTCTCCCTAGACAGTCCACACAGGTCTGGTTCCAGGCATGAGCAAACACCTAATGAAGCTGGGAGTTTTTATAGAGGCCTTAAACGAGCTGACAAGCTTCAGCTGGTCTCATCAACTCCCTGCCTGCACGACGCCCAGCACTCTCCCTAGAGGTATGAATCATCCATGAGCCCACTAGCCTCAGCTGGGCTTCATCAACTCCCTCCCTAGTTGTATAAGTTGGCATAAAGCCTGAATCTGGGAGAAATATACCTACCCCCCTGGATGCAACCAGGTGACTTTACCTTCCTGCTGTCACAATATATATATATAAACTCCTGGGATG
This sequence comes from Rana muscosa, assembly GCA_029206835.1. Lineage (NCBI taxonomy): Eukaryota > Metazoa > Chordata > Amphibia > Anura > Ranidae > Rana > Rana muscosa. Next base: position 500,843,170 of record CM055127.1, read on the forward strand.
CATATATATACTAAATGCACTGACTGCAGCTACCAGAATCGCCTGTCTGCTCTATCTAACTGAAATGAAATGACACTCTGACTCTCTCTCTCTCTCTCAGACTCTCACAAGTCACAACGCAGCAACACACTACACAAGGCCGACACGCAGACACCCTTATATAGTGTGGGGCGTGTACCTACTCCCCTGAGCCATGATTGGCCAAATGCACCCTTCCTTTGGCCAATTATGGCTCTCTGTGCTGACGGCGCTGTGATTGGCCAAAGCATGCAGGTCATAGTGCATGCTTGGCCAATCATCAGCCAGCAATGCACTGCGATGATGCAGTGAATTATGGGCCGTGACGCGCCACTTGAATTTGGAGCGAACAGCCCATAATGTTCGAAATTCGGCGAACGAGCGAACAGCCGATGTTCGAGTCGAACATGAGTTCGACTCGAACACGAAGCTCATCCCTAGTGCTGACGGCGCAGTGATTGGCCAAAGCATGCGGGTCATAGTGTAAGGAAAGGTTCCATCCGCTGGTAATATCTATCATTTGGCGTGCAGTACTGGGGTCCACCAGCAGGTGTCTCCTGGCAGTTTGGAACTGTCAGGGGAGATTCTACCTGCTGGTGTTATGTCATCTTTGGGCCGCAGTACTGGCGTCCACCAGCAGATGGATCCTGGCAGATTTTACCTTCTGCAATCAGGCGTCACCTGAGCTTGTTAGCAGGTAATAGTATAAATACCCGGCAAGTGCACACACACACTGCCCTGGTATTGTCCTCGTGCCCTGACCTCTGGCCTGTTTACCTGAACCCTGATTCCTGTATCCTGAACCCATTGTACCTGTTCCTGCATCCCTGGATCCTTGCCCTGCAGCCTGATTCCTTCCTTCTTGTCCCTGACCTTCTACTCCTGGCCCCCATCTGCTGATCTCCTGCTAATGATCCTGGCCTGGCTTGACTACGATTCTGGTTCTCCCTTTTGCTACATATGCTGGTTGGTTACTGTCACTGTTTTGGTTGTTTGATTTGTTCACTTGTTGTATTGGTGGTGTATTCACATTTATATGTATTTACCTTAAATAAACTTACTTACTTTCACCTATTTCTGTTTGCGGTTTGCAGTCCACATAGTTCTGGTCACTCCTGATACATGACACATAGTGCATGCTTGGCCAATCATCAGCCAGCAATGCATTGCGATGACGCAGTGCATTATGGGCTGTGACGCGCCACTCGAATTTGGCGTGAACGGCCCATAAAGTTCGATTTTCGTCAAACGATCGAACAGCCGAGGTTTGAGTCGAACTCGAAGCTCATCCCTACTCCACAATAGTTGTTCTTCTCAGTGTGAAATATTATGGAGTAATTCTCTCTGGAAAAGTTTCATTACAACGTAGAATAATTTTCTGAGTTGTTAATCAGAACCTCACTTGATGGTGATGAGGAATCCTGTCCTGCACAGGTACCTGGGTGTTGGTGTAAGTGCTGCTCTGCTGCCCCCTCTGGTGGTGACATGTTGTATGCTGGGGGGCCTCCTTTAGTGTTTGGCCACATTTGATGAGCCTGTGGGGCAATACCGCCCTACACGAGTGGAAGACCCATTCATTCAGTACATTCATTATGTGGAGAAGACTTCTATGTTATGCTGAACTGACTGAAACCCAGAAAACTGTTCAATGTTGGACTTTTCCATCTTTCTGATGGGTGAAGACCATTCTATGGCAGACCGGCATTGGCACGTTAGAACAATTCGGCTATTGGTACAATCTTCCTGCCACAGACAATCCTTCCACCTCGTAATCTTCACACTTCCCCCAGCAACACTTCAATATTCAGAGATCACGTGTTGCTGGTGCTCCTAAGGGGGTCAATCAAGAACTGATGTCTCTAGTACTCTGTGTCCCAATGGAGAAAGATAGAAATGACATTTCCAAGACAGCTTGAAGGACAATATGAAGAGCTGATGGTGGATGGTGATGAGGAGTGACAGTGATTGCCTTGTGGCAGAGAGGTCACCGCTGTCCTCCAATGGAAGGTCAGATCAGTGACCGGGATACTGGACCTTCCATGTCTTACCCAATAGGGACACATCCATTCTCCCTTCCTCTGTAAGACGTTTTGTAAAATGGGGGCCTATTTGTTACATCCGGAGATTTGTTACCATCTTTGATTTCTACAAAAGTGCGGAAACCCGAAAAATAGTGACAAAGATTGTGTGACATTAATAGTGCAGCTGGATCCATCATGGGGGCAGACGATTGGTTTATATCCTCATCAACTCCCTGAAATATTTTATACTACATGGGAGCTGAACATTTACCGCAATAACTCCCAACGCCGGAGACACACAAGCTGGAAGGTGACAGCCGAGGGAAGAGATTTCTGGTGAGTCAGCCGGAGAATAAACTCTAAAATGTTAATTAGCTGAAAATAAAGAACAATGAGAAATATCTTCTTCAGAGACACAGATCTGCGGGAAGAGGGTCCTCCAAACAAAGAGGTTCAAATATCAGAGAGAGAGAGAGAGAGAGAGAGGAGAGGAGAGGAGAGGAGAGGAGAGGAGAGGAGAGGAGAGGAGAGGAGGAGGAGAGGAGGAGGAGAGAAGAAAGGAGAGCAGATAAGGAGAGGAGAGGAGGGAGGGAGGAAGACAGGAAAAGAGGAGAGGAGAGGGGATGGCAGGGGAGGGGTGAGAAGGAGAGAAGGGAGGAGAGGGGAGGGGAAAAGAAGGGAGAGCAGATAAGGAGAGGAGAGGAGGGAGGGAGGAAGACAGGAAAAGAGGAGAGGAGAGGGGAAAAGAAGGGAGAGCAGATAAGGAGAGGAGAGGAGGGAGGGAGGAAGACAGGAAAAGAGGAGAGGAGAGGGGATGGCAGGGGAGGGGTGAGAAGGAGAGAAGGGAGGAGAGGGGAGGGGAAAAGAAGGGAGAGCAGATAAGGAGAGGAGAGGAGGGAGGGAGGAAGACAGGAAAAGAGGAGAGGAGAGGGGATGGCAGGGGAGGGGTGAGAAGGAGAGAAGGGAGGAGAGGGGAGGGGAAAAGAAGGGAGAGCAGATAAGGAGAGGAGAGGAGGGAGGGAGGAAGACAGGAAAAGAGGAGAGGAGAGGGGAAAAGAAGGGAGAGCAGATAAGGAGAGGAGAGGAGGGAGGGAGGAAGACAGGAAAAGAGGAGAGGAGAGGGGATGGCAGGGGAGGGGTGAGAAGGAGAGAAGGGAGGAGAGGGGAGGGGAAAAGAAGGGAGAGGAGATGAGGAGAGGAGGGAGGGAGGGAGGAAGACAGGAAGAGAGGAGAGGGGATGGCAGGGGAGGGGTGAGAAGGAGAGGAGGGAGGAGAAAAGAAGGGAGAGGAGATAAGGAGAGGGGAGGGGAGGAGAGGAGAGGAGGGAGGAGGAGAGGGGAGGGGAAGAGAGGAGGGAAGATGAGAGGAGAGGAGAGGAGAGGAAGAGGAGAGGTGTGGAGAGGAGAGGAGAGGAGAGGAAGAGGAGAGAGCAGATAAGGAGAGGAGAGGGGTGTAGAAAAGAAGGGATAGAAAATAAGGAGAGGAGGGAGGAGGAGAGGAGAGGAGAGAAGAGGAAAGTGGAAGAGAGAAGGAGAGGAGGGAGGATGAGAGGGGTGGAGAAAAGAAGGGAGAGGAGATAAGGAGAGGAGAGGAGGGAGGAAGACAGGAAGAGAGGAGAGGGGGATGGCAGAGGAGGGGTGAGAAGGAAAGGAGGGGGGAGAGGGGAGGAGAAAAGAAGGGAGAGGAGATAAGGAGAGGAGAGGAGGGAGGGAGGAAGAGAGGAGAGTGGAGGGAAGGGCAGGGGAGGGGTGAGAAGGAGAGGAGGGAGAAGAGGGGTGGAGAAAAGAAGAGAGAGGAGATAAGGAGAGGAGGGAGGAGGAGAGGAGAGGAGGGAGGAGGAGAGGGGAGGGGAGGGGAATAGAGGAGGGAAGATGAGAGGAGAGGTGAGAAGGAGAGGAGAGGAGTGGAGGGGACAGAAAGAGAGAAGAGAAGAGAGAGAGAGACAGCTGGATCACCTAAAACCATGGGTGAGAGTCTGGCTTAGAATATTTCATAGCGTCGGGAATACAAAAAACGGGGACCCAACGGGTAACCCCAGGGTCGGACTTTGACGGCACTGTAAACAATGAGGATATAGAAAAATAGTCTTTATTAAAACATGGACACATACATGGTATACAGAGGAACAGGAAAAAAGGTTTTAAAAACCATATACATAGAAATACGTAGTATATGATGTGAGCCCAAGTGTATCAACACGTTTCGCCGTTAGGCTTTGTCAGGACACATTCGGGATTAGTTGGTTACAAGAAAAGGGAAAACGGGTCTCACTATCTTGCAGAGGAGTCAATCTTGATCAACATATAGTTAAAGAAGAGGTTTTGTCAAGTATACGAAAAAAGGTTGGCTCACCAAGGGAGAGCGATTCTTGTGAACAAGGAGTCATAGGAACCAGTGGCCCATAAATTGTAATGTCCTCATATTGTAGTCTCAATCAGGGGGAGATTCATATGGATAACCACGTAGGACAGCAAATAATCATATAGAAATTGTAAAAGTATGGGTAAGTTAATCCTCCAATCCAATAGACACAGAAGCTCCAAAACATATATATATATATATATATATACCATACTCAGAGACATGCTAAAGTCCTCACAGTAAATTGGTGGTGTGAAAATATCCGAGTAACCCCCCTGGGAGAGAGCGAACTGCACTACACCAAATTCATAGCCTTCTTTATGGCACGGAGTGTTTGGGGTCCTGTCCCCTTCTCAGACCAATCCAAATGGGAGTCCAGCCTGACAGAAATATTTCATCTGGACTTCTGCAAGTCCATTGGAGCTCCTCCGGGAAGTACTTGCCGGTCTGAGCCGGGCAGATTTCTCTTCTCACAGTACAGCAGAGGGCGCTATCATACTGGGACCACCTACAAAACAGAAGTCCCAACTCGTACCTTGTAAAAAAGGAAAACTGCGCTATTTACCCTAAACCAAGCGTCATCTCAAAGTGATATACACACCAGACAAAATAAGTAACACAAGAAGTTGTCAAAGGTGTGTCTAATGAAACATAAACACCTAAGAAATATATATATAATATATATTGGTAATTAGTGTGATGACACCCAAATAAACCTGTGAAAGAAAAACCCTTTATCAAATGTCTAAAAAAAATGATTATGTATATTTCCTGTGAAACGTCCAATAAGGAATTCTCAGGAAATCCTCTGAGTGTCTCCAAGTGAAATAAATCGAATGTGAATCAAATAGAACACAAATAGTGTGAGAAACAAAAAAAGTCCCTTTTATGAATATTCATATGGAGGAAAACCACTAACCCTTATGCCGCGTACACACGATCATTATTCACGGCGGTTAAAAAACCGCTGTGAATAATGTCATTTAAAACAAGGGAACGGCTTGTTCCCCACACACGGTCGTTTTTACGTCATTTTTTCTCTTGACGAGAAAAACGACCGTCTGTGGGCTCCGGGGCAGTGTTTCCCAATGGGGAAAACTGCAGCGGAAAACATGTCGAAAAAAACGACGAGAAAAATTAGAACATGTTCTAATTTTTCTTGTCGTTTTTAATGCCGTTTTTCTCGTCGAATGGGAAAAATTTCGTTTTTCTCGACGAGAAAAACGGCCGTGTGTACGCGGCATAAGTCTTCGATACAAGGGACACTGTGAATCCGCCGCTACCACACGAAATAAAGGCTTACCAGGCAGCTAGCCCAGCTATAATTGGCTTATCACCCAACCAGGGTTGTGACGATCCTCCACCGCAACAGATACCCAACAGGTTTGGCGTTCCTGGAGCTCCAATCAGGATCCTCTGATAATCCAAAGTAGTCACAGACAAATAACACACTGAATAATAGAGGCTTGATGCTTCAAACATTTATTTAATTATGTTACAGCCCACCATATTCCCATATTGTGAGATATCATGGCATACATAGGCATGCGCACAGGGTGTGCCAGGTGTGCCCAGGCACACCCTAATCACCCTGTGCAGCACAGATTCCCCGCTCCTTCCCCCCGCAGCACTTCTGGCTTTCCTACTCTCCTCTCCCTCCAGCTGTTGCTGCGGGGATGTTTTAGGATGAGTGGGGGAAGGGGCCGGTAAATATGCAATTTACCGGCCCCTTCCCTTTCATCATGAGTGATCGGTACTATGTGTTTGATCTTTGGGGTGCACACCCTAATTCAATAGGCTGCGCACACCTATGATGGCATACCTACCAATGTCGTCTCAGACCGTGGATCCCAATTTGTTTCCCGATTCTGGAGAGCGTTCTGCAAGAAACTGGGAGTAACGCTTTCACTCTCTACCTCACATCCCCCTCAAACAGATGGTCAAACCCTAGAAACCTATCTTCGACATTATGTCAATGCCTTACACTCCAACTGGTCTGAGGATTTGCCTTTAGCTGAGTTCGCCATTAATTCCCGTTGGCACAGTGCCCTTCATACCACACCATTCTACGCAGCCCTAGGCTATCACCCTCAGACTTTTCCCCTACTTCAGCCTTCTTCTGGTGTACCAGCAGCAGATCAGCGGGTGAAAAATATTCTGCTACATTGGAAAAAGATTCGCTTATTACTACGGAAGTCAGCAGGCAAGTATGCGCTTTTCTCCAACAAACGAAGACGCCATATACCTCCATATGTGGTGGGGGACAGAGTTTGGCTATCAACCAAATACGTGAGACTAAAACAACCTTCTACCAAATTGGGCCCTCGATTCATCGGTCCTTACAGAATTATTGCTCGAGTCGGGCCAGTCTCCCATCCATTGAAATTGCCCTCCTCTCTCAGGATACGCCCCGTATTCCACGTTTCCCTCCTCAAAAAGGCAATTTTCAATCGCTACTCCAGAACGCAACAGCTACCTCCTCCTGTTCTTGTTGATGGACAAAATGAGTTTGAAGTCTCTAAGATTCTTGATTCCAGAAGACAGGGTCGTGGCCTTCGGTATCTGGTTCATTGGAAGGGATATCCCGTCACAGACCGTTCCTGGGTCCCAGCCAAAGATTTGCATGCTCCTGCTCTTATTCAAAATTTCCATGCCTCCTTTCCCACTGGTCCCACAGCTGCAGTCTTGCTTGTTGTGCCACGGAGGAGCTCTGGAGTTATGGCAATGTCCTCTCAGTCTGATGCATTACCTTGGACTCACTAGCCCCACCTGCTGCCAGCTGTGGACAATCTACAATCAAATCAGCCCATAAATAGCAGCACTTCCTGTCTCTCGGCACGTTTGTGTGGAGAAGCTCCCTGAGTGTTGTGACTGCTTTGTGACTCTGATTTCCATGTATGAACTTCTGTCTGAATTCCTGACTACTCTCTAGCCTGCTGATTTCGTACTTCACCGCCGGCTCGTGTATGACCTCCGCCTGCCTGACCACTCTCTGGATTTCCATCGTGTACCGCTTTGCCTGATCTGTTACTGACCTGACCTGCCTGACTAAGTTTTCCCCTGAATCCTCAGCACACAAGTTCCACTTCGGACTCTACCTACCACAGATCTTCTCCTCTCCAGATATCCCTCTGATCCTCTCCCTCCCTCCACATACTCCTCTGATCCTCTCCCTCCCTCCAGATACTCCTCTGATCCTCTCCCCCCTCCACATACTCCTCTGATCCTCTCCTTCCCTCCACATACTCCTCTGATCCTCTCCCTCCCTCCAGATATCCCTCTGATCCTCTCCCTCCCTCCACATACTCCTCTGATCCTCTCCCTCCCTCCAGATACTCCTCTGATCCTCTCCCCCCTCCACATACTCCTCTGATCCTCTCCTTCCCTCCACATACTCCTCTGATCCTCTCCCTCCCTCCACATACTCCTCTGATCCTCTCCCCCCTCCAGATACTCCTCTGATCCTCTCCCTCCCTCCAGATACTCCTCTGATCCTCTCCCCCTCCAGATACTCCTCTGATGCTCTCCCCCCCTACACATACTCCTCTGATCCTCTCCCTCCCTCCAGATACTCCTCTGATCCTCTCCCTCCCTCCAGATACTCCTCTGATCCTCTCCCTCCCTCCAGATACTCCTCTGATCCTCTCCTTCTCTTCAGATACTCGTCAGATCCTCTCCTTCCCTCCACATACTCCTCTGATCCTCTCCCTCCCTCCACATACTCCTCTGATCCTCTCCCTCCCTCCAGATACTCCTCTGATCCTCTCCCTCCCTCCAGATACTCCTCTGATCCTTTCCCCCTCCACATACTCCTCTGATCCTCTCCTTCCCTCCACATACTCCTCTGATCCTCTCCCTCCCTCCACATACTCCTCTGATCCTCTCCCTCCCTCCAGATACTCCTCTGATCCTCTCCCCCCTCCACATACTCCTCTGATCCTCTCCTTCCCTCCACATACTCCTCTGATCCTCTCCCTCCCTCCACATACTCCTCTGATCCTCTCCCCCTCCAGATACTCCTCTGATCCTCTCCCTCCCTCCAGATACTCCTCTGATCCTCTCCCCCTCCAGATACTCCTCTGATCCTCTCCCCCCCTCCACATACTCCTCTGATCCTCTCCCTCCCTCCAGATACTCCTCTGATCCTCTCCTTCTCTTCAGATACTCGTCAGATCCTCTCCTTCCCTCCACATACTCCTCTGATCCTCTCCCTCCCTCCACATACTCCTCTGATCCTCTCCCTCCCTCCAGATACTCCTCTGATCCTCTCCCCCCCTCCACATACTCCTCTGATCCTCTCCCTCCCTCCACATACTCCTCTGATCCTCTCCTTCTCTTCAGATACTCCTCTGATCCTCTCCTTCTCTTCAGATACTCGTCAGATCCTCTCCTTCCTTCCACATACTCCTCTGATCCTCTCCCTCCCTCCACATACTCCTCTGATCCTCTCGCTCCCTCCAGATACTCCTCTGATCCTCTCCCTCCCTCCACATACTCCTCTGATCCTCTCCCTCCCTCCACATACTCCTCTGATCCTCTCCTTCTCTTCAGATACTCGTCAGATCCTCTCCTTCCCTCCAGATACTCCTCTGATCCTCTCCCTCCCTCCAGATACTCCTCTGATCCTCTCCCTCCCTCCAGATACTCCTCTGATCCTCTCCTTCTCTTCAGATACTCGTCAGATCCTCTCCTTCCCTCCACATACTCCTCTGATCCTCTCCCTCCCTCCACATACTCCTCTGATCCTCTCCCTCCCTCCAGATACTCCTCTGATCCTCTCCCTCCCTCCAGATACTCCTCTGATCCTTTCCCCCTCCACATACTCCTCTGATCCTCTCCTTCCCTCCACATACTCCTCTGATCCTCTCCCTCCCTCCACATACTCCTCTGATCCTCTCCCTCCCTCCAGATACTCCTCTGATCCTCTCCCCCCTCCACATACTCCTCTGATCCTCTCCTTCCCTCCACATACTCCTCTGATCCTCTCCCTCCCTCCACATACTCCTCTGATCCTCTCCCCCTCCAGATACTCCTCTGATCCTCTCCCTCCCTCCAGATACTCCTCTGATCCTCTCCCCCTCCAGATACTCCTCTGATCCTCTCCCCCCCTCCACATACTCCTCTGATCCTCTCCCTCCCTCCAGATACTCCTCTGATCCTCTCCTTCTCTTCAGATACTCGTCAGATCCTCTCCTTCCCTCCACATACTCCTCTGATCCTCTCCCTCCCTCCACATACTCCTCTGATCCTCTCCCTCCCTCCAGATACTCCTCTGATCCTCTCCCCCCCTCCACATACTCCTCTGATCCTCTCCCTCCCTCCACATACTCCTCTGATCCTCTCCCTCCCTCCAGATACTCCTCTGATCCTCTCCTTCTCTTCAGATACTCGTCAGATCCTCTCCTTCCTTCCACATACTCCTCTGATCCTCTCCCTCCCTCCACATACTCCTCTGATCCTCTCGCTCCCTCCAGATACTCCTCTGATCCTCTCCCTCCCTCCACATACTCCTCTGATCCTCTCCCTCCCTCCACATACTCCTCTGATCCTCTCCTTCTCTTCAGATACTCGTCAGATCCTCTCCTTCTCTTCAGATACTCGTCAGATCCTCTCCTTCCCTCCACATACTCCTCTGATCCTCTCCCTCCCTCCAGATACTCCTCTGATCCTCTTCTTCCCTCCACATACTCCTCTGATTCTCTCCTTCCCTCCAGATACTCCTCTGATCCTCTCCTTCTCTTCAGATACTCCTCTGATCCTCTCCCTCCCTCCAGATACTCCTCTGATCCTCTCCTTCCCTCCACATACTCCTCTGATCCTCTCCCTCCCTCCAGATACTCCTCTGATCCTCTCCCTCCCTCCAGATACTCCTCTGATCCTCTCCTTCCCTCCAGATACTCCTCTGATCCTCTCCCCCCCTCCACATACTCCTCTGATCCTCTCCCTCCCTCCACATACTCCTCTAATCCTCTCCCTCCCTCCACATACTCCTCTGATCCTCTCCCTCCCTCCAGATACTCCTCTGATCCTCTCCCCCCTCCACATACTCCTCTGATCCTCTCCCTCCCTCCACATACTCCTCTGATCCTCTCCCTCCCTCCACATACTCCTCTGATCCTCTCCCTCCCTCCAGATACTCCTCTGATCCTCTCCCTCCCTCCACATACTCCTTTGATCCTCTCCTTCTCTTCAGATACTCCTCTGATCCTCTCCCTCCCTCCAGATACTCCTCTGATCCTCTCCTTCCCTCCACATACTCCTCTGATCCTCTCCCTCCCTCCAGATACTCCTCTGATCATCTCCTTCTCTTCAGATACTCGTCAGATCCTCTCCTTCCCTCCACATACTCCTCTGATCCTCTCCCTCCCTCCAGATACTCCTCTGATCCTCTCCTTCCCTCCACATACTCCTCTGATCCTCTCCCTCCCTCCAGATACTCCTCTGATCCTCTCCTTCCCTCCACATACTCCTCTGATCCTCTCCCTCCCTCCAGATACTCCTCTGATCCTCTCCCTCCCTCCACATACTCCTCTGATCCTCTCCTTCTCTTCAGATACTCGTCAGATCCTCTCCTTCTCTTCGGATACTCCTCTGATCCTCTCCTTCTCTTCGGATACTCCTCTGATCCTCTCCCTCCCTCCAGATACTCCTCTGATCCTCTCCTTCTCTTCAGATACTCCTCTGATCCTCTCCTTCTCTTCAGATACTCGTCAGATCCTCTTCTTCCCTCCAGATACTCCTCTGATCCTCTCCCTCCCTCCACACACTCCTCTGATCCTCTCCTTCCCTCCACATACTCCTCTGATCCTCTCCCTCCCTCCACATACTCCTCTGATCCTCTCCCTCCCTCCACATACTCCTCTAATCCTCTCCTTCTCTTCAGATACTCATCAGATCCTCTCCCTCCCTCCAGATACTCCTCTGATCCTCTCCCTCCCTGCACATACTCCTCTGATCCTCTCCCTCCCTCCACATACTCCTCTGATCCTCTCCCTCCCTCCACATACTCCTCTAATCCTCTCCTTCTCTTCAGATACTCATCAGATCCTCTCCCTCCCTCCAGATACTCCTCTGATCCTCTCCCTCCCTCCAGATACTCCTCTGATCCTCTCCTTCCCTCCACATACTCCTCTGATCCTCTCCCTCCCTCCAGATACTCCTCTGATCCTCTCCTTCCCTCCACATACTCCTCTGATCCTCTCCCTCCCTCCAGATACTCCTCTGATCCTCTCCCTCCCTCCACATACTCCTCTGATCCTCTCCTTCTCTTCAGATACTCGTCAGATCCTCTCCTTCTCTTCGGATACTCCTCTGATCCTCTCCTTCTCTTCGGATACTCCTCTGATCCTCTCCCTCCCTCCAGATACTCCTCTGATCCTCTCCTTCTCTTCAGATACTCCTCTGATCCTCTCCTTCTCTTCAGATACTCGTCAGATCCTCTTCTTCCCTCCAGATACTCCTCTGATCCTCTCCCTCCCTCCACACACTCCTCTGATCCTCTCCTTCCCTCCACATACTCCTCTGATCCTCTCCCTCCCTCCACATACTCCTCTGATCCTCTCCCTCCCTCCACATACTCCTCTAATCCTCTCCTTCTCTTCAGATACTCATCAGATCCTCTCCCTCCCTCCAGATACTCCTCTGATCCTCTCCCTCCCTGCACATACTCCTCTGATCCTCTCCCTCCCTCCACATACTCCTCTGATCCTCTCCCTCCCTCCACATACTCCTCTAATCCTCTCCTTCTCTTCAGATACTCATCAGATCCTCTCCCTCCCTCCAGATACTCCTCTGATCCTCTCCCTCCCTGCACATACTCCTCTGATCCTCTCCCTCCCTCCACATACTCCTCTGATCCTCTCCCTCCCTCCACATACTCCTCTGATCCTCTCCCTCTCTCCACATACTCCTCTGATCCTCTCCTCCCTCCAGATACTCATCTGATCCTCTCCCTCCCTCCACATACTCCTCTGATCCTCTCCTTCTCTTCAGATACTCCTCTGATCCTCTCCCTCCCTCCACATACTCCTTGGATACTCTTTCTCTCTCCACATACTTCTCTGATCCTCTCCTTCTCTCCAGAAAATCCTCTGATCCCCCCTCCAAATACTCCTCTGATCCTCCCCCCTACAGATACTCCTCTGATCCTCTCCTTCTCCTCTCCTTCTCTCCAGATACTCCTCTGATCCCTTTCCTCCCTCCACATACTCCTCTGATCCTCTCCCTTCCTCCAGATACTCCTCTGACTCTCCCCTTCCCTCCAGAAACTCCTCTGACCCCCCCTCCAGATACTCTTCTGATCCTCCCCCCTACAGATACTCCTCTGATCCTCCCCCCTCCAGATACTCCTCTGATCCTTTTTCCTCCCTCCACATACTCCTCTGATCCTCTCCTTCCCTCCAGATACTCCTCTGACCCTTCTCCTTCCCTCCAGATATTCCTCTAATCCTCTTTCTCCCTGCAGATACTCCTCTGATCCTCTCCTCTCCAGATATTCCTCTGATCCTCTCCTTTCCTCCAGATACTCCTCTGACCCACCCCCCATTTCTGATACTCATTTGATCCTCTCCCCCCTTCCAGATACTCCTCTGATCCTCTCCACCCCTCCAGATACTCCTCTGATCCTCTCCACCCCCTCCAGATACTCATCTGATCTTCTCCTTTCCTTCAGATACTCCTCAGATCCTCTCCTTCCCTCCAGATACTCCTCTGATCCTCTCCTTCCCTCCAGATACTCCTCTGTGATCCTCTCCTCCCCACATACTCCCCTGATCCTCTCCTCCCCACACACTCCTCTGATCCTCTCCTTCCCTCCACAGATACTCCTCTGATCCTCTCCTTCCCTCCAGATACTCCTCTGTGATCCTCTCCTCCCCACATACTCCCCTGATCCTCTCCTCCCCACACACTCCCCTGATCCTCTCCTCCCCACACACTCCTCTGATCCTCTCCTTCCCTCCAGATACTCCTCTGATCCTCTCCTTCCCTCCAGATACTCCTCTGTGATCCTCTCCTCCCCACATACTCCCCTGATCCTCTCCTCTCCACATACTCCCCTGATCCTCTCCTCCCCACACACTCCTCTGATCCTCTCCTTCCCTCCAGATACTCCTCTGTGATCCTCTCCTCCCCACATACTCCCCTGATCCTCTCCTCCCCACATACTCCCCTGATCCTCTCCTCTCCACATACTCCCCTGATCCTCTCCTCCCCACACACTCCTCTGATCCTCTCCTTCCCTCCAGATACTCCTCTGTGATCCTCTCCTCCCCACATACTCCCCTGATCCTCTCCTCTCCACATACTCCCCTGATCCTCTCCTCCCCACATACTCCCCTGATCCTCTCCTCCCCACATACTCCCCTGATCCTCTCCTCCCCACACACTCCCCTGATCCTCTCCTTCCATCCAGATACTCCTCTGTGATCCTCTCCTCCCCACACACTCCCCTGATCCTCTCCTCCCCACACACTCCTCTGATCCTCTCCTTCCCTCCAGATACTCCTCTGATCCTCTCCTTCCCTCCAGATACTCCTCTGTGATCCTCTCCTCCCCACATACTCCCCTGATCCTCTCCTCTCCACATACTCCCCTGATCCTCTCCTCTCCACATACTCCCCTGATCCTCTCCTCCCCACACACTCCTCTGATCCTCTCCTTCCCTCCAGATACTCCTCTGTGAGCCTCTCCTCCCCACATACTCCCCTGATCCTCTCCTCTCCACATACTCCCCTGATCCTCTCCTCCCCACATACTCCCCTGATCCTCTCCTCTCCACATACTCCCCTGATCCTCTCCTCCCCACATACTCCCCTGATCCTCTCCTCCCCACACACTCCCCTGATCCTCTCCTTCCATCCAGATACTCCTCTGTGATCCTCTCCTCCCCACATACTCCCCTGATCCTCTCCTCCCCACACACTCCCCTGATCCTCTCCTCCCCACACACTCCTCTGATCCTCTCCTTCCCTCCAGATACTCCTCTGATCCTCTCCTTCCCTCCAGATACTCCTCTGTGATCCTCTCCTCCCCACATACTCCCCTGATCCTCTCCTCTCCACATACTCCCCTGATCCTCTCCTTCCCACATACTCCTCTGATCCTCTCCTTCTCTCCAGATACTCCTCTGTGATCCTCTCCTCCCCACATACTCCCCTGATCCTCTCCTCTCCACATACTCCCCTGATCCTCTCCTCCCCACATACTCCCCTGATCCTCTCCTCTCCACATACTCCCCTTATCCTTTCCTCCCCACATACTCCCCTGATCCTCTCTTCTCCACATACTCCTCTGATCCTCTCCTTCCCTCCAGATACTCCTCCTGTGATCCTCTCCTCCCCACATACTCCCCTGATCCTCTCCTCTCCACATACTCCCCTGATCCTCTCCTCCCCACATACTCCCCTGATCCTCTCCTCCCCACATACTCCCCTGATCCTCTCCTCCCCACACACTCCCCTGATCCTCTCCTTCCCTCCAGATACTCCTCTGATCCTCTCCTTCCCTCCAGATACTCCTCTGATCCTCTCCTTCCCTCCAGATACTCCTCTGTGATCCTCTCCTCCCCACATACTCCCCTGATCCTCTCCTCCCCACACACTCCTCTGATCCTCTCCTTCCTACAGGGCTTAGGAGATTCATTGTCTTTGTACACATCAAAAGAGGAAAAACTTTATTTTAGTGTTGGATGGAATGGAGAGGGATTAGAGCCCCTGTTAGGCTTTTATTGCTGTCTGTGTCCCCAAATTCACGCCGTCTTTTTATCCTGGTGACCACCATCACCGAGAGTAAAAGAAAATCCCAAATTTTGGGTTGTCCTCAGGAAAGGAATAGTGGAAAATCTTCCAATGGGGACACTAGTTCTGGTGTCCCAGGGATTTCCTTACTTTGGTGGGATTTCCTCTCTGGGACCACCTTCGCTGGTGACTTTTCAGGGAAATAGGGGGTTCTGTGGGGGTGGGCTGCCCCAGCTCCTGGTAGGAGGACCACATCATCATTTTAGAGGGCGGGTTAAATTGGCATATTGTTTCGGAGGGTCATTAGGTAAGGGAAGGAAGGGTCGTGGGATGGAGGGAGTATAGGGGGGGGGTCTTTTTAGGGGCTGTGTGATGCTCTATAATATGTATATGAATACATTTCTTAGGAGGTAGCCTATTGGGTGTCTACATGTTCCTTTTTTGTTTTTTTCGTTGTTGATTAATTAGTGGTGCACCCCAAGGTTTAGTGTTATCAGTGGTGTACCCCAAGGTTTAGTGTTATCAGTGGTGCACCCCAAGGTTTAGTGTTATCAGTGGTGCACCCCAAGGTTTAGTGTTATCAGTGGTGTACCCCAAGGTTTAGTGTTATCAGTGGTGCACCCCAAGGTTTAGTGTTATCAGTGGTGTACCCCAAGGTTTAGTGTTATCAGTGGTGTACCCCAAGGTTTAGTGTTATCAGTGGTGCACCCCAAGGTTTAGTGTTATCAGTGGTGTACCCCAAGGTTTAGTGTTATCAGTGGTGTACCCCAAGGTTTAGTGTTATCAGTGGTGTACCCCAAGGTTTAGTGTTATCAGTGGTGCACCCCAAGGTTTAGTGTTATCAGTGGTGTACCCCAAGGTTTAGTGTTATCAGTGGTGTACCCCAAGGTTTAGTGTTATCAGTGGTGCACCCCAATGTTCAGTGTTATTAGAGGTGTACCCCAATGTTTAGTGTTATTAGAGGTGTACCCCAAGGTTTAGTGTTATCAGTGGTGTACCCCAAGGTTTAGTGTTATCAGTGGTGTACCCCAAGGTTTAGTGTTATTAGTGGTGCACCCCAAGGTTTAGTGTTATCAGTGGTGTACCCCAAGGTTTAGTGTTATCAGTGGTGTACCCCAAGGTTTAGTGTTATCAGTGGTGTACCCCAATGTTCAGTGTTATTAGAGGTGTACCCCAATGTTTAGTGTTATTAGAGGTGTACCCCAAGGTTTAGTGTTATCAGTGGTGTACCCCAAGGTTTAGTGTTATCAGTGGTGTACCCCAATGTTCAGTGTTATTAGAGGTGTACCCCAATGTTTAGTGTTATTAGAGGTGTACCCCAAGGTTTAGTGTTATCAGTTGTGTACCCCAAGATTTAGTGTTATCAGTGGTGTACCCCAATGTTTAGTGTTATTAGAGGTGTACCCCAAGGCTCAGTGTTATTAGAGGTGTACCCCAAGCTTCAGATTTTTAGTGGTGCACCCCAAAGTTCAGTGTTATTAGAGGTGTACCCCAATGTTTAGTGTTATTAGAGGTGTACCCCAAGGTTTAGTGTTATCAGTGGTGTATACCAAGGTTTAGTGTTATCAGTGGTGTACCCAAAGGCTCAGTGTTATTAGTGGTGCACCCCAAGGCTCAGTGTTATCAGAGGTGTACCCCAATGTTTAGTGTTATTAGAGGTGTACCCCAATGTTTAGTGTTATTAGAGGTGTACCCCAAGGGTCAGTGTTATTAGAGGTGTACCCCAAGGTTCAGTGTTATCAGTGGTGTACCCCAATGTTCAGTGTTATTAGAGGTGCACACCAATGTTTAATGTTATTAGAGGTGTACCCCAATGTTTAGTGTTATTAGAGGTGTACCCCAAGGCTCAGTGTTATTAGAGATGTACCCCAAGGTTCAGTCTTATTAGTGGTGCACCCCAAAGTTCAGTGTTATTAGAGGTGTACCCCAAGATTCAGTGTTATTAGAGGTGTACCCCAATGTTCAGTGTTGTTAGTGGTGTCCCCCAAGGCTCAGTGTTATTAGAGATGTACCCCAAGGTTCAGTTTTATTAGTGGTGCACCCCAAAGTTCAGTGTTATTAGAGGTGTACCCCAATGTTCAGTCTTATTAGAGGTGCACCCCAAAGTTCAGTGTTGTTAGTGGATAACCCCAAGGCTCAGCGTGTCTACATGTTTCTTTTTTGTTTTTTTCGTTGTTGATTTATCAGAGGTCTACCCCAAGGCTCAGTCAGTGTTATTATAGGTGTACCTCAAGATTGGGGGTTATTATTACACCCACTGACCCCAATGCTGGGGGTTATTATTGCGTCCACTGACACCAATGCTGGGGGTTATTATTCCAACCACTGACACCAATGTTGGGGGTTATTATTGCGTCCACTGACCCTAATGTTGGGGGTTATTATTCCATCCAGTGACACCAATGCTGGGGGTTATTATTCCATCCACTGACACCAATGCTGGGGGTTATTATTCCATCCACTGACACCAATGTTGGGGGTTATTATTCCATCCACTGACACCAATGTTGGGGGTTATTATTGCGTCCACTGACACCAATGCTGGGGGTTATTATTCCAACCACTGACACCAATGTTGGGGGTTATTATTGCGTCCACTGACACCAATGCTGGGGGTTATTATTCCAACCACTGACACCAATGTTGGGGGTTATTATTGCATCCACTGACACCAATGCTGGGGGTTATTATTCCATCCACTGACACCAATGTTGGGGGTTATTATTGCATCCACTGACACCAATGCTGGGGGTTATTATTCCATCCACTGACACCAATGTTGGGGGTTATTATTGTGTCCACTGACACCAATGCTGGGGGTTATTATTACATCCACTGACACCAATGTTGGGGGTTATTATTGCGTCCACTGACACCAATGCTGGGGGTTCTTATTCCATCCACTGACACCAATGTTGGGGGTTATTATTCCATCCACTGACACCAATGTTGGGGGTTATTATTGCGTCCACTGACACCAATGTTGGGGGTTATTATTGCGTCCACTGACACCAATGTTGGGGGTTATTATTGCGTCCACTGACACCAATGTTGGGGGTTATTGTACTCCAACCTCTTCAGTGTGCTCTGCAAAAAAATAGTGCAGCAGGGATAAAATCTACTTTCTTTTTCGTACATCACGGGACACAGAGCGACTTAGTCATTACTAATGGGTTATATAGATACCTTCAGGTGCTGGCACTGGCAACTTCCAAAACCGGAAGTACCCTCCCCTATATAAGCCCCTCCCATCCGGGAGTACCTCAGTTTTTTGCCAGTGTCTAAGGTGTTGGCCAAGAAGAAACATGTGTTTTTCACTGAGCTTGCGTACAGGTTCTTTTGGGCCTCAGTAAGCTATTCCGGATCCCACCAAAAAAACTTCATAGCTAAACGGTCGGTACCCGGGCCTTGCAGAGAAGAGCAAGGTTTTGCCTGTAATGCTTCTCTTAGGAGGGCTGGACCCTGGGATCCAGAGCTCTGGTCATACCCACGACCAAGATGTTTTCTGTGCAGGGTGCTATACAGGTCCAGGGGAGTGGAATCCTTGGGAACCCGGTCCCTGAAGGTTTAAATACAATGCCTGCCGTGAGAGGTGAAGTTTGGGCTTCTGTGGACCAAACAAAGTCCTGTGGCGGGGATCAGGTAAGTGGGGGCCCCCAGGAACTTGGTTCTATTGGGGGACCCCCAAGCCTAATTTGTCTTTCTGTCTGTTACCTAACGGTATTCCCGCTATTATCTGTTTATGCCTGTAACTACTGGAAAATGTAAAATTTTTATAGTAGTCAAGAAAAAAAAAAAAAAAGAGGACCGCGGTACCTGTGTTAAACCACTAGAGGCCGCTGTGGTCCATTTTTCTTGTCATGTGGATCTTTTTCTTTTCATGTCAAAAGATCCAGGCAGTTGGTAAGTTCTCTGTGGGAATCCACTTCCTCTGCCCTGTTGCTGCACTCATCCACCGCACAGGCCCTCCGGCAAAAAGGGCCCTGGCTCCTAGTCCCTGCTTATTTTTTCAAAAAAAGCGCCGAAGGCGCACGGGCGCACGCGCCTCCTATGTAGAGATGAGCGAAAAAAAAGGGGCGGGGCTGGTGGATGACGCTCGATGCGCGCCGCGGCGCTTCTGCGCATGTGCAGGCGTCCCAGCATGGATAAAAGACACAGTACAAGTGTCAGCTGGATGCAAACAGAGCTAGCAACAAACAGTGGCACACAGAGGCGGTTGATGCAGGCATCCCCATAGAAAGGCACTTTAGTGGACACCAGCTGGTATATAGCAGCAACTTTGTTAGACTATTACCAGCAAAATTGGTGTATGACGACGGGAATACCTCAGCTTTGTGCTTAAAGGATATGTCGTCCAGACGCTCCGGAAATAGGTCTTCCAGGAAGCCAAAGGGGTCTCCATCGGGCTCTGAGGATATTGGGCATGCTTGTACTGCACCAATCTCCCCTGAGAATTCAGAGGTCAGTAGCCGTAGAAACCCCGCAGGAGTGCCTGGTGCTGCGGCTGTCCCCAGTCCACCTGCTCCTGTATATATAACAGAGGAGGTTTTATCCTCAACTCTGGGAGGATTGGAAGAGAGATTAACAGCATTGATCGCTGCTTCCCTGTCACAGGAAAAGCGCGTCCGATCTCCGTCTCCTCCTTCAGAGTGCCTGTTAGTGGAGGAACAGCCCCACACAGAGATCGACCTACCTGAAGGGGATCAGGATAAGGTTGATTCAGTTATAGAGGAATCAACAGTGGAAGAACCTTTCTCAGCATCTCAGGCTGAAAGATTATGGGTTCAGTCTCTGACTAACATGGTCCGATCAGCATTTAAAATGCCTCTGGCGGAACCACCATCCACTACGGTTTCCTCGCTGGGGTCGCTAAAAGCTCCCCAGGCGGTCTGTTCCTTCCCAATCCACCCTTTATTAGAAGGGCTTATTTACCAGGATTGGGAGCATCCTGATAAAATATTTGCTCCCCCCAAGAGATTTCCGGTGATCTATCCCATGGAGGATAAGTTCATAAAAAAATGGAGGGTCCCTACAGTGGACGCAGCCATCTCTTGTGTGAATAAATCACTGACATGTCCAGTAGATAATGTTCCAATGTTCAAAGACCCAATAGATAAAAAATTGGAGTCTTTACTAAAATCTGCTTTCTCTACAGCAAGCATGGTGACACAACCTGCGGTAGCAGCGATTGGAGTCTGCCAAGCAGTGAAAGATCAGTTGAAACAAGTCTTAAGGGACTTACCAGATCAGCAGGCTCTTGCCCTAGCTGACCTGCCTAGAGCCTTGTGTTTTGCGGTGGACGCCATAAAGGATACAATCCAACAGGCCTCCCGCTTTACGCTGTCTATAGTACATATGCGTAGGCTTCTGTGGCTCAAAAACTGGTCTGCTGAAGCTCCCTGTAAAAAACTGCTGGTTAGCTTCCCATTTCATGGAGAACGCTTATTTGGAGAAGATCTGGACAAATATATCCAGAACATTTCTGCCGGTAAAAGTTCACTCTTGCCGGTTAAGAACAAAGTTAGAAGTCCTTCTTTTAAGAGGCCTACTTCTCCAGTCCCGGGCACATCGGCTGTGAAACAGTTCCGACGGCCTCCGCGGTCAAATCCAGGGGGCAGAAATCAGGGACAATCACAGGGTAACAAGAAACCCTGGGTCAAGAGAGGTACAAAACCTCCCCCCAAGTCATGAAGGGTTGCCCCCACTCAATCGGGTGGGGGGAAGACTTCAGTTGTTTACAGAGACCTGGCGGGACACCATCAGAGACAGATGGGTGATCTCCGCAGTAAGTCTGGGATACAAGCTGGAGTTAAAAGACATTCCTCCTGCCCAATTTATGAGGTCAAACGTGCCAAGAGATCCCCAAAAGAGAGGATCCCTCCTTCTGGCACTAAAACAACTATTGCTCCAAGGTGTAATCATGAAGGTTCCCATGAAAGAAAGCGGATTCGGGTTTTACTCGAACCTTGTCACAGTCCCCAAACCAAATGGGGACGTGAGGCCCATATTAAATCTAAAAGGGCTAAACAAATTCCTACATATCAGGACTTTTCGGATGGAGTCGATCCGATCAGTGGCCACCGCCCTACAAGGGCAGGAATGGTTAGCCTCGATCGACATAAAGGATGCTTATCTGCATATTCCCATCTTTCCGGCCCACCAGAAATTTCTACGCCTTGCAGTAGAAGGGCGCCATTTTCAGTTCAGAGCCTTACCTTTCGGTCTGGCCACAGCACCACGAGTGTTCACAAAAATTCTGGCCCCATTATTGGCCAATCTAAGAACACAGGGTGTAACGATAATGGCATATCTAGACGACCTGCTACTAATAGACCACTCAGTGGAAAAGCTGGAAGTAGCTATTCACAAGACAATCGAGTATCTGGAATATCACGGTTGGATTATCAACCGGGACAAGTCGGCTCTAAGACCAGTCAAAAGTCTGGAATACTTAGGGCTAAGGCTGGATTCAAATCAGAGAAAGATTTTCTTACCTCCAGAAAAGGTGTCGTCTTTGAAAGATTTGACCCACTTAGTGGGTACAAAAAGAAAACCATCCATACGCCTGTGCATGAGACTGCTGGGAAAAATGGTGGCTTCATTCGAAGCAGTACCCTACGGTCAATTCCATTCAAGGAACTTGCAGAGGGCCATACTGTCAGCCTGGAACAAAAAAGTTCAGGCCCTAGACTTACCAATGTCCCTGTCCCCTTCCGTTCGCAAGAGCCTCCATTGGTGGTTGGTGCCCCAGAATCTGGAAAAAGGGAAACCCTTTAGTCCGGTTTCTTGGAAGGTGGTCACTACAGATGCCAGCCTCATAGGCTGGGGGGCAGTACTGGAGCAATGGTCTCTCCAGGGCAAGTGGTCAGAAGCAGAAAAGGCCCTGCCCATCAATCTCTTAGAGATACGAGCAGCCCGGTATGCCCTAGTAGCATGGACATCCAAACTCCAAGGGTCACCTGTCAGAATTCAATCAGACAATGCCACGGCAGTGGCATATATCAATCACCAGGGTGGCACCAGGAGTCGTGCAGCCCAGAGGGAAGCGAATTGCATCATGGAATGGGCAGAAAGATATGTCCCAGCCATATCCGTGGTTTTCATCCCAGGAGTGGAAAATTGGAGAGCGGACTTTCTAAGTCGCCAACAATTATGCCCGGGGGAATGGTCTCTTCACCCCGAGGTTTTCCAGGCAATATGTCAGCGGTGGGGAACACCGGATGTAGATCTGCTAGCATCCAGATTCAACGCAAAGGGGGACAGGTTTGTCTCTTGGACAAGGGATCCCCTAGCTTGCGGCTCGGATGCCCTAGTGTTCCCTTGGGATCAGTTCAAGCTGATATATGCATTCCCACCGCCACAATTGTTACCTCGATTACTCCGCAGAATCAGGGTAGAAAAGAAACCAGTGATTCTGGTAGCTCCAGCGTGGCCCCGAAGAGCGTGGTACGCGGAGATTGTAAAAATGTCTGTGGGGAGTCCTTGGACCCTCCCACATCGTCCGGACCTGCTTTCGCAAGGACCGATATACCACCCTTCCTTACCAGCCCTAGGTTTGACGGCCTGGCTATTGAAGCCCACATTCTAAAAAAGAGAGGTCTCTCTAATCCTGTGGTATCTACCATGATCAATGCCAGGAAGCCGGTATCCAGGCAGATCTATTATAGGATCTGGAAGGCGTACATCGCGTGGTGTGAGGCCAGGAAATGGCATCCACATAAATACGTAATAGGTAGGATTTTGGACTTCCTACAGTGGGCTGTAGATAGGAAGCTTGCCTTGAGTACTATCAAGGGTCAGATTTCGGCCTTGTCAATATTTTTTCAAAGGCCCTTGGCTTCGCATTCACTAGTCAAAGCCTTTATACAAGGAGTGATGCGTATTAGTCCTCCGGTTAGTATTCCCATATGTCCATGGGATCTAAACTTGGTTCTGTCGGTTCTACAGAAACAACCATTTGAACCATTACAGCATATTTCCTTGGTGCTTCTCACCAGGAAATTGATTTTTCTAGTAGCCATTTGTTCGGCTAAAAGAGTATCGGAATTAGCAGCTATGTCCTGTAAGGAGCCATATCTGGTTATCCATAAGGACAGAGTAGTGTTACGTCCTCATCCAGCCTTTCTTCCTAAGGTGGCATCGAGGTTTCATTTGAACCAAGATGTGGTTCTTCCTTCTTTTTTCCCCAAACCTACTTCGGTAGAGGAAAAGTTATTGCATTCTTTGGATGTGGTAAGAGCAGTTAAAGCTTATCTAAAAGCCACTGCTCAGATTCGTAGAACGGATACTTTGTTTATTCTGCCGGAAGGCCCTAAAAAGGGTCAGGCAGCGTCAAAATCTACTTTAGCCAAGTGGATTCGACAGGTCATAATACAAGCCTATGGCTTGAGAAAGAGACCGCCTCCGTTCAAAGTTAGGGCGCACTCCACGAGAGCAGTTGGAACTTCATGGGCAGTGCATCACCAAGCCTCCCTGGCTCAAGTACTGTAAGGCCGCAACATGGTCTTCGGTACACACGTTTACTAGGTTCTACCAGGTGGACGTTAGAAGTCAGGAGGATGTCGCCTTTGGGCGCAGTGTGTTGCAGGCCGCAAAAGAGCCTCATGTCTGATAGCGCTCAGCTTATATATGGTGTATCCCCCCCCCTCATTGGGCATTGCTTTAGGACATCCCATTAGTAATGACTATGTCGCTCTGTGTCCCGTGATGTACGAAAAAGAAAATAGGATTTTTATAACAGCTTACCTGTAAAATCCTTTTCTTGGAGTACATCACGGGACACAGAGCTCCCGCCCCTCTTTGGGGACACTTATTGCTTTGCTACAAAACTGAGGTGCTCCCGGATGGGAGGGGCTTATATAGGGGAGGGTACTTCCGGTTTTGGAAGTTGCCAGTGCCAGCACCTGACGGTAACTATATAACCCATTAGTAATGACTATGTCGCTCTGTGTCCCGTGATGTACTCCAAGAAAAGGATTTTACAGGTAAGCTGTTATAAAAATCCCTTTTTTGGGATATCAGAGAAGTGGAGGAAGTGCAGAGAAGGGCAGACAGAGTCCTGGAGGAGGAGGAGCTCCGCTGTTTATTTCTTCCTTTTCATTGGCTGATCTGCTCGGACTCTTTATTATAGAATTATTATGTGACTCCCCCAGAGTGCCATACACACAGAGCGCCAGCAGAGGGCGGCCTTGTGATAGCAGTGATGGGAACATAGACAGGAGAGGAGTATGACTGACAGCCCCTCCCCCTTATTGTGTGTCTGGGGGCTCGATCCTTTCCCAGCCTGGAATCCCACCAATCATCTCCTCCAATATCCTCCTATCACACAGATACACACTATATTACCAAAAGTATTGGGACGCCTGCCTTTACACACACATGAACTTTAATGGCCTCCCAGTCTTATGCCGCGACAGACGATCGGAAATTCCGACAACAAAACCGTGGATTTTTTTCAGACTGATGTCGGCTCAAACTTGTCTTGCACACACGCGGTCACACAAATGTTGTCGGAAATTCCGATGGTTAGGAACGCGGAGACGTACAACACTACGTCGAGCCGAGAAAAATGAAGTACAATGATTCCGAGCATGCGTAGAATTTTTGTGCGTTGAATTGTGTACACACGGTCGGAATTTCCGACAACAACTTTTCTTGTCGGAAAAATTGAAAACCAGCTCTCAAATATTTGTTGTCGGAAATTCCGAAAGCAAATGTCCGATGGATCCTACACAACACGGTCTGATTTTCCGACAACAAGCTCCCATCGAACATTTGTTGTTGGAAATTCCAACCGTATGTATGAGGCTTAAGTCCGGAGGGTTCAATATTGAGTTGGCCCCGCCCTTTGCAGCTATAACACCTTCACCTCTTCTGGGAAGGCCGTCCACAAGGTTTAGGAGGGTGTCTATGGGAATGCTTGACCATTCTTCCAGAAGAGCATTTGTGAGGTCAGGCACTGATGTTGGACGAGAAGGCCTGGCTCGCAGTCTCCTCTCTAATTCATCCCAAAGGTGTTCTATCAGGTTGAGGTCAGGACACTGTACAGGCCAGTCAAGTTGCTCCACCCCAAACTCGCTCATCCATGTCTTTATGGACCTTGCTTTGTGCACTGGTGAGCAGTCATGTTGGGACAGGAAGGGGCCGTCCCCAAACTCCTCCCACAAAGTTGGGAGCATGAAATTGTCCAAAATGTCTTGTTATGCCGACGCCTTAACAGTTCCCTTCACTGGAACTAAGGGGCCAAACCCCACCCCTGAAAAACACCCCCACACCATAATCCCCCCTTCACCAAATGATTTGGACCAGTGCAGGTGTCCCAATACTTTTGGTAATATAGTGTATATCTATGTACCGTATACAGGAGACACAGGGATGGTGGGAACCCCTCATAATGGGCACAGCGGGTGTACAGACCCGGGAACTCAGCACAGGGATGGTGGGAACCCCTCATAATGGGCACAGCGGGTGTACAGACCCGGGAACTCAGCACAGGGATGGTGGGAACCCCTCATAATGGGCACAGCGGGTGTACAGACCCAGGAACTCAGCACAGGGATGGTGAGAACCTCTCATAATGGGCACAGCGGGTGTACAGACCCGGGAACTCAGCACACGGATGGTGGGAAGCCCTCATAATGGGCACAGCGGGTGTACAGACCCGGGAACTCAGCACAGGGATGGTGGGAACCCCTCATAATGGGCACAGCGGGTGGTACAGACCCGGGAACTCAGCACAGGGATGGTGGGAACCCCTCATAATGGGCACAGCGGGGGGTACAGACCCGGGAACTCAGCACAGGGATGGTGGGAACCCCTCATAATGGGCACAGCAGGTGTACAGACCCGGGAACTCAGCACAGGGGTGGTGGGAACCCCTCATAATGGGCACAGCGGGGGGTACAGACCCGGGAACTCAGCACAGGGATGGTGGGAACCCCTCATAATGGGCACAGCGGGTGTACAGACCCGGGAACTCAGCACAGGGATGGTGGGAACCCCTCATAATGGGCACAGCGGGGGGTACAGACCCGGGAACTCAGCACAGGGATGGTGGGAACCCCTCATAATGGGCACAGCGGGGGGTACAGACACGGGAACTCAGCACAGGGGTGGTGGGAAGCCCTCATAATGGGCACAGCGGGGGGTACAGACCCGGGAACTCAGCACAGGGATGGTGGGAAGCCCTCATAATGGGCACAACAGGTGTACAGACCAGGGAACTCAGCACAGGGATGGTGGGAACCCCTCATAATGGGCACAGCGGGTGTACAGACCCGGGAACTCAGCACAGGGATGGTGGGAACCCCTCATAATGGGCACAGCGGGGGGTACAGACACGGGAACTCAGCACAGGGATGGTGGGAACCCCTCATAATGGGCACAGCGGGGGGTACAGACACGGGAACTCAGCACAGGGATGGTGGGAACCCCTCATAATGGGCACAGCGGGGGGTACAGACACGGGAACTCAGCACAGGGATGGTGGGAACCCCTCATAATGGGCACAGCGGGGGGTACAGACACGGGAACTCAGCACAGGGATGGTGGGAACCCCTCATAATGGGCACAGCGGGGGGTACAGACACGGGAACTCAGCACAGGGATGGTGGGAACCCCTCATAATGGGCACAGCGGAGGGTACAGACACGGGAACTCAGCACAGGGATGGTGGGAACCCCTCATAATGGGCACAGCGGGGGGTACAGACACGGGAACTCAGCACAGGGATGGTGGGAACCCCTCATAATGGGCACAGCGGGGGGTACAGACACGGGAACTCAGCACAGGGATGGTGGGAACCCCTCATAATGGGCACAGCGGGTGTACAGACCCGGGAACTCAGCACAGGGATGGTGGGAACCCCTCATAATGGGCACAGCGGGTGTACAGACCCAGGAACTCAGCACAGGGATGGTGGGAACCCCTCATAATGGGCACAGCGGGTGTACAGACCCAGGAACTCAGCACAGGGATGGTGGGAACCCCTCATAATGGGCACAGTGGGTGTACAGACCCAGGAACTCAGCACAGGGATGGTGGGAACCCCTCATAATGGGCACAGCGGGGGTACAGACCCGGGAACTCAGCACAGGGATGGTGGGAACCCCTCATAATGGGCACAGCGGGTGTACAGACCCGGGAACTCAGCACAGGGATGGTGGGAACCCCTCTCAGCACAGGGATGGTGGGAACCCCTCATAATGGGCACAGCGGGTGTACAGACCCGGGAACTCAGCACAGGGATGGTGGGAAGCCCTCATAATGGGCACAGCGGGGGGTACAGACCCAGGAACTCAGCACAGGGATGGTGGGAACCCCTCATAATGGGCACAGCGGGTGTACAGACCCAGGAACTCAGCACAGGGATGGTGGGAACCCCTCATAATGGGCACAGTGGGTGTACAGACCCAGGAACTCAGCACAGGGATGGTGGGAACCCCTCATAATGGGCACAGCGGGGGTACAGACCCGGGAACTCAGCACAGGGATGGTGGGAACCCCTCTCAGCACAGGGATGGTGGGAACCCCTCATAATGGGCACAGCGGGGGTACAGACCCGGGAACTCAGCACAGGGATGGTGGGAACCCCTCATAATGGGCACAGCGGGTGTACAGACCCGGGAACTCAGCACAGGGATGGTGGGAACCTCTCATAATGGGCACAGCGGGTGTACAGACCCGGGAACTCAGCACAGGGATGGTGAGAACCCCTCATAATGGGCACAGCGGGGGTACAGACCCGGGAACTCAGCACAGAAATGGTGGGAACTCCTCATAATGGGCACAGCGGGTGTACAGACCAGGGAACTCAGCACAGGGATGGTGGGAACCCCTCATAATGGGCACAGCGGGTGTACAGACCCGGGAACTCAGCACAGGGATGGTGGGAACCCCTCATAATGGGCACAGCGGGTGTACAGACCCGGGAACTCAGCACAGGGATGGTGGGAACCCCTCATAATGGGCACAGCGGGTGTACA
Organism: Rana muscosa; assembly: GCA_029206835.1. NCBI lineage: Eukaryota > Metazoa > Chordata > Amphibia > Anura > Ranidae > Rana > Rana muscosa. The sequence goes on from CM055127.1 coordinate 500,871,289, forward strand.
GACCCGGGAACTCAGCACAGGGATGGTGAGAACCCCTCATAATGGGCACAGCGGGTGTACAGACCCGGGAACTCAGCACAGGGATGGTGAGAACCCCTCATAATGGGCACAGCGGGTGTACAGACCCAGGAACTCAGCACAGGGATGGTGAGAACCCCTCATAATGGGCACAGCGGGGGTACAGACCCGGGAACTCAGCACAGAAATGGTGGGAACTCCTCATAATGGGCACAGCGGGTGTACAGACCAGGGAACTCAGCACAGGGATGGTGGGAACCACTAATAATGGGCACAGCGGGTGTTCAGACCCAGGAACTCAGCACAGGGATGGTGGGAACCCCTCATAATGGGCACAGCGGGTGTACAGACCAGGGAACTCAGCACAGGGATGGTGGGAACCCCTCATAATGGGCACAGCGGGTGTACAGACCCAGGAACTCAGCACAGGGATGGTGGGAACCCCTCATAATGGGCACAGCGGGTGTACAGACCCAGGAACTCAGCACAGGGATGGTGGGAACCCCTCATAATGGGCACAGTGGGTGTACAGACCCAGGAACTCAGCACAGGGATGGTGGGAACCCCTCATAATGGGCACAGCGGGGGTACAGACCCGGGAACTCAGCACAGGGATGGTGGGAACCCCTCATAATGGGCACAGCGGGTGTACAGACCCGGGAACTCAGCACAGGGATGGTGGGAACCCCTCTCAGCACAGGGATGGTGGGAACCCCTCATAATGGGCACAGCGGGTGTACAGACCCGGGAACTCAGCACAGGGATGGTGGGAAGCCCTCATAATGGGCACAGCGGGTGTACAGACCCAGGAACTCAGCACAGGGATGGTGGGAACCCCTCATAATGGGCACAGCGGGTGTACAGACCCAGGAACTCAGCACAGGGATGGTGGGAACCCCTCATAATGGGCACAGTGGGTGTACAGACCCAGGAACTCAGCACAGGGATGGTGGGAACCCCTCATAATGGGCACAGCGGGGGTACAGACCCGGGAACTCAGCACAGGGATGGTGGGAACCCCTCTCAGCACAGGGATGGTGGGAACCCCTCATAATGGGCACAGCGGGGGTACAGACCCGGGAACTCAGCACAGGGATGGTGGGAACCCCTCATAATGGGCACAGCGGGTGTACAGACCCGGGAACTCAGCACAGGGATGGTGGGAACCTCTCATAATGGGCACAGCGGGTGTACAGACCCGGGAACTCAGCACAGGGATGGTGAGAACCCCTCATAATGGGCACAGCGGGGGTACAGACCCGGGAACTCAGCACAGAAATGGTGGGAACTCCTCATAATGGGCACAGCGGGTGTACAGACCAGGGAACTCAGCACAGGGATGGTGGGAACCCCTCATAATGGGCACAGCGGGTGTACAGACCCGGGAACTCAGCACAGGGATGGTGGGAACCCCTCATAATGGGCACAGCGGGTGTACAGACCCGGGAACTCAGCACAGGGATGGTGGGAACCCCTCATAATGGGCACAGCGGGTGTACAGACCCGGGAACTCAGCACAGGGATGGTGAGAACCCCTCATAATGGGCACAGCGGGTGTACAGACCCGGGAACTCAGCACAGGGATGGTGAGAACCCCTCATAATGGGCACAGCGGGTGTACAGACCCAGGAACTCAGCACAGGGATGGTGAGAACCCCTCATAATGGGCACAGCGGGGGTACAGACCCGGGAACTCAGCACAGAAATGGTGGGAACTCCTCATAATGGGCACAGCGGGTGTACAGACCAGGGAACTCAGCACAGGGATGGTGGGAACCACTAATAATGGGCACAGCGGGTGTTCAGACCCAGGAACTCAGCACAGGGATGGTGGGAACCCCTCATAATGGGCACAGCGGGTGTACAGACCAGGGAACTCAGCACAGGGATGGTGGGAACCCCTCATAATGGGCACAGCGGGTGTACAGACCAGGGAACTCAGCACAGGGATGGTGGGAACCCCTCATAATGGGCACAGCGGGTGTACAGACCCGGGAACTCAGCACAGGGATGGTGGGAACCCCTCATAATGGGCACAGCGGGTGTTCAGACCCAGGAACTCAGCACAGGGATGGTGGGAACCCCTCATAATGGGCACAGCGGGTGTACAGACCCGGGAACTCGGCACAGGGATGGTGGGAACCTCTCATAATGGGCACAGCGGGTGTACAGACCCGGGAACTCAGCACAGGGATGGTGGGAACCCCTCATAATGGGCACAGCGGGTGTACAGACCCAGGAACTCAGCACAGGGATGGTGGGAACCCCTTATAATGGGCACAGCGGGTGTACAGACCCGGGAACTCAGCACAGGGATGGTGGGAACCCCTCATAATGGGCACAGCGGGTGTACAGACCCGAGAACTCAGCACAGGGATGTTGGGAACCCCTTATAATGGGCACAGCGGGTGTACAGACCCGGGAACTCAGCACAGGGATGGTGGGAACCCCTCATAATGGGCACAGCGGGTGTACAGACCCGGGAACTCGGCACAGGGATGGTGGGAACCCCTCATAATGGGCACAGCGGGTGTACAGACCCGGGAACTCAGCACAGGGATGGTGGGCACCCCTCATAATTGGCACAGCGGGTGTACAGACACGGGAACTTGGCACAGGGATGGTGGGAACCCCTCATAATGGGCACAGCGGGTGTACAGACCCGGGAACTCAGCACAGGGATGGTGGGCACCCCTCATAATTGGCACAGCGGGTGTACAGACACGGGAACTTGGCACAGGGATGGTGGGAACCCCTCATAATGGGCACAGCGGGTGTACAGACCCGGGAACTCAGCACAGGGATGGTGAGAACCCCTCATAATGGGCACAGCGGGTGTACAGACCCAGGAACTCAGCACAGGGATGGTGGGAACTCCTCATAATGGGCACAACGGGTGTACAGACCCAGGAACTCAGCACAGGGATGGTGGGAACTCCTCATAATGGGCACAGCGGGTGTACAGACCCAGGAACTCAGCACAGGGATGGTGAGAACCCCTCATAATGGGCACAGCGGGTGTACAGACCCGGGAACTCAGCACAGGGATGGTGGGAACCCCTCATAATGGGCACAGCGGGTGTACAGACCCGGGAACTCAGCACAGGGATGGTGAGAAGGGTGTACAGACTCGGGAACTCAGCACAGGGATGGTGGGAACCCCTCATAATGGGCACAGCGGGTGTACAGACCCAGGAACTCAGCACAGGGATGGTGAGAACCTCTCATAATGGGCACAGCGGGTGTACAGACCCGGGAACTCAGCACACGGATGGTGGGACCCCCTCATAATGGGCACAGCGGGTGTACAGACCCAGGAACTCAGCACAGGGATGGTGAGAAGGGTGTACAGACTCGGGAACTCAGCACAGGGATGGTGGGAACCCCTCATAATGGGCACAGCGGGTGTACAGACCCAGGAACTCAGCACAGGGATGGTGAGAACCTCTCATAATGGGCACAGCGGGTGTACAGACCCGGGAACTCAGCACACGGATGGTGGGAACCCCTCATAATGGGCACAGCGGGTGTACAGACCCAGGAACTCAGCACAGGGATGGTGGGAACCCCTCATAATGGGCACAGCGGGTGTACAGACCCGGGAACTCAGCACGGGGATGGTGGGAACCCCTCTCAGCACAGGGATGGTGGGAACCCCTCATAATGGGCACAGCGGGTGTACAGACCCGGGAACTCAGCACAGGGATGGTGGGAACCCCTCATAATGGGCACAGCGGGTGTACAGACCCGGGAACTCAGCACAGGGATGGTGAGAACCCCTCATAATGGGCACAGCGGGGGTACAGACCCGGGAACTCAGCACAGGGATGGTGGGAACCCCTCATAATGGGCACAGCGGGTGTACAGACCCGGGAACTCAGCACAGGGATGGTGGGAACCCCTCATAATGGGCACAGCGGGTGTACAGACCAGGGAACTCAGCACAGGGATGGTGGGAACCCCTCATAATGGGCACAGCGGGTGTACAGACCCGGGAACTCAGCACAGGGATGGTGGGAACCCCTCATAATGGGCACAGCGGGTGTACAGACCCGGGAACTCAGCACAGGGAGGGTGGGAACCCCTCATAATGGGCACAGCGGGTGTTCAGACCCAGGAACTCAGCACAGGGATGGTGGGAACCCCTCATAATGGGCACAGCGGGTGTACAGACCCGGGAACTCGGCACAGGGATGGTGGGAACCCCTCATAATGGGCACAGCGGGGGTACAGACCCGGGAACTCAGCACAGGGATGGTGGGAACCCCTCATAATGGGCACAGCGGGTGTACAGACCCAGGAACTCAGCACAGGGATGGTGGGAACCCCTTATAATGGGCACAGCGGGTGTACAGACCCGGGAACTCAGCACAGGGATGGTGGGAACCCCTCATAATGGGCGCAGCGGGTGTACAGACCCAGGAACTCAGCACAGGGATGGTGGGAACCCCTCATAATGGGCACAGCGGGTGTCTGGACCCGGGAACTCAGCACAGGGATGGTGGGCACCCCTCATAATTGGCACAGCGGGTGTACAGACACGGGAACTTGGCACAGGGATGGTGGGAACCCCTCATAATGGGCACAGCGGGTGTACAGACCCGGGAACACGGCACAGGGATGGTGGGAACTCCTCATAATGGGCACAGCGGGTGTACAGACACGGGAACTCAGCACAGGGATGGTGGGAACCCCTCATAATGGGCACAGCGGGTGTACAGACCCGGGAACACGGCACAGGGATGGTGGGAACTCCTCATAATGGGCACAGCGGGTGTACAGACCCGGGAACTCAGCACAGGGATGGTGGGAACTCCTCATAATGGGCACAGCGGGTGTACAGACCCGGGAACTCAGCACAGGGATGGTGGGAACCCCTCATAATGGGCACAGCGGGTGTACAGACCCAGGAACTCAGCACAGGGATGGTGAGAACCCCTCATAATGTTCACAGCGGGTGTACAGACCCGGGAACTCAGCACAGGGATGGTGGGAACCCCTCATAATGGGCACAGCGGGTGTACAGACCCGGGAACTCAGCACAGGGATGGTGGGAACCCCTCATAATGGGCACAGCGGGTGTACAGACCCAGGAACTCAGCACAGGGATGGTGGGAACTCCTCATAATGGGCACAGCGGGTGTACAGACCCAGGAACTCAGCACAGGGATGGTGGGAACTCCTCATAATGGGCACAGCGGGTGTACAGACCCAGGAACTCAGCACAGGGATGGTGGGAACTCCTCATAATGGGCACAGCGGGTGTACAGACCCAGGAACTCAGCACAGGGATGGTGGGAACTCCTCATAATGGGCACAGCGGGTGTACAGACCCAGGAACTCAGCACAGGGATGGTGGGAACCCCTCATAATGGGCACAGCGGGTGTACAGACCCGGGAACTCAGCACAGGGATGGTGGGAACCCCTCATAATGGGCACAGCGGGTGTACAGACCCAGGAACTCAGCACAGGGATGGTGGGAACTCCTCATAATGGGCACAGCGGGTGTACAGACCCAGGAACTCAGCACAGGGATGGTGAGAACCCCTCATAATGGGCACAGCGGGTGTACAGACCCGGGAACTCAGCACAGGGATGGTGGGAACCCCTCATAATGGGCACAGCGGGTGTACAGACCCGGGAACTCAGCACAGGGAGGGTGGGAACCCCTCATAATGGGCACAGCGGGTGTACAGACTCGGGAACTCAGCACAGGGATGGTGGGAACCCCTCATAATGGGCACAGCGGGTGTACAGACTCGGGAACTCAGCACAGGGATGGTGGGAACCCCTCATAATGGGCACAGCGGGTGTACAGACCCAGGAACTCAGCACAGGGATGGTGGGAACTTCTCATAATGGGCACAGCGGGTGTACAGACCCAGGAACTCAGCACAGGGATGGTGAGAACCTCTCATAATGGGCACAGCGGGTGTACAGACCCGGGAACTCAGCACACGGATGGTGGGACCCCCTCATAATGGGCACAGCGGGTGTACAGACCCAGGAACTCAGCACAGGGATGGTGGGAACCCCTCATAATGGGCACAGCGGGTGTACAGACCCGGGAACTCAGCACAGGGATGGTGGGAACCCCTCATAATGGGCACAGCGGGGGTACAGACCCGGGAACTCAGCACAGGGATGGTGGGAACCCCTCATAATGGGCACAGCAGGTATACAGACCCAGGAACTCAGCACAGGGATGGTGGGAACCCCTCATAATGGGCACAGCGGGTGTACAGACCCGGGAACTCAGCACAGGGATGGTGGGAACCCCTCATAATGGGCACAGCGGGTGTACAGACCAGGGAACTCAGCACAGGGATGGTGGGAACCCCTCATAATGGGCACAGCGGGTGTACAGACCCGGGAACTCAGCACAGGGATGGTGGGAACCCCTCATAATGGGCACAGCGGGTGTACAGACCCGGGAACTCAGCACAGGGATGGTGGGAACCCCTCATAATGGGCACAGCGGGTGTACAGACCCAGGAACTCAGCACAGGGATGGTGGGAACCTCTCATAATGGGCACAGCGGGTGTACAGACCCGGGAACTCAGCACAGGGATGGTGGGAACCCCTCATAATGGGCACAGCGGGTGTACAGACCCGGGAACTCAGCACAGGGATGGTGGGAACCTCTCATAATGGGCACAGCGGGGGTACAGACCCGGGAACTCAGCACAGGGATGGTGGGAACCCCTCACAATGGGCACAGCGGGTGTACAGACCTGGGAACTCAGCACAGGGATGGTGGGAACCCCTCATAATGGGCACAGCGGGTGTACAGACCCGGGAACTCAGCACAGGGATGGTGGGAACCCCTCATAATGGGCACAGCGGGTGTACAGACCCGGGAACTCAGCACAGGGATGGTGGGAACCTCTCATAATGGGCACAGCGGGTGTACAGACCCGGGAACTCAGCACAGGGATGGTGGGAACCCCTCATAATGGGGTCAGCGGGTGTACAGACCCGGGAACTCAGCACAGGGATGGTGGGAACCCCTCATAATGGGCACAGCGGGGGTACAGACCCGGGAACTCAGCACAGGGATGGTGGGAACCCCTCATAATGGGCACAGCGGGTGTACAGACCCGGGAACTCAGCACAGGGATGGTGGGAACCCCTCATAATGGGCACAGCGGGGGTACAGACCCGGAAACTCAGCACAGGGATGGTGGGAACCTCTCATAATGGGCACAGCGGGTGTACAGACCCGGGAACTCAGCACAGGGATGGTGGGAACCCCTCATAATGGGCACAGCGGGTGTACAGACCCGGGAACTCAGCACAGGGATGGTGGGAACCCCTCATAATGGGCACAGCGGGTGTACAGACCCGGGAACCCCTCATAATGGGCACAGCGGGTGTACAGACCCAGGAACTCAGCACAGGGATGGTGGGAATCCCCCATAATGGGCACAGCGGGTGTACAGACCCGGGAACTCAGCACAGGGATGGTGGGAACCCCTCATAATGGGCACAGCGGGTGTACAGACCTGGGAACTCAGCACAGGGATGGTGGGAATCCCTCATAATGGGCACAGCGGGTGTACAGACCCGGGAACTCAGCACAGGGATGGTGGGAACCCCTCATAATGGGCACAGTGGGGGTACAGACCTGGGAACTCAGCACAGGGATGGTGGGAACCCCTCATAATGGGCACAGCGGGGGTACAGACCCGGGAACTCAGCACAGGGATGGTGGGAACCCCTCATAATGGGCACAGCGGGTGTACAGACTCGGGAACTCAGCACAGGGATGGTGGGAACCCCTCATAATGGGCACAGCGGGTGTACAGACCCGGGAACTCAGCACAGGGATGGTGAGAACCTCTCATAATGGGCACAGCGGGTGTACAGACCCAGGAACTCAGCACAGGGATGGTGGGAACCCCTCATAATGGGCACAGCGGGTGTACAGACCCGGGAACTCAGCACAGGGATGGTGGGAACCCCTCATAATGGGCACAGCGGGTGTACAGACCCAGGAACTCAGCACAGGGATGGTGGGAACCCCTCATAATGGGCACAGCGGGTGTACAGACCCGGGAACTCAGCACAGGGATGGTGGGAACCCCTCATAATGGGCACAGCGGGTGTACAGACCCAGGAACTCAGCACAGGGATGGTGGGAACCTCTCATAATGGGCACAGCGGGTGTACAGACCCCGGAACTCAGCACAGGGAGGGTGGGAACCCCTCATAATGGGCACAGCGGGTGTACAGACCCCGGAACTCAGCACAGGGAGGGTGGGAACCCCTCATAATGGGCACAGCGGGTGTACAGACCCGGGAACTCAGCACAGGGATGGTGGGAACCTCTCATAATGGGCACAGCGGGTGTACAGACCCGGGAACTCAGCACAGGGATGGTGGGAACCCCTCATAATGGGCACAGCGGGTGTACAGACCCAGGAACTCAGCACAGGGATGGTGGGAGCCCCTCATAATGGGCACAGCGGGTGTACAGACCCGGGAACTCAGCACAGGGAGGGTGGGAACCCCTCATAATGGGCACAGCGGGTGTACAGACCCAGGAACTCAGCACAGGGATGGTGAGAACCCCTCATAATGGGCACAGCGGGTGTACAGACCCGGGAACTCAGCACAGGGATGGTGAGAACCCCACATAATGGGCACAGCGGGTGTACAGACCCGGGAACTCAGCACAGGGATGGTGGGAACCCCTCATAATGGGCACAGCGGATGTACAGACCCAGGAACTAAGCACAGGGATGGTGGGAACCTCTCATAATGGGCACAGCGGATGTACAGACCCGGGAACTCAGCACAGGGATGGTGGGAACCCCTCATAATGGGCACAGCGGGTGTACAGACCCGGGAACTCAGCACAGGGATGGTGGGAACCTCTCATAATGGGCACAGCGGATGTACAGACCCGGGAACTCAGCACAGGGATGGTGAGAACCCCACATAATGGGCACAGCGGGTGTACAGACCCGGGAACTCAGCACAGGGATGGTGGGAACCCCTCATAATGGGCACAGCGGATGTACAGACCCAGGAACTAAGCACAGGGATGGTGGGAACCTCTCATAATGGGCACAGCGGGTGTACAGACCCAGGAACTCAGCACAGGGATGGTGGGAACCCCTCATAATGGGCACAGCGGGTGTACAGACCCAGTAACTCAGCACAGGGATGGTGGGAACCCCTCATAATGGACACAGCGGGTGTACAGACCCGGGAACTCAGCACAGGGATGGTGGGAACCCCTCATAATGGGCACAGCGGGTGTACAGACCCGGGAACTCAGCACAGGGATGGTGAGAACCCCACATAATGGGCACAGCGGGTGTACAGACCCAGGAACTCAGCACAGGGATGGTGGGAACCCCTCATAATGGGCACAGCGGGTGTACAGACCCAGGAACTCAGCACAGGGATGGTGGGAACCCCTCATAATGGGCACAGCGGGTGTACAGACCCGGGAACTCAGCACAGGGATGGTGGGAACCCCTCATAATGGGCACAGCGGGGGTACAGACCCAGGAACTCAGCACAGGGATGGTGAGAACCCCTCATAATGGGCACAGCGGGTGTACAGACCCGGGAACTCAGCACAGGGATGGTGGGAACCCCTCATAATGGGCACAGCGGGGGTACAGACCCGGGAACTCAGCACAGGGATGGTGGGAACCCCTCATAATGGGCACAGCGGGTGTTCAGACCAGGGAACTCAGCACAGGGATGGTGGGAACCCCTCATAATGGGCACAGCGGGTGTACAGACCCGGGAACTCAGCACAGGGATGGTGAGAACCCCTCATAATGGGCACAGCGGGTGTACAGACCCGGGAACTCAGCACAGGGATGGTGGGAACCTCTCATAATGGGCACAGCGGGGGTACAGACCCGGGAACTCAGCACAGGGATGGTGGGAACCCCTCACAATGGGCACAGCGGGTGTACAGACCCGGGAACTCAGCACAGGGATGGTGGGAACCTCTCATAATGGGCACAGCGGGTGTACAGACCCGGGAACTCAGCACAGGGATGGTGGGAACCCCTCATAATGGGCACAGCGGGTGTACAGACCCGGGAACTCAGCACAGGGATGGTGGGAACCCCTCATAATGGGCACAGCGGGGGTACAGACCCGGGAACTCAGCACAGGGATGGTGGGAACCCCTCACAATGGGCACAGCGGGTGTACAGACCCGGGAACTCAGCACAGGGATGGTGAGAACCCCACATAATGGGCACAGCGGGTGTACAGACCCGGGAACTCAGCACAGGGATGGTGGGAACCCCTCATAATGGGCACAGCGGGTGTACAGACCCAGGAACTCAGCACAGGGATGGTGAGAATCCCTCATAATGGGCACAGCGGGTGTACAGACCCGGGAACTCAGCACAGGGATGGTGGGAACCCCTCATAATGGGCACAGCGGGTGTACAGACCCGGGAACTCAGCACAGGGATGGTGGGAACCTCTCATAATGGGCACAGCGGGTGTACAGACCCGGGAACTCAGCACAGGGATGGTGGGAACCCCTCATAATGGGCACAGCGGGTGTACAGACCCGGGAACTCAGCACAGGGATGGTGGGAACCCCTCATAATGGGCACAGCGGGTGTACAGATCCGGGAACTCAGCACAGGGATGGTGGGAACCCCTCATAATGGGCACAGCGGGTGTACAGACCCGGGAACTCAGCACAGGGATGGTGGGAACCCCTCATAATGGGCACAGCGGGTGTACAGACCCGGGAACTCAGCACAGGGATGGTGAGAACCCCACATAATGGGCACAGCGGGTGTACAGACCCGGGAACTCAGCACAGGGATGGTGGGAACCCCTCATAATGGGCACAGCGGGTGTACAGACCCAGGAACTCAGCACAGGGATGGTGAGAACCCCACATAATGGGCACAGCAGGTGTACAGACCAGGGAACTCAGCACAGGGATGGTGGGAACCTCTCATAATGGGCACAGCGGGTGTACAGACCCGGGAACTCAGCACAGGGATGGTGGGAACCCCTCATAATGGGCACAGCGGGTGTACAGACCCAGGAACTCAGCACAGGGATGGTGGGAACCCCTCATAATGGGCACAGCGGGTGTACAGACCCAGGAACTCAGCACAGGGATGGTGAGAACCCCACATAATGGGCACAGCGGGTGTACAGACCCGGGAACCCCTCATAATGGGCACAGCGGGTGTACAGACCCAGGAACTCAGCACAGGGATGGTGAGAACCCCTCATAATGGGCACAGCGGGTGTACAGACCCGGGAACTCAGCACAGGGATGGTGGGAACCCCTCATAATGGGCACAGCGGGGGTACAGACCCAGGAACTCAGCACAGGGATGGTGGGAAGCCCTCATAATGGGCACAGCGGGGGGTACAGACCCAGGAACTCAGCACAGGGATGGTGGGAACCCCTCATAATGGGCACAGCGGGTGTACAGACCCAGGAACTCAGCACAGGGATGGTGGGAACCCCTCATAATGGGCACAGCGGGTGTACAGACCCGGGAACTCAGCACAGGGATGGTGGGAAGCCCTCATAATGGGCACAGCGGGGGGTACAGACCCGGGAACTCAGCACAGGGATGGTGGGAACCCCTCATAATGGGCACAACAGGTGTACAGACCAGGGAACTCAGCACAGGGATGGTGGGAACCCCTCATAATGGGCACAGCGGGTGTACAGACCAGGGAACTCAGCACAGGGATGGTGGGAACCCCTCATAATGGGCACAGCGGGTGTACAGACCCGGGAACTCAGCACAGGGATGGTGGGAACCCCTCATAATGGGCACAGCGGAGGGTACAGACACGGGAACTCAGCACAGGGGTGGTGGGAACCTCTCTCAGCACAGGGATGGTGGGAACCCCTCATAATGGGCACAGCGGGGGTACAGACCCGGGAACTCAGCACAGGGATGGTGGGAACCCCTCATAATGGGCACAGCGGGTGTACAGACCCGGGAACTCAGCACGGGGATGGTGGGAACACCTCTCAGCACAGGGATGGTGGGAACCCCTCATAATGGGCACAGCGGGTGTACAGACCCGGGAACTCAGCACAGGGATGGTGGGAACCCCTCATAATGGGCACAGCGGGTGTACAGACCCGGGAACTCAGCACAGGGATGGTGAGAACCCCTCATAATGGGCACAGCGGGTGTACAGACCCAGGAACTCAGCACAGGGATGGTGAGAACCCCTCATAATGGGCACAGCGGGGGTACAGACCCGGGAACTCAGCACAGAAATGGTGGGAACCCCTCATAATGGGCACAGCGGGTGTACAGACCCGGGAACTCAGCACAGGGATGGTGGGAACCCCTCATAATGGGCACAGCGGGTGTACAGACCAGGGAACTCAGCACAGGGATGGTGGGAACCCCTCATAATGGGCACAGCGGGTGTACAGACCCGGGAACTCAGCACAGGGATGGTGGGAACCCCTCATAATGGGCACAGCGGGTGTACAGACCCGGGAACTCAGCACAGGGATGGTGGGAACCCCTCATAATGGGCACAGCGGGTGTACAGACCCGGGAACTCAGCACAGGGAGGGTGGGAACCCCTCATAATGGGCACAGCGGGTGTTCAGACCCAGGAACTCAGCACAGGGATGGTGGGAACCCCTCATAATGGGCACAGCGGGTGTACAGACCCGGGAACTCGGCACAGGGATGGTGGGAACCTCTCATAATGGGCACAGCGGGTGTACAGACCCGGGAACTCAGCACAGGGATGGTGGGAACCCCTCATAATGGGCACAGCGGGTGTACAGACCCGGGAACTCAGCACAGGGATGGTGAGAACCCCACATAATGGGCACAGCGGGTGTACAGACCCGGGAACTCAGCACAGGGATGGTGGGAACCCCTCATAATGGGCACAGCGGGTGTACAGACCCGGGAACTCAGCACAGGGATGGTGGGAACCCCTCATAATGGGCACAGCGGGTGTACAGACCCGGGAACTCAGCACAGGGATGGTGGGAACCCCTCATAATGGGCACAGCGGGTGTACAGACCCGGGAACTCAGCACAGGGATGGTGGGAACCCCTCATAATGGGCACAGCGGGTGTACAGACCCGGGAACTCAGCACAGGGATGGTGGGAACCCCTCATAATGGGCACAGCGGGTGTACAGACCCAGGAACTCAGCACAGGGATGGTGGGAATCCCTCATAATGGGCACAGCGGGTGTACAGACCCGGGAACTCAGCACAGGGATGGTGGGAACCCCTCATAATGGGCACAGCGGGTGTACAGACCCGGGAACTCAGCACAGGGATGGTGGGAACCCCTCATAATGGGCACAGCGGGTGTACAGACCCGGGAACTCAGCACAGGGATGGTGGGAACCCCTCATAATGGGCACAGCGGGTGTAGAGACCCGGGAACTCAGCACAAGGATGGTGGGAACCCCTCATAATGGGCACAGCGGGTGTACAGACCCGGGAACTCAGCACAGGGATGGTGGGAACCCCTCATAATGGGCACAGCGGGTGTACAGACCCGGGAACTCAGCACAGGGATGGTGAGAACCTCTCATAATGGGCACAGTGGGTGTACAGACCCGGGAACTCAGCACAGGGATGGTGGGAACCCCTCATAATGGGCACAGCGGGGGTACAGACCCGGGAACTCAGCACAGGGATGGTGGGAACCCCTCATAATGGGCACAGCAGGTATACAGACCCAGGAACTCAGCACAGGGATGGTGGGAACCCCTCATAATGGGCACAGCGGGTGTACAGACCCGGGAACTCAGCACAGGGATGGTGGGAACCCCTCATAATGGGCACAGCGGGTGTACAGACCTGGGAACTCAGCACAGGGATGGTGGGAACCCCTCATAATGGGCACAGCGGGTGTACAGACCCGGGAACTCAGCACAGGGATGGTGGGAACCCCTCATAATGGGCACAGCGGGTGTACAGACCCGGGAACTCAGCACAGGGATGGTGGGAACCCCTCATAATGGGCACAGCGGGTGTACAGACTCGGGAACTCAGCACAGGGATGGTGGGAACCCCTCATAATGGGCACAGCGGGTGTACAGACTCGGGAACTCAGCACAGGGATGGTGGGAACCCCTCATAATGGGCACAGCGGGTGTACAGACCCGGGAACTCAGCACAGGGATGGTGAGAACCCCTCATAATGGGCACAGCGGGTGTACAGACCCGGGAACTCAGCACAGGGATGGTGGGAACCCCTCATAATGGGCACAGCGGGTGTACAGACCCGGGAACTCAGCACAGGGATGGTGGGAACCCCTCATAATGGGCACAGCGGGTGTACAGACTCGGGAACTCAGCACAGGGATGGTGGGAACCCCTCATAATGGGCACAGCGGGTGTACAGACCCGGGAACTCAGCACAGGGATGGTGAGAACCTCTCATAATGGGCACAGCGGGTGTACAGACCCAGGAACTCAGCACAGGGATGGTGGGAACCCCTCATAATGGGCACAGCGGGTGTACAGACCCGGGAACTCAGCACAGGGATGGTGGGAACCCCTCATAATGGGCACAGCGGGTGTACAGACTCGGGAACTCAGCACAGGGATGGTGGGAACCCCTCATAATGGGCACAGCGGGTGTACAGATCCGGGAACTCAGCACAGGGATGGTGAGAACCTCTCATAATGGGCACAGCGGGTGTACAGACCCAGGAACTCAGCACAGGGATGGTGGGAACCCCTCATAATGGGCACAGCGGGTGTACAGACCCGGGAACTCAGCACAGGGATGGTGGGAACCCCTCATAATGGGCACAGCGGGTGTACAGACCCAGGAACTCAGCACAGGGATGGTGGGAACCCCTCATAATGGGCACAGCGGGTGTACAGACCCGGGAACTCAGCACAGGGATGGTGGGAACCTCTCATAATGGGCACAGCGGGTGTACAGACCCGGGAACTCAGCACAGGGATGGTGGGAACCCCTCATAATGGGCACAGCGGGTGTACAGACCCCGGAACTCAGCACAGGGAGGGTGGGAACCCCTCATAATGGGCACAGCGGGTGTACAGACCCCGGAACTCAGCACAGGGAGGGTGGGAACCCCTCATAATGGGCACAGCGGGTGTATAGACCCGGGAACTCAGCACAGGGGTGGTGGGAACCCCTCATAATGGGCACAGCGGGTGTACAGACCCGGGAACTCAGCACAGGGGTGGTGGGAACCCCTCATAATGGGCCCAGCGGGTGTACAGACCCGGGAACTCAGCACAGGGATGGTGGGAACCCCTCATAATGGGCACAGCGGGTGTACAGACCCGGGAACTCAGCACAGGGATGGTGGGAACCTCTCATAATGGGCACAGCGGGTGTACAGACCCGGGAACTCAGCACAGGGGTGGTGGGAACCCCTCATAATGGGCACAGCGGGTGTACAGACCCGGGAACTCAGCACAGGGGTGGTGGGAACCCCTCATAATGGGCCCAGCGGGTGTACAGACCCGGGAACTCAGCACAGGGATGGTGGGAACCCCTCATAATGGGCACAGCGGGTGTACAGACCCGGGAACTCAGCACAGGGATGGTGGGAACCTCTCATAATGGGCACAGCGGGTGTACAGACCCGGGAACTCAGCACAGGGATGGTGGGAACCCCTCATAATGGGCACAGCGGGTGTACAGACCCGGGAACTCAGCACAGGGGTGGTGGGAACCCCTCATAATGGGCCCAGCGGGTGTACAGACCCGGGAACTCAGCACAGGGATGGTGGGAACCCCTCATAATGGGCACAGCGGGTGTACAGACCCGGGAACTCAGCACAGGGATGGTGGGAACCTCTCATAATGGGCACAGCGGGTGTACAGACCCGGGAACTCAGCACAGGGATGGTGGGAACCCCTCATAATGGGCACAGCGGGTGTACAGACCCAGGAACTCAGCACAGGGATGGTGAGAACCCCTCATAATGGGCACAGCGGGGGTACAGACCCGGGAACTCAGCACAGGGATGGTGAGAACCCCACATAATGGGCACAGCGGGTGTACAGACCCAGGAACTCAGCACAGGGATGGTGGGAACCACTCATAATGGGCACAGCGGGTGTACAGACCCAGGAACTCAGCACAGGGATGGTGGGAACCCCTCATAATGGGCACAGCGGGTGTACAGACCCGGGAACTCAGCACAGGGATGGTGGGAACCCCTCATAATGGGCACAGCGGGTGTACAGACCCAGGAACTCAGCACAGGGATGGTGGGAACCCCTCATAATGGGCACAGCGGGTGTACAGACCCGGGAACTCAGCACAGGGATGGTGGGAACCCCTCATAATGGGCACAGCGGGTGTACAGACCCAGGAACTCAGCACAGGGATGGTGGGAACCCCTCATAATGGGCACAGCGGGTGTACAGACCCGGGAACTCAGCACAGGGATGGTGGGAACCCCTCATAATGGGCACAGCGGGTGTACAGACCCGGGAACTCAGCACAGGGATGGTGAGAACCCCACATAATGGGCACAGCGGGTGTACAGACCCGGGAACTCAGCACAGGGATGGTGGGAACCCCTCATAATGGGCACAGCGGATGTACAGACCCAGGAACTAAGCACAGGGATGGTGGGAACCTCTCATAATGGGCACAGCGGATGTACAGACCCAGGAACTCAGCACAGGGATGGTGGGAACCCCTCATAATGGGCACAGCGGGTGTACAGACCCAGGAACTCAGCACAGGGATGGTGGGAACCTCTCATAATGGGCACAGCGGATGTACAGACCCGGGAACTCAGCACAGGGATGGTGGGAACCCCTCATAATGGGCACAGCGGGTGTACAGACCCAGTAACTCAGCACAGGGATGGTGGGAACCCCTCATAATGGGCACAGCGGGTGTACAGACCCAGGAACTCAGCACAGGGATGGTGGGAACCCCTCATAATGGGCACAGCGGGTGTACAGACCCGGGAACTCAGCACAGGGATGGTGGGAACCCCTCATAATGGGCACAGCGGGTGTACAGACCCAGTAACTCAGCACAGGGATGGTGGGAACCCCTCATAATGGGCACAGCGGGTGTACAGACCCGGGAACTCAGCACACGGATGGTGGGAACCCCTCATAATGGGCACAGCGGGTGTACAGACCCAGGAACTCTGCACAGGGATGGTGGGAACCTCTCATAATGGGCACAGCGCGTGTACAGACCCGGGAACTCAGCACAGGGATGGTGAGAACCCCACATAATGGGCACAGCGGGTGTACAGACCCAGGAACTCAGCACAGGGATGGTGAGAACCCCTCATAATGGGCACAGCGGGGGTACAGACCCGGGAACTCAGCACAGGGATGGTGGGAACCCCTCATAATGGGCACAGCGGGTGTACAGACCCGGGAACTCAGCACAGGGATGGTGGGAACCCCTCATAATGGGCACAGCGGGTGTACAGACCCGGGAACTCAGCACAGGGATGGTGGGAACCCCTCATAATGGGCACAGCGGGTGTACAGACCCAGGAACTCAGCACAGGGATGGTGGGAACCCCTCATAATGGGCACAGCGGGTGTACAGACCCAGGAACTCAGCACAGGGATGGTGGGAACCCCTCATAATGGGCACAGCGGGTGTAGAGACTCGGGAACTCAGCACAGGGATGGTGGGAACCCCTCATAATGGGCACAGCGGGGGTACAGACCCGGGAACTCAGCACAGGGATGGTGGGAACCCCTCATAATGGGCACAGCGGGTGTACAGACCCGGGAACTCAGCACAGGGATGGTGGGAACCTCTCATAATGGGCACAGCGGGGGTACAGACCCGGGAACTCAGCACAGGGATGGTGGGAACCCCTCACAATGGGCACAGCGGGTGTACAGACCCGGGAACTCAGCACAGGGATGGTGGGAACCTCTCATAATGGGCACAGCGGGTGTACAGACCCGGGAACTCAGCACTGGGATGGTGGGAACCCCTCATAATGGGCACAGCGGGTGTACAGACCCGGGAACTCAGCACAGGGATGGTGGGAACCCCTCATAATGGGCACAGCGGGGGTACAGACCCGGGAACTCAGCACAGGGATGGTGGGAACCCCTCACAATGGGCACAGCGGGTGTACAGACCCGGGAACTCAGCACAGGGATGGTGAGAACCCCACATAATGGGCACAGCGGGTGTACAGACCCGGGAACTCAGCACAGGGATGGTGGGAACCCCTCATAATGGGCACAGCGGGTGTAGAGACTCGGGAACTCAGCACAGGGATGGTGGGAACCCCTCATAATGGGCACAGCGGGGGTACAGACCCGGGAACTCAGCACAGGGATGGTGGGAACCCCTCATAATGGGCACAGCGGGTGTACAGACCCGGGAACTCAGCACAGGGATGGTGGGAACCTCTCATAATGGGCACAGCGGGGGTACAGACCCGGGAACTCAGCACAGGGATGGTGGGAACCCCTCACAATGGGCACAGCGGGTGTACAGACCCGGGAACTCAGCACAGGGATGGTGGGAACCTCTCATAATGGGCACAGCGGGTGTACAGACCCGGGAACTCAGCACTGGGATGGTGGGAACCCCTCATAATGGGCACAGCGGGTGTACAGACCCGGGAACTCAGCACAGGGATGGTGGGAACCCCTCATAATGGGCACAGCGGGGGTACAGACCCGGGAACTCAGCACAGGGATGGTGGGAACCCCTCACAATGGGCACAGCGGGTGTACAGACCCGGGAACTCAGCACAGGGATGGTGAGAACCCCACATAATGGGCACAGCGGGTGTACAGACCCGGGAACTCAGCACAGGGATGGTGGGAACCCCTCATAATGGGCACAGCGGGTGCACAGACCCGGGAACTCAGCACAGGGATGGTGGGAACCTCTCATAATGGGCACAGCGGGTGTACAGACCCAGGAACTCAGCACAGGGATGGTGAGAATCCCTCATAATGGGCACAGCGGGGGTACAGACCCGGGAACTCAGCACAGGGATGGTGGGAACCCCTCATAATGGGCACAGCGGGTGTACAGACCCCGGAACTCAGCACAGGGATGGTGGGAACCCCTCATAATGGGCACAGCGGGTGTAGAGACTCGGGAACTCAGCACAGGGATGGTGGGAACCCCTCATAATGGGCACAGCGGGGGTACAGACCCGGGAACTCAGCACAGGGATGGTGGGAACCCCTCATAATGGGCACAGCGGGTGTACAGACCCGGGAACTCAGCACAGGGATGGTGGGAACCTCTCATAATGGGCACAGCGGGGGTACAGACCCGGGAACTCAGCACAGGGATGGTGGGAACCCCTCACAATGGGCACAGCGGGTGTACAGACCCGGGAACTCAGCACAGGGATGGTGGGAACCTCTCATAATGGGCACAGCGGGTGTACAGACCCGGGAACTCAGCACTGGGATGGTGGGAACCCCTCATAATGGGCACAGCGGGTGTACAGACCCGGGAACTCAGCACAGGGATGGTGGGAACCCCTCATAATGGGCACAGCGGGGGTACAGACCCGGGAACTCAGCACAGGGATGGTGGGAACCCCTCATAATGGGCACAGCGGGTGTACAGACCCGGGAACTCAGCACAGGGATGGTGGGAACCCCTCACAATGGGCACAGCGGGTGTACAGACCCGGGAACTCAGCACAGGGATGGTGAGAACCCCACATAATGGGCACAGCGGGTGTACAGACCCGGGAACTCAGCACAGGGATGGTGGGAACCCCTCATAATGGGCACAGCGGGTGCACAGACCCGGGAACTCAGCACAGGGATGGTGGGAACCTCTCATAATGGGCACAGCGGGTGTACAGACCCAGGAACTCAGCACAGGGATGGTGAGAATCCCTCATAATGGGCACAGCGGGGGTACAGACCCGGGAACTCAGCACAGGGATGGTGGGAACCCCTCATAATGGGCACAGCGGGGGTACAGACCCGGGAACTCAGCACAGGGATGGTGGGAACCCCTCATAATGGGCACAGCGGGTGTACAGACCCGGGAACTCAGCACAGGGATGGTGGGAACCTCTCATAATGGGCACAGCGGGTGTACAGACCCGGGAACTCAGCACAGGGATGGTGGGAACCTCTCATAATGGGCACAGCGGGTGTACAGACCCAGGAACTCAGCACAGGGATGGTGGGAACCCCTCATAATGGGCACAGCGGGTGTACAGACCCAGGAACTCAGCACAGGGATGGTGAGAACCCCACATAATGGGCACAGCGGGTGTACAGACCCGGGAACTCGGCACAGGGATGGTGGGAACCCCTCATAATGGGCACAGCGGGTGTATAGACCCAGGAACTCAGCACAGGGATGGTGAGAACCCCTCATAATGGGCACAGCGGGGGTACAGACCCGGGAACTCAGCACGGGGATGGTGGGAACCCCTCATAATGGGCACAGCGGGTGTACAGACCCGGGAACTCAGCACAGGGATGGTGGGAACCCCTCATAATGGGCACAGCAGGTGTACAGACCCGGGAACTCAGCACAGGGATGGTGGGAACCCCTCATAATGGGCACAGCGGGTGTACAGACCCAGGAACTCAGCACAGGGATGGTGGGAACCCCTCATAATGGGCACAGCGGATGTACAGACCCCGGAACTCAGCACAGGGATGGTGGGAACCCCTCATAATGGGCACAGTGGGGGTACAGACCCGGGAACTCAGCACAGGGATGGTGGGAACCCCTCATAATGGGCACAGTGGGGGTACAGACCCGGGAACTCAGCACAGGGATGGTGGGAACCCCTCATAATGGGCACAGCGGGTGTACAGACCCGGGAACTCAGCACAGGGATGGTGGGAACCCCTCATAATGGGCACAGCGGGTGTACAGACCCGGGAACTCAGCACAGGGATGGTGGGAACCCCTCATAATGGGCACAGCGGGTGTACAGACCCGAGAATTCAGCACAGGGATGGTGGGAACTCCTCATAATGGGCACAGCGGGGGTACAGACCCGGGAACTCAGCACAGGGATGGTGGGAACCCCTCACAATGGGCACAGCGGGTGTACAGACCCGGGAACTCAGCACAGGGATGGTGGGAACCCCTCATAGTGGGCACAGCGGGTGTACAGACCCGGGAACTCAGCACAGGGATGGTGGGAACCTCTCATAATGGGCACAGCGGGGGTACAGACCAGGGAACTCAGCACAGGGATGGTGGGAACCCCTCACAATGGGCACAGCGGGGGTACAGACCCGGAAACTCAGCACAGGGATGGTGGGAACCCCTCATAATGGGCACAGCGGGTGTACAGACCCGGGAACTCAGCACAGGGATGGTGGGAACCTCTCATAATGGGCACCGCGTGGGTACAGACCCGGGAACTCAGCACAGGGATGGTGGGAACCCCTCACAATGGGCACAGCGGATGTACAGACCCGGAAACTCAGCACAGGGATGGTGGGAACCCCTCATAATGGGCACAGCGGGTGTACAGACCCGGGAACTCAGCACAGGGATGGTGGGAACCTCTCATAATGGGCACAGCAGGTGTACAGACCCAGGAACTCAGCACAGGGATGGTGGGAACTCCTCATAATGGGCATAGCGGGTGTACAGACCCGGGAACTCAGCACAGGGATGGTGGGAACCCCTCATAATGGGCACAGCGGGTGTACAGACCCGGGAACTCAGCACAGGGATGGAGGGAACCCCTCATAATGGGCACAGCGGGTGTACAGACCCGGGAACTCAGCACAGGGATGGTGGGAACCCCTCATAATGGGCACAGCGGGTGTACAGACCCGGGAACTCAGCACAGGGATGGTGGGAACCTCTCATAATGGGGTCAGCGGGTGTACAGACCTGGGAACTCAGCACAGGGATGGTGGGAACCCCTCATAATGGGCACAGCGGGTGTACAGACCCAGGAACTCAGCACAGGGATGGTGGGAACCTCTCATAATGGGCACAGCGGGGGTACAGACCCGGGAACTCAGCACAGGGATGGTGGGAACCCCTCATAATGGGCACAGCGGGTGTACAGACCCAGGAACTCAGCACAGGGATGGTGGAACCCCTCATAATGGGCACAGCAGGTATACAGACCCGGGAACTCAGCACAGGGATGGTGGGAACCTCTCATAATGGGCACAGCGGGTGTACAGACCCGGGAACTCAGCACAGGGATGGTGGGAACCTCTCATAATGGGCACAGCGGGTGTACAGACCCGGGAACTCAGCACAGGGATGGTGGGAACCTCTCATAATGGGCACAGCGGGTGTACAGACCCGGGAACTCAGCACAGGGATGGTGGGAACCCCTCATAATGAGCACAGCGGGTGTACAGACCCAGGAACTCAGCACAGGGATGGTGGGAACCCCTCATAATGGGCACAGCGGGCGTACAGACCCGGGAACTCAGCACAGGGATGGTGGGAACCCCTCATAATGGGCACAGCGGGTGTACAGACCCGCGAACTCAGCACAGGGATGGTGGGAACCCCTCATAATGGGCACAGCGGGTGTACAGACCTGGGAACTCGGGTGTACAGACCCAGGAACTCAGCACAGGGATGGTGGGAACCCCTCATAATGGGCACAGCGGGTGTACAGACCCGGGAACTCAGCACAGGGATGGTGGGAACCTCTCATAATGGGCACAGCGGATGTACAGACCCGGGAACTCAGCACAGGGATGGTGGGAACCCCTCATAATGGGCACAGCGGGTGTACAGACCCGGGAACTCAGCACAGGGATGGTGGGAACCCCTCCTAATGGGCACAGCGGGTGTACAGACCCGGGAACTCAGCACAGGGATGGTGGGAACCCCTCATAATGGGCACAGCGGGTGTACAGACCCAGGAACTCAGCACAGGGATGGTGGGAACCCCTCATAATGGGCACAGCGGGTGTACAGACCCAGGAACTCAGCACAGGGATGGAGGGAACCCCCCATAATGGGCACAGCGGGTGTACAGACCCGGGAACTCAGCACAGGGATGGTGGGAACCTCTCATAATGGGGTCAGCGGGTGTACAGACCTGGGAACTCAGCACAGGGATGGTGGGAACCCCTCATAATGGGCACAGCGGGTGTACAGACCCAGGAACTCAGCACAGGGATGGTGGGAACCTCTCATAATGGGCACAGCGGGGGTACAGACCCGGGAACTCAGCACAGGGATGGTGGGAACCCCTCATAATGGGCACAGCGGGTGTACAGACCCAGGAACTCAGCACAGGGATGGTGGAACCCCTCATAATGGGCACAGCAGGTATACAGACCCGGGAACTCAGCACAGGGATGGTGGGAACCTCTCATAATGGGCACAGCGGGTGTACAGACCCGGGAACTCAGCACAGGGATGGTGGGAACCTCTCATAATGGGCACAGCGGGTGTACAGACCCGGGAACTCAGCACAGGGATGGTGGGAACCTCTCATAATGGGCACAGCGGGTGTACAGACCCGGGAACTCAGCACAGGGATGGTGGGAACCCCTCATAATGAGCACAGCGGGTGTACAGACCCAGGAACTCAGCACAGGGATGGTGGGAACCCCTCATAATGGGCACAGCGGGCGTACAGACCCGGGAACTCAGCACAGGGATGGTGGGAACCCCTCATAATGGGCACAGCGGGTGTACAGACCCGCGAACTCAGCACAGGGATGGTGGGAACCCCTCATAATGGGCACAGCGGGTGTACAGACCTGGGAACTCGGGTGTACAGACCCAGGAACTCAGCACAGGGATGGTGGGAACCCCTCATAATGGGCACAGCGGGTGTACAGACCCGGGAACTCAGCACAGGGATGGTGGGAACCTCTCATAATGGGCACAGCGGATGTACAGACCCGGGAACTCAGCACAGGGATGGTGGGAACCCCTCATAATGGGCACAGCGGGTGTACAGACCCGGGAACTCAGCACAGGGATGGTGGGAACCCCTCCTAATGGGCACAGCGGGTGTACAGACCCGGGAACTCAGCACAGGGATGGTGGGAACCCCTCATAATGGGCACAGCGGGTGTACAGACCCAGGAACTCAGCACAGGGATGGTGGGAACCCCTCATAATGGGCACAGCGGGTGTACAGACCCAGGAACTCAGCACAGGGATGGAGGGAACCCCCCATAATGGGCACAGCGGGTGTACAGACCCGGGAACTCAGCACAGGGATGGTGGGAACCCCTCATAATGGGCACAGCGGGTGTACAGACCCGGGAACTCAGCACAGAGATGGTGGGAACCCCTCATAATGGGCACAGCGGGTGTACAGACCCGGGAACTCAGCACAGGGGTGGTGGGAACCCCTCATAATGGGCACAGCGGGTGTACAGACCCGGGAACTCAGCAGAGAGATGGTGGGAACCCCTCATAATGGGCACAGCGGGTGTACAGACCCGGGAACTCAGCACAGGGATGGTGGGAACCTCTCATAATGGGCACAGCGGGTGTACAGACCCGGGAACTCAGCACAGGGATTGTGGGAACCCCTCATAATGGGCATAGCGGGGGTACAGACCTGGGAACTCAGCACAGGGATGGTGGGAACCCCTCATAATGGGCACAGCGGGTGTACAGACCCGGGAACTCAGCACAGGGATGGTGGGAACCCCTCATAATGGGCACAGCGGGTGTACAGACCCGGGAACTCAGCACAGGGATGGTGGGAACCCCTCATAATTGCACAGCGGGTGTACAGACCCAGGAACTCAGCACAGGGATGGTGAGAACCCCTCATAATGGGCACAGCGGAGGTACAGACCCGGGAACTCAGCACAGGGATGGTGAGAACCCCACATAATGGGCACAGCGGGTGTACAGACCCGGGAACTCGGCACAGGGATGGTGGGAACCCCTCATAATGGGCACAGCGGGTGTATAGACCCAGGAACTCAGCACAGGGATGGTGAGAACCCCTCATAATGGGCACAGCGGGGGTACAGACCCGGGAACTCAGCACGGGGATGGTGGGAACCCCTCATAATGGGCACAGCGGGTGTACAGACCCGGGAACTCAGCACAGGGATGGTGGGAACCCCTCATAATGGGCACAGCAGGTGTACAGACCCGGGAACTCAGCACAGGGATGGTGGGAACCCCTCATAATGGGCACAGCGGGTGTACAGACCCAGGAACTCAGCACAGGGATGGTGGGAACCCCTCATAATGGGCACAGCGGATGTACAGACCCCGGAACTCAGCACAGGGATGGTGGGAACCCCTCATAATGGGCACAGTGGGGGTACAGACCCGGGAACTCAGCACAGGGATGGTGGGAACCCCTCATAATGGGCACAGTGGGGGTACAGACCCGGGAACTCAGCACAGGGATGGTGGGAACCCCTCATAATGGGCACAGCGGGTGTACAGACCCGGGAACTCAGCACAGGGATGGTGGGAACCCCTCATAATGGGCACAGCGGGTGTACAGACCCGGGAACTCAGCACAGGGATGGTGGGAACCCCTCATAATGGGCACAGCGGGTGTACAGACCCGAGAATTCAGCACAGGGATGGTGGGAACTCCTCATAATGGGCACAGCGGGGGTACAGACCCGGGAACTCAGCACAGGGATGGTGGGAACCCCTCACAATGGGCACAGCGGGTGTACAGACCCGGGAACTCAGCACAGGGATGGTGGGAACCCCTCATAGTGGGCACAGCGGGTGTACAGACCCGGGAACTCAGCACAGGGATGGTGGGAACCTCTCATAATGGGCACAGCGGGGGTACAGACCAGGGAACTCAGCACAGGGATGGTGGGAACCCCTCACAATGGGCACAGCGGGGGTACAGACCCGGAAACTCAGCACAGGGATGGTGGGAACCCCTCATAATGGGCACAGCGGGTGTACAGACCCGGGAACTCAGCACAGGGATGGTGGGAACCTCTCATAATGGGCACCGCGTGGGTACAGACCCGGGAACTCAGCACAGGGATGGTGGGAACCCCTCACAATGGGCACAGCGGATGTACAGACCCGGAAACTCAGCACAGGGATGGTGGGAACCCCTCATAATGGGCACAGCGGGTGTACAGACCCGGGAACTCAGCACAGGGATGGTGGGAACCTCTCATAATGGGCACAGCAGGTGTACAGACCCAGGAACTCAGCACAGGGATGGTGGGAACTCCTCATAATGGGCATAGCGGGTGTACAGACCCGGGAACTCAGCACAGGGATGGTGGGAACCCCTCATAATGGGCACAGCGGGTGTACAGACCCGGGAACTCAGCACAGGGATGGTGGGAACCCCTCATAATGGGCACAGCGGGTGTACAGACCCGGGAACTCAGCACAGGGATGGTGGGAACCTCTCATAATGGGGTCAGCGGGTGTACAGACCTGGGAACTCAGCACAGGGATGGTGGGAACCCCTCATAATGGGCACAGCGGGTGTACAGACCCAGGAACTCAGCACAGGGATGGTGGGAACCTCTCATAATGGGCACAGCGGGGGTACAGACCCGGGAACTCAGCACAGGGATGGTGGGAACCCCTCATAATGGGCACAGCGGGTGTACAGACCCAGGAACTCAGCACAGGGATGGTGGAACCCCTCATAATGGGCACAGCAGGTATACAGACCCGGGAACTCAGCACAGGGATGGTGGGAACCTCTCATAATGGGCACAGCGGGTGTACAGACCCGGGAACTCAGCACAGGGATGGTGGGAACCTCTCATAATGGGCACAGCGGGTGTACAGACCCGGGAACTCAGCACAGGGATGGTGGGAACCTCTCATAATGGGCACAGCGGGTGTACAGACCCGGGAACTCAGCACAGGGATGGTGGGAACCCCTCATAATGAGCACAGCGGGTGTACAGACCCAGGAACTCAGCACAGGGATGGTGGGAACCCCTCATAATGGGCACAGCGGGCGTACAGACCCGGGAACTCAGCACAGGGATGGTGGGAACCCCTCATAATGGGCACAGCGGGTGTACAGACCCGCGAACTCAGCACAGGGATGGTGGGAACCCCTCATAATGGGCACAGCGGGTGTACAGACCTGGGAACTCGGGTGTACAGACCCAGGAACTCAGCACAGGGATGGTGGGAACCCCTCATAATGGGCACAGCGGGTGTACAGACCCGGGAACTCAGCACAGGGATGGTGGGAACCTCTCATAATGGGCACAGCGGATGTACAGACCCGGGAACTCAGCACAGGGATGGTGGGAACCCCTCATAATGGGCACAGCGGGTGTACAGACCCGGGAACTCAGCACAGGGATGGTGGGAACCCCTCCTAATGGGCACAGCGGGTGTACAGACCCGGGAACTCAGCACAGGGATGGTGGGAACCCCTCATAATGGGCACAGCGGGTGTACAGACCCAGGAACTCAGCACAGGGATGGTGGGAACCCCTCATAATGGGCACAGCGGGTGTACAGACCCAGGAACTCAGCACAGGGATGGAGGGAACCCCCCATAATGGGCACAGCGGGTGTACAGACCCGGGAACTCAGCACAGGGATGGTGGGAACCTCTCATAATGGGGTCAGCGGGTGTACAGACCTGGGAACTCAGCACAGGGATGGTGGGAACCCCTCATAATGGGCACAGCGGGTGTACAGACCCAGGAACTCAGCACAGGGATGGTGGGAACCTCTCATAATGGGCACAGCGGGGGTACAGACCCGGGAACTCAGCACAGGGATGGTGGGAACCCCTCATAATGGGCACAGCGGGTGTACAGACCCAGGAACTCAGCACAGGGATGGTGGAACCCCTCATAATGGGCACAGCAGGTATACAGACCCGGGAACTCAGCACAGGGATGGTGGGAACCTCTCATAATGGGCACAGCGGGTGTACAGACCCGGGAACTCAGCACAGGGATGGTGGGAACCTCTCATAATGGGCACAGCGGGTGTACAGACCCGGGAACTCAGCACAGGGATGGTGGGAACCTCTCATAATGGGCACAGCGGGTGTACAGACCCGGGAACTCAGCACAGGGATGGTGGGAACCCCTCATAATGAGCACAGCGGGTGTACAGACCCAGGAACTCAGCACAGGGATGGTGGGAACCCCTCATAATGGGCACAGCGGGCGTACAGACCCGGGAACTCAGCACAGGGATGGTGGGAACCCCTCATAATGGGCACAGCGGGTGTACAGACCCGCGAACTCAGCACAGGGATGGTGGGAACCCCTCATAATGGGCACAGCGGGTGTACAGACCTGGGAACTCGGGTGTACAGACCCAGGAACTCAGCACAGGGATGGTGGGAACCCCTCATAATGGGCACAGCGGGTGTACAGACCCGGGAACTCAGCACAGGGATGGTGGGAACCTCTCATAATGGGCACAGCGGATGTACAGACCCGGGAACTCAGCACAGGGATGGTGGGAACCCCTCATAATGGGCACAGCGGGTGTACAGACCCGGGAACTCAGCACAGGGATGGTGGGAACCCCTCCTAATGGGCACAGCGGGTGTACAGACCCGGGAACTCAGCACAGGGATGGTGGGAACCCCTCATAATGGGCACAGCGGGTGTACAGACCCAGGAACTCAGCACAGGGATGGTGGGAACCCCTCATAATGGGCACAGCGGGTGTACAGACCCAGGAACTCAGCACAGGGATGGAGGGAACCCCCCATAATGGGCACAGCGGGTGTACAGACCCGGGAACTCAGCACAGGGATGGTGGGAACCCCTCATAATGGGCACAGCGGGTGTACAGACCCGGGAACTCAGCACAGAGATGGTGGGAACCCCTCATAATGGGCACAGCGGGTGTACAGACCCGGGAACTCAGCACAGGGGTGGTGGGAACCCCTCATAATGGGCACAGCGGGTGTACAGACCCGGGAACTCAGCAGAGAGATGGTGGGAACCCCTCATAATGGGCACAGCGGGTGTACAGACCCGGGAACTCAGCACAGGGATGGTGGGAACCTCTCATAATGGGCACAGCGGGTGTACAGACCCGGGAACTCAGCACAGGGATTGTGGGAACCCCTCATAATGGGCATAGCGGGGGTACAGACCTGGGAACTCAGCACAGGGATGGTGGGAACCCCTCATAATGGGCACAGCGGGTGTACAGACCCGGGAACTCAGCACAGGGATGGTGGGAACCCCTCATAATGGGCACAGCGGGTGTACAGACCCGGGAACTCAGCACAGGGATGGTGGGAACCCCTCATAATTGCACAGCGGGTGTACAGACCCAGGAACTCAGCACAGGGATGGTGAGAACCCCTCATAATGGGCACAGCGGAGGTACAGACCCGGGAACTCAGCACAGGGATGGTGGGAACCCCTCATAATGGGCACAGCGGGGGTACAGACCCGGGAACTCAGCACAGGGATGGTGGGAACCCCTCATAATGGGCACAGCGGATGTACAGACCCGGGAACTCAGCACAGGGATGGTGGGAACCCCTCATAATGGGCACAGCGGATGTACAGACCCGGGAACTCAGCACAGGGATGGTGGGAACCCCTCATAATGGGCACAGCGGGTGTACAGACCCGGGAACTCAGCACAGGGATGGTGGGAACCCCTCATAATGGGCACAGCGGGTGTACAGACCCAGGAACTCAGCACAGGGATGGTGGGAACCCCTCATAATTGCACAGCGGGTGTACAGACCCAGGAACTCAGCACAGGGATGGTGGGTACCCCTCATAATGGGCACAGCGGGTGTACAGACCCAGGAACTCAGCACAGGGATGGTGGGAACTCCTCATAATGGGCACAGCGGATGTACAGACCTGGGAACTCAGCACAGGGATGGTGGGAACCCCTCATAATGGGCACAGCGGGTGTACAGACCCGGGAACTCAGCACAGGGATGGTGGGAACCCCTCATAATGGGCACAGCGGGTGTACAGACCCAGGAACTCAGCACAGGGATGGTGGGAACCCCTCATAATGGGCACAGCAGGTGTACAGACCCGGGAACTCGGCACAGGGATGGTGAGAACCCCTCATAATGGGCACAGCGGGTGTACAGACCCGGGAACTCTGCACAGGGATGGTGGGAACCCCTCATAATGGGGTCAGCGGGTGTACAGACCCGGGAACTCAGCACAGGGATGGTGAGAACCCCTCATAATGGGCACAGTGGGTGTACAGACCCGGGAACTCAGCACAGGGATGGTGGGAACCCCTCATAATGGGGTCAGCGGGTGTACAGACCCGGGAACTCAGCACAGGGATGGTGGGAACCCCTCATAATGGGCACAGCGGCTGTACTGACCCGGGAACTCAGCACAGGGATGGTGGGAACCCCTCATAATGGGGTCAGCGGGTGTACAGACCCGGGAACTCAGCACAGGGGTGGTGGGAACCCCTCATAATGGGCACAGCGGGTGTACAGACCTGGGAACTCAGCACAGGGATGGTGGGAACCCCTCATAATGGGCACAGCGGGTGTACAGACCCAGGAACTCAGCACAGGGATGGTGAGAACCCCTCATAATGGGCACAGCGGGTGTACAGACCCGGGAACTCAGCACAGGGATGGTGGGAACCCCTCATAATGGGCACAGCGGGTGTACAGACCCGGGAACTCAGCACAGGGATGGTGGGAACCCCTCATAATGGGCACAGCGGGTGTACAGACCCGGGAACTCAGCACAGGGATGGTGGGAACCCCTCATAATGGGCACAGCGGGTGTACAGACCCGGGAACTCAGCACAGGGATGGTGAGAACCCCTCATAATGGGCACAGCGGGTGTACAGACCCGGGAACTCAGCACAGGGATGGTGGGAACTCCTCATAATGGGCACAGCGGGTGTACAGACCCGGGAACTCAGCACAGGGATGGTGGGAACCCCTCATAATGGGCGCAGTGGGTGTACAGACCCGGGAACTCAGCACAGGGATGGTGAGAACCCCTCATAATGGGCACAGAGGGTGTACAGACCCGGGAACTCAGCACAGGGATGGTGGGAACCCCTCATAATGGGCACAGCGGGTGTACAGACCCAGGAACTCAGCACAGGGATGGTGGGAACCCCTCATAATGGGCACAGCGGGTGTACAGACCCAGGAACTCAGCACAGGGATGGTGGGAACCCCTCATAATGGGCACAGAGGGTGTACAGACCCGGGAACTCAGCACAGGGATGGTGGGAACCCCTCATAATGGGCACAGCGGGTGTACAGACCCAGGAACTCAGCACAGGGATGGTGGGAACCCCTCATAATGGGCACAGTGGGTGTACAGACCCGGGAACTCAGCACAGGGATGGTGAGAACCCCTCATAATGGGCACAGTGGGTGTACAGACCCAGGAACTCAGCAAAGGGATGGTGAGAACCCCTCATAATGGGCACAGCAGGGGTACAGACCCAGGAACTCAGCACAGGGATGGTGAGAACCCCTCATAATGGGCGCAGCGGGTGTACAGACCCGGGAACTCAGCACAGGGAGGGTGGGAACCCCTCATAATGGGCACAGCGGGTGTACAGACCCAGGAACTCAGCACAGGGATGGTGGGAACCCCTCATAATGGGCACAGCGGGTGTACAGACCCAGGAACTCAGCACAGGGATGGTGGGAACCCCTCATAATGGGCACAGCGGGTGTACAGACCCAGGAACTCAGCACAGGGATGGTGGGAACCCCTCATAATGGGCACAGCGGGTGTACAGACCCGGGAACTCAGCACAGGGATGGTGGGAACCCCTCATAATGGGCACAGCGGGTGTACAGACCCAGGAACTCAGCACAGGGATGGTGGGAACCCCTCATAATGGGCACAGCGGGTGTACAGACCCAGGAACTCAGCACAGGGATGGTGGGAACCCCTCATGGGCACAGCGGGTGTACAGACCCGGGAACTCAGCACAGGGATGGTGGGAACCCCTCATAATGGGCACAGCGGATGTACAGACCCAGGAACTCAGCACAGGGATGGTGAGAACCCCTCATAATGGGCACAGCAGGGGTACAGACCCAGGAACTCAGCACAGGGATGGTGGGAACCCCTCATGGGCACAGCGGGTGTACAGACCCGGGAACTCAGCACAGGGATGGTGGGAACCCCTCATAATGGGCACAGCGGGTGTACAGACCCAGGAACTCAGCACAGGGATGGTGAGAACCCCTCATAATGGGCACAGCGGGTGTACAGACCCGAGAACTCAGCACAGGGATGGTGGGAACCCCTCATAATGGGCACAGCGGGTGTACAGACCCGGGAACTCAGCACAGGGATGGTGGGAACCCCTCATAATGGGCACAGCGGGGGTACAGACCCAGGAACTCAGCACAGGGATGGTGGGAACCTCTCATAATGGGTACAGCGGGTGTACAGACCCGGGAACTCAGCACAGGGATGGTGGGAACCCCTCATAATGGGCACAGCGGGTGTACAGACCCGGGAACTCAGCACAGGGATGGTGGGAACCCCTCATAATGGGCACAGCGGGGGTACAGACCCAGGAACTCAGCACAGGGATGGTGGGAACCCCTCATAATGGGCACAGCGGGTGTACAGACCCGGGAACTCAGCACAGGGATGGTGGGAACCCCTCATAATGGGCACAGCGGGTGTACAGACCCGGGAACTCAGCACAGGGATGGTGGGAACCCCTCATAATGGGCACAGCGGGGGTACAGACCCAGGAACTCAGCACAGGGATGGTGGGAACCTCTCATAATGGGCACAGCGGGTGTACAGACCCGGGAACTCAGCACAGGGATGGTGAGAACCCCTCATAATGGGCACAGCGGGTGTACAGACACGGGAACTCAGCACAGGGATGGTGGGAACCCCTCATAATGGGCACAGCGGGTGTACAGACCCAGGAACTCAGCACAGGGATGGTGGGAACCTCTCATAATGGGCACAGCAGGTGTACAGACCCAGGAACTCAGCACAGGGATGGTGGGAACCTCTCATAATGGGCACAGCAGGTGTACAGACCCGGGAACTCAGCACAGGGAGGACACAGAAGGATTATGTATAGAATATAGGAGTTTTGGCAGGGAGAGGGGATAATATTGGGGTACACAGGGGTCAGACACGAAGGGTTAATGTACAGGATATAGTAGTATTGGCTGGGGGGTAATATTGGGGTACACAGGGTGTTGGACACACAGGGGTTAATGTACAGGATGGGGGGTATAGAGTATTGGTTGGGGTAATATTGGGGTACACAGGGTGTTGGACACACAGGGGTTAATGTACAGGATGGGGGGTATAGAGGAGTATTAGCTGGGGGGTAATATTGGGGTACACAGGGTGTTGGACACACAGGGGTTAATGTACAGGATGGGGGGGTATAGAGGAGTATTAGCTGGGGGGTAATATTGGGGTACACAGGGTGTTGGACACACAGGGGTTAATGTACAGGATGGGGGGGGGGTATAGAGGTGTATTAGCTGGGGGTAATATTGGGGTACACAGGGTGTTGGACACACAGGGGTTAATGTACAGGATGGGGGGTATAGAGTATTGGTTGGGGTAATATTGGGGTACACAGGGTGTTGGACACACAGGGGTTAATGTACAGGATGGGGGGGTATAGAGGAGTATTAGCTGGGGGGTAATATTGGGGTACACAGGGTGTTGGACACACAGGGGTTAATGTACAGAATGGGGGGGGGTATAGAGGAGTATTGGTTGGGGTAATATTGGGGTACACAGGGTGTTGGACACACAGGGGTTAATGTACAGGATGGGGGGGTATAGAGGAGTATTTGCTGGGGGGGTAATATTGGGGTACACAGGGTGTTGGACACACAGGGGTTAATGTACAGGATGGGGGGTATAGAGGAGTATTGGTTGGGGTAATATTGGGGTACACAGGGTGTTGGACACACAGGGGTTAATGTACAGGATGGGGGGTATAGAGGAGTATTAGCTGGGGGGTAATATTGGGGGTACACAGGGTGTTGGACACACAGGGGTTAATGTACAGGATGGGGGTATAGAGGAGTATTAGCTGGGGGGTAATATTGGGGTACACAGGGTGTTGGACACACAGGGGTTAATGTACAGGATTAGGGGGTATAGAGGAGTATTGGTTGGGGTAATATTGGGGTACACAGGGTGTTGGACACACAGGGGTTAATGATGGGGGTTTAGAGGAGTATTAGCTGGGGGGTAATATTGGGGTACACAGGGTGTTGGACACACAGGGGTTAATGTACAGGATGGGGGGTATAGAGGAGTATTGGTTGGGGTAATATTGGGGTACACAGGGTGTTGGACACACAGGGGTTAATGTACAGGATGGGGGTATAGAGGAGTATTAGCTGGGGATAATATTGGGGTACACAGGGTGTTGGACACACAGGGGTTAATGTACAGGATTAGGGGTTATAGAGGAGTATTGGTTGGGGTAATATTGGGGTACACAGGGTGTTGGACACACAGGGGTTAATGATGGGGGGTATAGAGGAGTATTAGCTGGGGGGGTAATATTGGGGTACACAGGGTGTTGGACACACAGGGGTTAATGTACAGGATGGGGGGTATAGAGGAGTATTAGCTGGGGGGGTAATATTGGGGTACACAGGGTGTTGGACACACAGGGGTTAATGTACAGGATGGGGGGTATAGAGGAGTATTAGCTGGGGGGTAATATTGGGGTACACAGGGTGTTGGACACACAGGGGTTAATGTACAGGATGAGGGGTATAGAGGAGTATTGGTTGGGGTAATATTGGGGTACACAGGGTGTTGGACACACAGGGGTTAATGTACAGGATGGGGGGGTATAGAGGAGTATTAGCTGGGGGGTAATATTGGGGTACACAGGGTGTTGGACACACAGGGGTTAATGTACAGGATGGGGGGTATAGAGGAGTATTAGCTGGGGGGTAATATTGGGGTACACAGGGTGTTGGACACACAGGGGTTAATGTACAGGATTAGGGGGTATATAGGAGTATTGGTTGGGGTAATATTGGGGTACACAGGGTGTTGGACACACAAGGGTTAATGATGGGGGTTTAGAGGAGTATTAGCTGGGGGGGTAATATTGGGGTACACAGGGTGTTGGACACACAGGGGTTAATGTACAGGATGGGGGGTATAGAGGAGTATTGGTTGGGGTAATATTGGGGTACACAGGGTGTTGGACACACAGGGGTTAATTTACAGGATGGGGGGTATAGAGGAGTATTGGTTGGGGGGTAATATTGGGGTACACATGGTGTTGGACACACAGGGGTTAATGTACAGGATGGGGGTATAGAGGAGTATTGGTTGGGGGGTAATATTGGGGTACACAGGGTGTTGGACACACAGGGGTTAATGTACAGGATGGGGGGGGGGAAAGGAGTATTGGTTGGGGGGTAATATTGGGGTACACAGGGTGTTGGACACACAGGGGTTAATGTACAGGATGGGGGGGTATAGAGGAGTATTAGCTGGGGTAATATTGGGGTACACAGGGTGTTGGACACACAGGGGTTAATGTACAGGATGGGGGGTATAGAGGAGTATTAGCTGGGGGGTAATATTGGGGTACACATGGTGTTGGACACACAGGGGTTAATTTACAGGATGGGGGGTATAGAGGAGTATTGGTTGGGGGGTAATATTGGGGTACACATGGTGTTGGACACACAGGGGTTAATGTACAGGATGGGGGGTATAGAGGAGTATTAGCTGGGGGGTAATATTGGGGTACACATGGTGTTGGACACACAGGGGTTAATTTACAGGATGGGGGGTATAGAGGAGTATTGGTTGGGGGGTAATATTGGGGTACACAGGGTGTTGGACACACAGGGGTTAATTTACAGGATGGGGGTATAGAGGAGTATTGGTTGGGGGGTAATATTGGGGTACACAGGGTGTTGGACACACAGGGGTTAATTTACAGGATGGGGGGTATAGAGGAGTATTGGTTGGGGGGTAATATTGGGGTACACATGGTGTTGGACACACAGGGGTTAATGTACAGGATGGGGGGTATAGAGGAGTATTGGTTGGGGGGTAATATTGGGGTACACAGGGTGTTGGACACACAGGGGTTATTGTACAGGATGGGGGGTATAGAGGAGTATTAGCTGGGGGGTAATATTGGGGTACACAGGGTGTTGGACACACAGGGGTTAATGTACAGGATGGGGGGGTATAGAGGAGTATTAGCTGGGGGGTAATATTGGGGTACACATGGTGTTGGACACACAGGGGTTAATGTACAGGATGGGGGGTATAGAGGAGTATTGGTTGGGGGGGTAATATTGGGGTACACAGGGTGTTGGACACACAGGGGTTAATTTACAGGATGGGGGGTATAGAGGAGTATTGGTTGGGGGGTAATTTTGGGGTACACAGGGTGTTGGACACACAGGGGTTAATTTACAGGATGGGGGGTATAGAGGAGTATTGGTTGGGGGGTAATATTGGGGTACACAGGGTGTTGGACCCACAGGGGTTAATGTACAGGATGGGGGGGTATAGAGGAGTATTAGCTGGGGGGTAATATTGGGGTACACAGGGTGTTGGACACACAAGGGTTAATGATGGGGGTTTAGAGGAGTATTAGCTGGGGGGGTAATATTGGGGTACACAGGGTGTTGGACACACAGGGGTTAATGTACAGGATGGGGGGTATAGAGGAGTATTGGTTGGGGGGTAATATTGGGGTACACAGGGTGTTGGACACACAGGGGTTAATTTACAGGATGGGGGGTATAGAGGAGTATTGGTTGGGGGGTAATTTTGGGGTACACAGGGTGTTGGACACACAGGGGTTAATGTACAGGATGGGGGGTATAGAGGAGTATTGGTTGGGGGGTAATATTGGGGTACACAGGGTGTTGGACACACAGGGGTTAATGTACAGGATGGGGGGGTATAGAGGAGTATTAGCTGGGGGGTAATATTGGGGTACACATGGTGTTGGACACACAGGGGTTAATTTACAGGATGGGGGGTATAGAGGAGTATTGGTTGGGGGGTAATATTGGGGTACACAGGGTGTTGGACACACAGGGGTTAATGTACAGGATGGGGGGGTATAGAGGAGTATTAGCTGGGGGGTAATATTGGGGTACACATGGTGTTGGACACACAGGGGTTAATTTACAGGATGGGGGGTATAGAGGAGTATTGGTTGGGGGGTAATATTGGGGTACACAGGGTGTTGGACACACAGGGGTTAATGTACAGGATGGGGGGTATAGAGGAGTATTAGCTGGGGGGTAATATTGGGGTACACAGGGTGTTGGACACACAGGGGTTAATTTACAGGATGGGGGGTATAGAGGAGTATTGGTTGGGGGGTAATATTGGGGTACACAGGGTGTTGGACACACAGGGGTTAATGTACAGGATGGGGGGGGGGTATAGAGGAGTATTGGTTGGGGGGGGAGGGCTCGGTATACGTCAGGCGGTGGAGGGGGATGGGAGCAGACAGAGGAGGAGATCTGCTGGCTGTGGTTGAGATGCTCGGCTGACATTCTGCAGGATGGTGGACATGACCGGCACAGCTGCCCCTTCTGGTACCTGACCACTGGAGCCGCAGCACCCTGCCCTCCTGCCCTCCTGCCCCTCCCCCCAGGATAGACTGATTGCCCCTCCAGGGGGATGAATGTGACGCACCGATCCTGAGAACGCAGCAACCTTCTCCTCCGCACAATGACAGCCATGAAGGAGCAACCGACCATCAACAGGGCCACCCCCCCTGCAGAGCAGGTAATGCCCCCCTACCGAGACCTACCTCCCACCACCGAGACTTACCCCCCATCACCGAGACCTACCCGCCATCACCGAGATCGTCCCCCACCACCGAGACCAACCCCCCTACCCACCACCGAGACCTACCCCCCATCACCGAGACCTACCCCCATCACAGAGACTTACCCGCCATCACCGAGACCTACCCCCATCACCGAGACCTACCCCCATCACAGAGACTTACCCCCCATCACAGAGACTTACCCCCCATCACCGAGACCTACCCCCATCACCGAGACCTACCCCCATCACCGAGATCGTCCCCCATCACCGAGACCTACCCCCATCACAGAGACCTACCCCCATCACTGAGACTTACCCCCATCACCGAGACCTACCCCCATCACCGAGACCTACCCCCCACCACGAGACTTACCCCCATCACCGAGACCTACCCGCCATCACCGAGATCGTCCCCCACCACCGAGACCAACCCCCTACCCACCACCGAGACCTACCCCCCATCACCGAGACCTACCCCCATCACAGAGACTTACCCGCCATCACCGAGACCTACCCCCATCACAGAGACCTACCCCCATCACTGAGACTTACCCCCATCA
Source organism: Rana muscosa (assembly GCA_029206835.1). NCBI lineage: Eukaryota > Metazoa > Chordata > Amphibia > Anura > Ranidae > Rana > Rana muscosa. The sequence goes on from CM055127.1 coordinate 500,909,514, forward strand.
CCGAGACCTACCCCCATCACCGAGACCTACCCCCCACCACGAGACTTACCCCCATCACCGAGACCTACCCGCCATCACCGAGATCGTCCCCCACCACCGAGACCAACCCCCTACCCACCACCGAGACCTACCCCCCATCACCGAGACCTACCCCCATCACAGAGACTTACCCGCCATCACCGAGACCTACCCCCATCACCGAGACCTACCCCCATCACCGAGACCTACCCGCCATCACCGAGACCTACCCCCATCACTGAGACTTACCCCCATCACCGAGACCTACCCCCATCACCGAGACCTACCCCCCACCACCAAGACTTACCCCCCCATCACCGAGACCTACCCGCCATCACCGAGACTTACCCCCATCACCAAGATCGTCCCCCACCACCGAGACCAACCCCCCTACCCACCACCGAGACCTACCCCCCATCACCGAGACCTACCCGCCACCACCAAGACTTACCCCCCATCACCGAGACCTACCCACATCACCGAGACCTACCCGCCACCACCGAGACTTACCCCCCCACCACCGAGACCTACCCCCCATCACCGAGACCTACCCGCCACCACCGAGACCTACCCCCCATCACCGAGACCTACCCGCCACCACCGAGACTTACCCCCCATCACCGAGACCTACCCCCATCACCGAGACCTACCCGCCATCACCGAGACCTACCCCCATCACCGAGACCTACCCGCCATCACCGAGACCTACCCCCATCACTGAGACTTACCCCCATCACCGAGACCTACCCCCATCACCGAGACCTACCCCCCACCACCGAGACTTACCCCATCACCGAGATCGTCCCCTACCACCGAGACCTACCCCCATCACCGAGACCAACCCCCATCATGAGACCTACCTCCCACCACCGAGACTTACCCCCCATCACCGAGACCTACCCGCCATCACCGAGACTTACCCCCATCACCGAGATCGTCCCCCACCACCGAGACCAACCCCCCTACCCACCACCGAGACCTACCCCCCATCACCGAGACCTACCCCCATCACCGAGACCTACCCGCCATCACCGAGACTTACCCCCATCACCGAGATCGTCCCCCACCATCGAGACCACCCCCCCTACCCACCACCGAGACCTACCCCCCATCACCGAGACCTACCCGCCATCACCGAGACCTACCCCCATCACCGAGACCTACCCCCATCACCGAGACCTACCCCCATCACCGAGACCAACCCCCCACCACCGAGACCTACCCCCATTACCGAGACCTACCCCCCTACCCACCACCGAGATCTACCCGCTACCACCGAGACCAACCCCCATCACCGAGACCTACCCCACCACCGAGACCTATCCACCACCACCGAGACCTACCCGCCACCACCGAGACCTACCCCCATCACCGAGACCTTCCCCCCACCACCGAGATCTACCCGCTACCACCGAGACCAACCCCCATCACCGAGACCTACCCCATCACCGAGACCTACCCACCACCACCGAGACCTACCCACCACCACCGAGACCTACCCGCCACCACCGAGACCTACCCCCATCACTGAGACCTTCCCCCCTACCCACCACCGAGATCTACCCGCTACCACCGAGACCAACCCCCATCACCGAGACCTACCCCATCACCGAAACCTACCCCATCACCGAGACCTACCCACCACCACCGAGACCTACCCGCCACCACCGAGACCTACCCCCATCACCGAGACCTTCCCCCCTACCCACCACCGAGATCTACCCGCTACCACCGAGACCAACCCCCATCACCGAGACCTACCCCATCACCGAGACCTACCCACCACCACCGAGACCTACCCGCCACCACCGAGACCTACACCCATCACTGAGAACTTCCCCCCACCCCGAGACCTACCCCCATCACGAGACCTTCTCCTCTACCCACCACCGAGATCTACCCGCTACCACCGAGACCAACCCCCATCACCGAGACCTACCCCATCACCGAGACCTGCCCGCCACCACCGAGACCTACACCCATCACTGAGACCTTCCCCCCACCCCGAGACCTACCCCCATCACGAGACCTTCCCCTCTACCCACCACCGAGATCTACCCGCTACCACCGAGACCAACCCCCATCACCGAGACCTACCCCATCACTGAAACCTACCCCATCACCGAGACCTACCCACCACCACCGAGACCTACCCGCCACCACCGAGACCTACCCCCATCACCGAGACCTTCCCCCCACCACCGAGATCTACCCGCTACCACCGAGACCAACCCCCATCACCGAGACCTACCCCATCACCGAGACCTACCCCATCACCGAGACCTACCCACCACCACCGAGACCTACCCGGCACCACCGAGACCTACACCCATCACTGAGACCTTCCCCCCACCCCGAGACCTACCCCCATCACGAGACCTTCCCCTCTACCCACCACCGAGATCTACCCGCTACCACCGAGACCAACCCCCATCACCAAGACCTACCCCATCACCGAGACCTACCCCATCACCAAGACCTACCCACCACCACCGAGACCTACACCCATCACTGAGACCTTCCCCCCACCCCGAGACCTACCCCCATCACGAGACCTTCCCCTCTACCCACCACCGAGATCTACCCGCTACCACCGAGACCAACCCCCATCACCGAGACCAACCCCCATCACCGAGACCTACCCCATCACCAAGACCTACCCACCACCATCGAGACCTACCCGCCACCACTGAGACCTACCCCCATCACCGAGACCTTCCCCCCTACCCACCACCGAGATCTACCCGCTACCACCGAGACCAACCCCCATCACGAGACCTACCCCATCACCGAGACCTACCCCATCACCGAGACCTACCCACCACCACCGAGACCTACCCACCACCACAGAGACCTACCCCCATCACCGAGACCTTCCCCCCACCACCGAGACCTACCCCCATCACAAAACCTTCCCCCCTACCCACCACCGAGATCTACCCGCTACCACCGAGACCAACCCCCATCACCGAGACCTACCCCATCACCGAGACCTACCCCATCACCGAGACCTACCCACCACCACGAGACCTACCCGCCACCACCGAGACCTACCCCCTTCACGAGACCTTCCACCCTACCCACCACCGAGATCTACCCGCTACCACCGAGACCAACCCCCATTACCGAGACCTACCCCATCACCGAGACCTACCCCATCACCGAGACCTACCCACCACCACCGAGACCTACCCGCCACCACCGAGACCTACCCCCATCACCGAGACCTTCCCCCCACCACCGAGACCTACCCCCATCACCGAGACCTACCCCCATCACCGAGACCTTCCCCCCTACCCACCATCGAGATCTACCCGCTACCACCAAGACCTTCCCCCCACCACCGAGACCTACCCCCATCACGAGACCTACCCCATCACCGAGACCTACCCACCACCACCGAGACCTACCCGCCACCACCGAGACCTACCCCCACCACCGAGACCTACCCCCATCACAGAGACCTTCCCCCTACCCACCACCGAGACCTACCCCCATCACCGGGACCTTCCCCCACCACCGAGACCTACCCCCCTACCCACCACCGAGACCTACCTGCCACCACCGAGACCTACCCCTATCACCGGGACCTACCCCCACCACCGAGACCTACCCCCCTACCCATCACAGAGACCTACCCCCATCACCGTGACCTTCCCCCCTACCCACCACCGAGATCTACCCGCTACCACCAAGACCTTTCCCCCACCACCGAGACCTACCCCCATCACCGAGACCTACCCCATCACCGAGACCTACCCACCACCACCGAGACCTACCCGCCACCACCGAGACCTACCCCCATCACCGAGACCTTCCCCCCACCACCGAGACCTACCCCCATCACCGAGACCTACCCCCTACCCACCACCGAGACCTACCCCCATCACAGAGACCTTCCCCCCTACCCACCACCGAGACCTACCCCCCACCACCGAGACCTACCCCCCACCACCGAGACCGACCTTCCCCCCACCACCGAGACCTACCCCCACCACCGAGACCTACCCCCCACCACCGAGACCTACCCCCCATCACCGAGCTCTTCCCCCCACCACCGAGACCTACCCCCATCACCGTGACCTTCCCCCCACCACCGAGACCTTCCCCCCACCACCGAGACCTACCCCCATCACCGAGACCTACCCCCATCACCGAGACCTTCCCCCCTACCCATCACCAAGATCTTCCCCCCCATCACCGAGACCTACCCCCCACCACCGAGACCTACCCACAATCACCGATACCTACCCCCCATCACCGAGACCTTACCCCCCTACCCATCACGAGACCTACCCACCACCACCGAGACCTACCCCCATCACCAAGACCTTCCCCCCTACCCACCACCGAGACCTACCCCCCACCACGAGACCTACCCCCTATCACCGAGACCTACCCCCCATCACTGAGACCAACCCCCCATCACTGAGAACTACCCCCCATCACCGAGACCTTCCCCCCTACCCACCACCGAGATCTTTCCACCTACCCACCAAACACCCCCCATCACCGAGACTTACCCGCCACCACCGAGACCTACCCCCATCACGAGACCTACCCCCATCACCGAGATCTTCCCACCTACCCACCAAGCACCCCCCATCACCGAGACCTACCCCCATCACCGAGACCTACCCCCCATCACTGAGAACTACCCCCCATCACCGAGACCTTCCCCCCTACCCACCACCGAGATCTTCCCACCTACCCACCAAACACCCCCCACCACCGAGACCTACCCGCCACCACCGAGACCTACCCCCATCACCGAGACCTACCCCCATCACCGAGATCTTCCCACCTACCCACCAAACACCCCCCATCACCGAGACCTACCCCCATCACGAGATCTTCCCACCTACCCACCAAACACCCGCCACCACCGAGACCTACCCCCATCACGAGACCTACCCCCATCACTGAGATTTTCTCCTCTACCCACCACCGAGATCTTCCCACCTACCCACCAAACACCCCCCATCACCGAGATCTTCCCACCTACCCACCAAACACCCCCCATCACCGAGACCTACCCCCATCACAAGATTTTTCCACCTACCCACCAAACAACCCCATCACCGAGACCTTCCCCCCTACCCACCAAACACCCCCCATCACCGAGACCAACCCCCATCACCGAGATCTTCCCACCTACCCACCAAACACCCCCCATCACCGAGACCTACCCCCATCACTGAGATCTTCCCACCTACCCACCAAACACCCCCCATCACCGAGACCTACCCCCATCACGAGATCTTCCCACCTACCCACCAAACACCCGCCACCACCGAGACCTACCCCCAACACCGAGACCTACCCCCATCACTGAGATTTTCCCACCTACCCACCACCGAGATCTTCCCACCTACCCACCAAACACCCCCCATCACCGAGATCTTCCCACCTACCCACCGAGACCTTCCCCCCTACCCACCACCGAGATCTTCCCACCTACCCACCAAACACCCCCCATCACCGAGACCTACCCGCCACCACCGAGACCTACCCCATCACCAAGATCTTCCCACCTACCCACCAAACACCCCCCATCACCGAGACCTACCCCCATCACGAGATCTTCCCACCTACCCACCAAACACCCCCCATCACAGAGACCTACCCCCATCACGAGATCTTCCCACCTACCCACCAAACACCCGCCACCACCGAGACCTACCCCCATCACCGAGACCTACCCCCATCACTGAGATTTTCCCACCTACCCACCACAGAGATCTTCCCACCTACCCACCAAACACCCCCCATCACCGAGACCTACCCCCATCACCGAGATCTTCCCACCTACCAACCAAACACCCCCATCTCCGAGACCTTCCCCCCTACCCACCAAACACCCCCATCACCGAGACCTTCGCCCCTACCCACCAAACACCCCCCATCACCGAGACCTTCCCCCCTACCCACCAAACACCCCCCATCACCGAGACCTACCCCCCACCACCGAGACCTACCCCACCACCACCGATACCTACCCCCCCATCACCGAGATTCTTCCCCTATCACTGAGACCTTCCCCCCTACCCACCAAACACCCCTCATCACCGAGACCAACCCCCATCACAAGACCTTCCCCCCTACCCACCAAACACCCCCATCACCGAGACCTACCCCCATCATCGAGACCTTCCCCCCTACCCACCAAACACCCCCCATCACCGAGACCTTCCCCCATCACCGAGACCTTCCCCCCTACCCACCAAACACCCCCCATCACGAGACCTACCCCCATCACCGAGACCATCCCCCTACCCACCAAACACCCCCCATCACCGAGACCTTCCCCCATCACCGAGACCTACCCCCCACCACCAAGACCTACCCCCCACCACCAAGACCTACCCCCCCACCACTGAGACCTTCCCCCACCATCGAGACCTACCCCCCATCACTGAGACCTACCCCCCTACCCACCAAACACCCCCCATCACCGAGACCTTCCCCCATCACCGAGACCTACCCCCCACCACCGAGACCTACCCCCCTATCACCGAGATCTTCCCCCCACCACCGAGACCTTCCCCCATCACCGAGACCTACCCCCCACCACCAAAACCTACCCCCCCATCACCGAGATCTTCCCCCCTACCCACCACCGAGACCTACCCCCCATCACCGAGACCTACCCCCCATCACCGAGACCTTCCCCCCTACCCACCAAACACCCCCCCATCACCGAGACCTACCCCCATCACCGAGACCTTCCCCCTACCCACCAAACGCCCCCCATCACCGAGACCTACCCCATCACGAGACCTTCCCCCTACCCACCAAACACCCCCCATCACCGAGACCTTCCCCCACCACCGAGACCTACCCCCCTACCCACCAAACACCCCCATCACCAAGACCTTCCCCCATCACGAGACCTACCCCCCACCACCGAGACCTACCCCCCCACCACCGAGCCCTACCCCCCACCACCGAGACCTTCCCCCAACACCGAAAACTAACCCCCCTACCACCAAGACCTACCCCCCACCATCACCGAGACCTACCCCCCATCACCGAGACCTACCCCCCATCACCGAGACCTTCTCCCTACCCACCAAACACCCCCCATCATTGAGACCTACCCCCCATCACCGAGACCTTCCCCCCTACCCACCAAACACCCCCCATTACCGAGACCTACCCCCATCACCGAGATTTTCCCCCCATCACCGAGATCTTCCCCCCATCACCGAGACCTACCTCCCATCACCGAGACCTACCTCCCATCACCGAGACCTACCCCCCACCACCGAGACCTACCCCCCACCACCGAGACCTACCTCCATCACCGAGACCGACCCCCCATCACCGAGACCTACCCCCCACCACCGAGACCTACCCCCATCACTGAGATCTTCCCCCCACCACGAGACCTACCCCCCACCACCGAGACCTACCCACCAAACACCCCAAATCACTGAGACCTACTCACCAAACACCCTCCATCACCAAGACCTACCCACCAAACACCCCACCATCACCGATGCCTTCCCACCTACACAACAAACACCCCACCATCACCGAGACCTACCCACCAAATACCCCACCATCACTGATACCTTCCCACCTACCCATTAAACACCCCCATCACTGAGACCTACCCACCAAATACCCCACCATCCCCGATGCCTTCCCACCTACCCATTAAACACCCCCATCACCGAGACCCACACACCAAATACCCCACCATCACCGATACCTTCCCACCTACCCAAAAAACACCCCACCATCACCGAGACCTACCCACCAAATACCCCACCATCACCGATGCCTTCCCACCTACCCAACAAACACCCCACCATCACGATACCTTCCCACCTACCCGCCAAACACCCCACCATCACGAGACCTACCCACCAAATACCCCGCCATCGCGAGACCTACCCCCCATCATCGAGACCTACCCCCCATCACCGAGACTTACCCTCATCATCAAAACTTACCCTCCATCATCGAGACTTACCCCCCCATCACCGAGACCTTCCCCCATCACTGAGACCTATCCCCATCACCGAGACCTACCCACCAAACACCCCACCATCATCGAGACCTTCCCACCAAACACCCCTCCATCACCGAGACCTTCCCCCCATCACCAAGACCTTCCCCCCATCACCGAGACCTACCCGCCAAACACCCCACCATCACTGAAACCTAACCGCCAAACATCCTACAATCACGAGACCTACCCACCAAACACGTCCCATCACCGAGACCTTCCCACCAAACACCCCACCATCACCGAGACCTACCCACCAAACACCCCCCATCACCAAGACCTACCCACCAAACACCCCAAATCACAGAGACCTACTCACCAAACACCCTCCATCACCGATACCTTCCCACCTACCCAACAAACACCCCCATCACCGATACCTTCCCACCTACCCGCCAAACACCCCACTATCACCGAGACCTACCCACCTACCCAACAAACACCCCACCATCACCGAGACCTACCCACCAAATACCCCCCATCGCCAAGACCTACCCACCAAAGACCCCACCATAACGGATTCCTTCCCACCTACCCAACAAACACCCCCCATCACCGAGACATACCCACCAAATACCCCACCATCACCGATATCCCCCTACCTACCCAAAAAACACCCCCCCATCACCGATACCTTCCCACCTACCCGCCAAACACACCCCATCACCATTACCGACCAAACACCCCCATTACGAGACCTACTCACCAAATACCCCCATCACTGATACCCCCCACCTACCTGCCAAAGACCCCCCCATCACTGATACCCCCCACCTACCTGCCAAAGACCCCTCCATCACCGATACCTTCTCACCTACCCGCCAAAGACCCCCATCACCGAGACCTAACCACCAAATACCCCCCATCACCGATATGCCCCCACCTACCCGCCAAACACCCTCATCACCGATACCCCCCCACCTACGCAACAAAGACCCCCATGACTGATACGTCCCCCTACTCACCAAAGCCCCCACATCACCGATACCCCAACCTACCCAACAAACACACCCCATCACCGATATCCCCCATTACCAAGGCCCCCTACCTACCCGCCAAAGCCCCCCATCACCGATACCCCCAACCTACCAACCAAAAATCCCCACCACAGATACCTACCCACCAGAGACCCCTATCACGATACCCCCAACCTGCCCACAAAAGCCCCCCCATCTCTGATGCTCTCCAACCTACCTACCAAAGCGCCCCCATCACCAATGCTGACCCACCAAAAACCCCATCACCAACACCCCCCAACCTACCTACCAAAGACTCTCCAGCCAACGCTGTATCCTGGCCTAGGCCAACAAGGCCCAGGCCTAGGGCAGCACTTTGCAGGGGGGCAGCACAGAAAGAGTCCCCGCTGGCTCGTGCTACACTGTTAAGCCCTGTACACACGATCAGATATCCTATGGATTTTCGTCTGATGGTTTTGTCCATCAGAAATCCGATGAAACTGTTTTCCATCAGTCTTGCCTACACACCCTCAGTCAAAAAACCGACCGTTCCAAACGTGGTGACGTAAAACACTCCGATGAGCTGAGAAAAATGAAATTCAATGCTACTGAGCATGTGTCAACTTGATTCTGAGCATGCGTGGGTTTTTTATCCGATGGATTTCCCCACAGACGATCGGAAATTGCCATCGGTTTTTTATCCATCAGATAATTTTAAAACAAGTTCTATTTTTTAAAACCGATGGAAAAAAGACTGATGGGTCCCATACACGATTGGTTTGTCTGATGAAAACAATCCATCGGACAGTTTTCATCAGTCAAACTGATCGTGTGTACAGGGCTTAAGTGTAACGCAAGCTGCTTCTAATTTTGACTGTCCTATCAGCCTGGACTACAAACCTTCCTCACTGTGCTCCATGTTTTCTGCTGCACCATTGGCAGGTTATATCTTCTTAGTCCTCTCCATAAAATGATCAGAAATTTGTGCAAAACGTAGAACTATAGGCGACACTTTTTTTTTTCATTTTGGACAGAGTAAGGGGGGGGGGGGGGGGTTAGAGCCCCTGTCAGATTATTATTTACCATCCCTGTCCCATTGCAGAGATTTCCCTTCACTTCCTGCCCCATAGCCAAACAGGAAGTGAGAGGAAATCTATGCAAATTAAGGGAATCCATTGCCCCCCTCCCCCTCCAGGCCCTAAAAACTAGTGTCCCCACTCGAAGATTTCTGGGCGGGTCTTAAACAGAAAGGGGTGTGGCCGTGACAGGAAGGGGTGGTCATATTTAAATTAGGGGGTGCACGAGTTTAGTCAGGCCTAGAGCAGCACAAAACCTAAATACACTACTGCCTCCAGCACTTATACCCCCCAACCTACCTGCCAAAGACCCCCCTGCACAGATACCCCCCAACCTACCTGCCCAAGACCGCCATCACGATGCCCCCCAACCTACCCGACAAAGGTCCTCCAATACCCCCAACCTACCTGATAAAGAAAACCATCACCAATACCCCTCAACCCACCCACCATCACTGTTGCCCCCCAACCTTCCTGATAAAGACCCCCACCACCAATACCCCCAACCCACTTGCTAAAACCCCCCATAACCAATACCCCCCAACACGTAAGACCCTCCACCACCGACACCCCCCAACCTATTCCCCGAAAACTTCCAGCACTGATCACCCCAACCTACCTGACAAAGACCCCCACAGCACTAATATACCCAACCTACCCGCCAAAGACCCCCATCATCATTACCCCCAAACTACCCACCAAAGACCCTTATCACCGATACCCTCCAACTTACCTATCAAATCCTCCCATCACTCATACCCTACCCACCAAAGACCTCTATCGCCAATACCCCCTAACCTACCAACCAAAATTACTGATACCCCCTAACCTACCCAATAAAGACACACCTACTGAAGATCTCTATCACCAATACTCTGTTAATCCACCTACAAATGATCCCCCATCGCTAATATCCCTCCAACCCACCCATCAAAAACTCCTATCACTGATAACTCTCCAACCCACCTGCTGAAGACCCCCCATCACTGATACCCCTCAACACACCTGTTAATAGCTTTCATTGCTCTTATCCCTCCAGCCAATCCAACGACTCTTCCCATTGCTGATACCCCTCCATCCCACTTGCCAATGCCCCCCCAATGCTGATACCTCCCCGGCCTTCCACTAATGCCCCCAATGCTGATACCTCCCCGGCCTTCCACTCATGCCTCCAATGCTGATACCTCCCCGGCCTTCCATTAATACCCCCAATGCTGATGCCTCCCCAGCCTTTTACTAATGCCCCCAATGCTGATACCTCCCCGGCCTTCCACTAATGCCTCCAATGCTGATACCTCTCAAGCCTTCCACTAATACCCCCAATGCTGATACCTCCCCGGCCTTCCACTAATACCTCCAATGCTGATACCTCCCCGGTCTTCCATTAATACCCAAAATGCTGATACCTCCCCGGCCTTCCACTAATGCCCCCAATGCTGATACCTCCCCGGCCTTCCACTAATGCCCCCAATGCTGATACCTCCCCGGCCTTCCACTAATGACCCCAATGCTGATACCTCTCAAGCCTTCCACTAATGCCTCCAATGCTGATACCTCTCCAGCCTTCCACTAATTCCCCCAATGCTGATACTTCCCCGGCCTTCCACTAATGCCCCCAATGCTGATACCTCCCCGGCCTTCCACTAATGCCTCCAATGCTGATACCTCCCCGGCCTTCCACTAATGACCCCAATGCTGATACCTCTCAAGCCTTCCACTAATGCCTCCAATGCTGATACCTCTCCAGCCTTCCACTAATGCCCCCAATGCTGATACTTCCCCGGCCTTCCACTAATGCCCCCAATGCTGATACCTCCCCGGCCTTCCACTAATGCCTCCAATGCTGATACCTCCCCGGCCTTCCATTAATACCCCCAATGCTGATACCTCCCCGGCCTTCCACTAATGCCCCCAATGCTGATACCTCCCCGGCCTTCCATTATTACACCCAATGCTGATACCTCCCCGGCCTTCCACTAATGCCCCCAATGCTGATACCTCCCCGGCCTTCCACTAATGCCTCCAATGCTGATACCTCTCCAACCTTCCACTAATGCCTCCAATGCTGATACCTCTCCAACCTTCCACTAATGCCTCCAATGCTGATACCTCTCCAACCTTTCACTAATGCCTCCAATGCTGATACCTCTCCTGCTTTCCACGAATACCCCCAATGCTGATACCTCCCCGGCCTTCAACTAATGCCCCCAATGCTGATACCTCCCCGGCCTTCCACTAATGCCCCCCAATGCTGATACCTCTCCAGCCTTCCACTAATGCCCCCAATGCTGATACCTCCCCGGCCTTCCACTAATGCCCCCAATGCTGATACCTCCCCGGCCTTCCACTAATGCCTCCAATGCTGATACCTCTCCAGCCTTCCACTAATGCCCCCCAATGCTGATACCTCTCCAGCCTTCCACTAATGCCCCCAATGCCGATACCTCCCCGGCCTTCCACTAATGCCCCCAATGCTGATACCTCCCCGGCCTTCCACTAATGCCTCCAATGCTGATACCTCTCAAGCCTTCCACTAATACCCCCAATGCTGATACTTCTCCAGCCTTCCACTAATGACCCCAATGCTGATACCTCTCAAGCCTTCCACTAATGCCTCCAATGCTGATACCTCTCCAGCCTTCCACTAATGCCCCCCAATGCTGATACTTCCCCGGCCTTCCACTAATGCCCCCAATGCTGATACCTCCCCGGCCTTCCACTAATGCCTCCAATGCTGATACCTCCCCGGCCTTCCATTAATACCCCCAATGCTGATACCTCCCCGGCCTTCCACTAATGCCCCCAATGCTGATACCTCCCCGGCCTTCCACTTATGCCCCCAATGCTGATACCTCCCCGGCCTTCCACTAATGCCCCCAATGCTGATACCTCTCCAACCTTCCACTAATGCCTCCAATGCTGATACCTCTCCAACCTTCCACTAATGCCTCCAATGCTGATACCTCTCCTGCTTTCCACGAATACCCCCAATGCTGATACCTCCCCGGCCTTGCACTAATGCCTCCAATGCTGATACCTCTCCAGCCTTCCACTAATGCCCCCCAATGCTGATACCTCTCCAGCCTTCCAATAATGCCCCCAATGCTGATACCTCTCCAGCCTTCCACTAATGCCTCCAATGCTGATACCTCCCCGGCCTTCCACTAATGCCTCCAATGCTGATACCTCTCCAGCCTTCCACTAATGCCTCCAATGCTGATACCTCTCCAGCCTTCCACTAATGCCCCCCAATGCTGATACCTCTCCAGCCTTCCACTAATGCCTCCAATGCTGATACCTCTCCAGCCTTCCACTAATGCCTCCAATGCTGATACCTCTCCAGTCTTCCACTAATGCCCCCAATGCTGATACCTCTCCAGTCTTCCACTAATGCCCCCCAATGCTGATACCTCTCCAGCCTTCCACTAATGCCTCCAATGCTGATACCTCTCCAGCCTTCCACTAATGCCTCCAATTCTGATACCTCCCCGGCCTTCCACTAATGCCCCCAATGCTGATACCTCTCCAGTCTTCCACTAATGCCCCAGTGCTGATACCTCTCCAGTCTTCCACTAATGCCCCCAATGCTGATACCTCTCCAGCCTTCCACTAATGCCTCCAAGGCTGATACCTCTCCAGTCTTCCACTAATGCCTCCAATGCTGATAAATTTCCAACCTTCCACTAATGCAGTGGTTCTCAACTCCTGTCCTCAGGACCCCCTAACAGGCTAGATTTTAAGTATTACCTTGGGGAGATGCAGACTAGAATACTGCAATCCCTGAGCAGCAAATTATATCACCTGTGATGCATTTCAGTTATCTTGCAAACCTGGCCTGTTGGTGGGCCCTGAGGACTGGAGTTGAGAACCACTGCACTAATGCCTCCAATGCTGATACCTCTCCAGCCTTCCACTAATGCCCCCCAATGCTGATACCTCTCCAGCCTTCCACTAATGCCCCCCAATGCTGATACCTCTCCAGTCTTCCACTAATGCCCCCAATGCTGATACCTCTCCAGCCTTCCACTAATGCCCCCAATGCTGATACCTCTCCAGTCTTCCACTAATGCCCCCAAGGCTGATACCTCTCCAGTCTTCCACTAATGCCCCCAATGCTGATACCTCTCCAGTCTTCCACTAATGCCCCCAATGCTGATACCTCTCCAGCCTTCCACTAATGCCTCCAAGTCTGATACCTCTCCAGTCTTCCACTAATGCCTCCAAGGCTGATACCTCTCCAGTCTTCCACTAATGCCCCCAAGGCTGATACCTCTCCAGTCTTCCACTAATGCCCCCAAGGCTGATACCTCTCCAGTCTTCCACTAATGCCCCTAATGCTGATACCTCTCCAGCCTTCCACTAATGCCCCCATCACTGAATTCCCTACAACCCCTCTTGCCAATGCCCCTTATTTCAAATTTTCTAATATCATTCAAATTGTGCCCCCCCCTGCAAAGCATGCCCCTATTACTATTGATAAAACTCCAGCACCCCTACTCAGAGAACAGGTAATGCCCCTATAACCCCCCCCTACACACACACAGTTCCCTCCCCTATCCCCACATCCTGTAGAGCAGGTAATGCACCTATTACTAATACACCTGAAACCTACCTGATAATGCCCCCCCCCCACTGCTGATACCCCTCCAACATTTCCCATCATCCTAAGTCATGTAGTGCTGTACTGTATACATGTGTACTGAATGACTGCCTGCATGTTCAGCTTCTATATTATATTTATATTCCCGCCCCACAGAGAAATATTTTATTTATTGTGTTTGTGGATGAAACAATGTTTTCCTATAGCTCTGCCCCTGAGCACCACCCCTGAGCACCACCCCTGAGCACCCTGCTTATAGGAATCAGTATGGAGGTTTGATATGAGTCCCTATGGATGCTGTATTGTTGTGCCTGGGGCCCGGCTCCTCCACATTTGCTGTATTACTATTGTACCTGGGGCCCGGCTCCTCCACTTTTGCTGTATTACTATTGTACCTAGGGCCTGGCTCCTCCACTTTTGCTGTAATACTGTTGTGCCTGGGGCCCGGCTCCTCCAATTTTGCTGTATTACTATTGTACCTAGGGCCCGGCTCCTCCACTTTTGCTGTATTACTGTTGTGCCTGGGGCCCGGCTCCTCCACTTTTGCTGTATTACTATTGTACCTAGGGCCCGGCTCCTCCACTTTTGCTGTATTACTATTGTACCTGGGGCCCGGCTCCTCCAATTTTGCTGTATTACTATTGTACCTGGGGCCCGGCTCCTTCATATTTACTGTATTACTATTGTACCTGGGGCCCGGCTCCTCCTTGTGCGGTGGATGTGGTCAGACAGGTCAGGGACAGCAGTGTGCAGGGGTGTGGTCAGACAGGTCAGGGGGCGTCAGAAACAAAGCTGAGTTAATGTGAATAATGAAGTCTGCAGATCACACCTGAGCGAGAGAGAGGAGAGATTCTTCCTGTAGAGGAGATTCTTCCTGTAGAAGAGATTCTTCTGGATTCTTCCTGTAGAGGAGATTCTTCCTGTAGAGGAGATTCTTCCTGTAGAGGAGATTCTTCCGGATTCTTCCCGTAGAGGAGATTCTTCCTGTAGAGGAGATTCTTCTTGTAGAGGAGATTCTTCTTGTAGAGGAGATTCTTCCCGTAGAGGAGATTCTTCCCATAGAGGAGATTCTTCCTGTAGAGGAGATTCTTCCAGATTCTTCCTGTAGAAGAGATTATTCCAGATTCTTCCTGTAGAGGAGATTCTTCCGGATTCTTCCCGTAGAGGAGATTCTTCCCGTAGAGGAGATTCTTCCAGATTCTTCCTATAGAAGAGATTCTTCCAGATTCTTCCTGTAGAGGAGATTCTTCCATAGAGGAGATTCTTCCCGGTCTCTGAGGGGGTGAGAAGCGCAGAATCCTTTTCTCTTTATTTGGTATATTGATGGATTGTATTGGTGGGTTACATCGTTGGGTTACATCGTTGGGTTACATCGGAGGGTTACATGGGTGGGTTACATTGGTGGGTTACATTGGTGGGTTACATTGTTGGGTTACATCGGAGGGTTACATCGTTGGGTTACATCGTTGGGTTACATTGGTGGGTTACATCGTTGGGTTACATGGATGGGTTACATCGTTGGGTTACATCGTTGGGTTACATTGGAGGGTTACATGGGTGGGTTACATTGTTGGGTTACATTGTTGGGTTACATCGTTGGGTTACATCGTTGGGTTACATTGGTGGGTTACATCGTTGGGTTACATGGATGGGTTACATCGTTGGGTTACATGGATGGGTTACATCGTTGGGTTACATTGGTGGGTTACATCGGAGGGTTACATTGTTGGGTTACATCGGAGGGTTACATTGTTGGGCTACATTGTTGGGCTACATTGTTGGGTTACATCGGTGGGTTACATCGGTGGGTTACATCGTTGGGTTACATGGATGGGTTACATCGTTGGGTTACATTGGTGGGTTACATTGGTGGGTTACATGGATGGGTTACATGGATGGGTTACATCATTGGGTTACATCGTTGGGTTACATGGATGGATTACATCGTTGGGTTACATGGATGGGTTACATGAATGGGTTACATCGTTGGGTTACATCGTTGGGTTACATTGGTGGGTTACATTAGTGGGTTACATCGTTGGGTTACATTTGGTGGGTTACATCGGTGGGTTACATCGGTGGGTTACATAGTTGGGTTACATTTGGTGGGTTACATCGTTGGGTTACATTTGGTGGGTTACATCGGTGGGTTACATTTGGTGGGTTACATCGGTGGGTTACATCGGTGGGTTACATCGTTGGGTTACATGGATGGGTTACATCATTGGGTTACATCGTTGGGTTACATCGTTGAGTTACATCGTTGAGTTACATCGTTGGGTTACATGGGTGGGTTACATTGTTGGGTTACATGGATGGGTTACATCGTTGGGTTACATTGGTGGGTTACATCGTTGGGTTACATCGTTGGGTTACATCGTTGGGCTACATCGGTGGGTTACATCGTTGGGTTACATGGATGGGTTACATGGATGGGTTACATGGATGGGTTACATCGGTGGGTTACATTGTTGTGTTACATGGATGGGTTACATCGTTGGGTTACATTTGGTGGGTTACATCGTTGGGTTACATGGGTGGGTTACATGGGTGGGTTACACGGGTGGGTTACATGGGTGGGTTACATCGGAGGATTAAATTGGTGGGTTACATTGGTGGTTTACATCGTTGGGTTAAATCGATGTCACGGTCAGGCGTCGGGCTTGAAGACCAGTTGCTATAGCAGTTGCAGGACTTCCATTGACCAGCAGGATAGGCACACAGGCAGTCACCCTGGTGGATAACGAGGGCTCACCTGAGGTGTGGAGTCTAAGTACTAGCCGGTGTTCACCTGATGGTGGGGATGGATTTAGCTGCGGGTTGGTAACAGGTTGCAGTCCTCAGGATCGCCCCATCAGAGTGTGAGCAAGCCGGGGGCCAGTAGCGGATGAGCAGATAAGGGTCAAACAGCAGCGCGGTCAGTAAAGAAGCAAAAAGGTCGGTAAGGAGTAGTCGCAGGTTGGGATCAGGCAGTAGAGTAGTCAGGGAACAAGACAAAAGGTCGGTAAGGAGTAGTCGCAGGTTGGGATCAGGCAGTAGAGTAGTCGAGGAACAAGACAAAAGGTCGGTAAGGAGTAGTCGCAGGTTGGGATCAGGCAGTAGAGTAGTCAGGGAACAAGACAAAAGATCGGTAAGAAGTAGTCGCAGGTTGGGATCAGGCAGTAGAGTAGTCGAGGAACAAGACAAAAGGTCGGTAAGGCGTAGTCGCAGGTTGGGATCAGGCAGTAGAGTAGTCGAGGAACAAGCCGAAAGGTCGGTAAGGAGTAGTCGCAGGTTGGGATCAGGCAGTAGAGTAGTCGAGGAACAAGCCGAAAGGTCGGTAAGGAGTAGTCGCAGGATGGGATCAGGCAGTAGAGTAGTCGAGGAACAAGACAAAAGGTCGGTAAGGAGTAGTCGCAGGTTGGGATCAGGCAGTAGAGTAGTCGAGGAACAAGACAAAAGGTCGGTAAGGAGTAGTCGCAGGTTGGGATCAGGCAGTAGAGTAGTCGAGGAAGAAGCCAAAAGGTCTGTAAGGAGTAGTCGCAGGTTGGGATCAGGCAGTAGAGTAGTCGAGGAAGAAGCCAAAAGGTCGGTAAGGAGTAGTCGCAGGTTGGGATCAGGCAGTAGAGTAGTGGAGGAACAAGCCGAAAGGTCGGTAAGGAGTAGTCGCAGGTTGGGATCAGGCAGTAGAGTAGTCAGGGAACAAGACAAAAGGTCGGTAAGGAGTAGTCGCAGGTTGGGATCAGGCAGTAGAGTAGTCAGGGAACAAGCCAAAAGGTCGGTAAGGAGTAGTCGCAGGTTGGGATCAGGCAGTAGAGTAGTCGAGGAACAAGACAAAAGGACGGTAAGAAGTAGTCGCAGGATGGGATCAGGCAGTAGAGTAGTCGAGGAACAAGACAAAAGGTCGGTAAGGAGTAGTCGCAGGTTGGGATCAGGCAGTAGAGTAGTCAGGGAACAAGACAAAAGGTCGGTAAGGAGTAGTCGCAGGTTGGGATCAGGCAGTAGAGTAGTCGAGAAAAAAGCCAAAAGGTCAGTAAGGAGTAGTCGCAGGTTGGGATCAGGCAGTAGAGTAGTCGAGGAACAAGACAAAAGGTCGGTAAGAAGTAGTCGCAGGATGGGATCAGGCAGTAGAGTAGTCGAGGAACAAGACAAAAGGTCGGTAAGGAGTAGTCGCAGGTTGGGATCAGGCAGTAGAGTAGTCAGGGAACAAGACAAAAGATCGGTAAGAAGTAGTCGCAGGTTGGGATCAGGCAGTAGAGTAGTCGAGGAAAAAGACAAAAGGTCGGTAAGGAGTAGTCGCAGGTTGGGATCAGGCAGTAGAGTAGTCGAGGAACAAGACAAAAGGTCGGTAAGGAGTGGTCGCAGGTTGGGATCAGGCAGTAGAGTAGTCGAGGAACAAGACAAAAGGTCGGTAAGGAGTAGTCGCAGGTTGGGATCAGGCAGTAGAGTAGTCGAGGAACAAGACAAAAGGTCGGTAAGGAGTAGTCGCAGGTTGGGATCAGGCAGTAGAGTAGTCGAGGAACAAGACAAAAGGTCGGTAAGGAGTAGTCGCAGGATGGGATCAGGCAGTAGAGTAGTCAGGGAACAAGACAAAAGGTCGGTAAGAAGTAGTCGCAGGATGGGATCAGGCAGTAGAGTAGTCAGGGAACAAGACAAAAGATCGGTAAGGAGTAGTCGCAGGTTGGGATCAGGCAGTAGAGTAGTCAGGGAACAAGACAAAAGGTCGGTAAGGAGTAGTCGCAGGATGGGATCAGGCAGTAGAGTAGTCGAGGAACAAGCCGAAAGGTCGGTAAGGAGTAGTCGCAGGTTGGGATCAGGCAGTAGAGTAGTCGAGGAACAAGCCAAAAGGTCGGTAAGGAGTAGTCGCAGGTTGGGATCAGGCAGTAGAGTAGTCAGGGAACAAGACAAAAGGTCGGTAAGGAGTAGTCGCAGGTTGGGATCAGGCAGTAGAGTAGTCAGGGAACAAGACAAAAGGTCGGTAAGGAGTAGTCACAGGTTGGGATCAGGCAGTAGAGTAGTCAGGGAACAAGACAAAAGGTCGGTAAGGAGTAGTCGCAGGTTGGGATCAGGCAGTAGAGTAGTCAGGGAACAAGACAAAAGGTCGGTAAGGAGTAGTCGCAGGTTGGGATCAGGCAGTAGAGTAGTCAGGGAACAAGACAAAAGGTCGGTAAGGAGTAGTCGCAGGATGGGATCAGGCAGTAGAGTAGTCAGGGAACAAGACAAAAGGTCGGTAAGGAGTAGTCGCAGGTTGGGATCAGGCAGTAGAGTAGTCAGGGAACAAGACAAAAGGTCGGTAAGGAGTAGTCACAGGTTGGGATCAGGCAGTAGAGTAGTCAGGGAACAAGACAAAAGGTCGGTAAGGAGTAGTCGCAGGTTGGGATCAGGCAGTAGAGTAGTCGAGGAACAAGACAAAAGGTCGGTAAGGAGTAGTCGCAGGTTGGGATCAGGCAGTAGGGTAGTCAGGGAACAAGACAAAAGGTCGGTAAGGAGTAGTCGCAGGTTGGGATCAGGCAGTAGAGTAGTCAGGGAACAAGACAAAAGGTCGGTAAGGAGTATTCGCAGGTTGGGATCAGGCAGTAGAGTAGTCGAGGAACAAGCCGAAAGGTCGGTAAGGAGTAGTCGCAGGTTGGGATCAGGCAGTAGAGTAGTCGAGGAACAAGACAAAAGGTCGGTAAGGAGTGGTAGCAGGTTGGGATCAGGCAGTAGAGTAGTCGAGGAACAAGCCGAAAGGTCGGTAAGGAGTAGTCGCAGGTTGGGATCAGGCAGTAGAGTAGTCGAGGAACAAGACAAAAGGTCGGTAAGGAGTAGTCGCAGGTTGGGATCAGGCAGTAGAGTAGTCAGGGAACAAGACAAAAGGTCGGTAAGGAGTATTCGCAGGTTGGGATCAGGCAGTAGAGTAGTCGAGGAACAAGACAAAAGGTCGGTAAGGAGTAGTCGCAGGTTGGGATCAGGCAGTAGAGTAGTCGAGGAACAAGCCGAAAGGTCGGTAAGGAGTGGTCGCAGGTTGGGATCAGGCAGTAGAGTAGTCGAGGAACAAGACAAAAGATCGGTAAGGAGTAGTCGCAGGTTGGGATCAGGCAGTAGAGTAGTCGAGGAACAAGCCAAAAGGTCGGTAAGGAGTAGTCGCAGGTTGGGATCAGGCAGTAGAGTAGTCGAGGAACAAGACAAAAGGTCGGTAAGGAGTAGTCGCAGGTTGGGATCAGGCAGTAGAGTAGTCAGGGAACAAGACAAAAGGTCGGTAAGGAGTAGTCGCAGGTTGGGATCAGGCAGTAGAGTAGTCGAGGAACAAGACAAAAGGTCGGTAAGGAGTAGTCGCAGGTTGGGATCAGGCAGTAGAGTAGTCAGGGAACAAGACAAAAGGTCGGTAAGGAGTAGTCGCAGGTTGGGATCAGGCAGTAGAGTAGTCAGGGAACAAGACAAAAGGTCGGTAAGAAGTAGTCGCAGGATGGGATCAGGCAGTAGAGTAGTCGAGGAACAAGACAAAAGGTCGGTAAGGAGTAGTCGCAGGTTGGGATCAGGCAGTAGAGTAGTCAGGGAACAAGACAAAAGGTCGGTAAGGAGTAGTCGCAGGATGGGATCAGGCAGTAGAGTAGTCAGGGAACAAGACAAAAGGTCGGTAAGGAGTAGTCGCAGGATGGGATCAGGCAGTAGAGTAGTCGAGGAACAAGACAAAAGGTCGGTAAGGAGTAGTCGCAGGTTGGGATCAGGCAGTAGAGTAGTCGAGGAACAAGACAAAAGGTCGGTAAGGAGTAGTCGCAGGATGGGATCAGGCAGTAGAGTAGTCGAGGAACAAGACAAAAGGTCGGTAAGGAGTAGTCGCAGGTTGGGATCAGGCAGTAGAGTAGTCAGGGAACAAGACAAAAGGTCGGTAAGGAGTAGTCGCAGGTTGGGATCAGGCAGTAGAGTAGTCGAGGAACAAGACAAAAGGTCGGTAAGGAGTAGTCGCAGGTTGGGATCAGGCAGTAGAGTAGTCAGGGAACAAGACAAAAGGTCGGTAAGGAGTAGTCGCAGGTTGGGATCAGGCAGTAGAGTAGTCGAGGAACAAGACAAAAGGTCGGTAAGGAGTAGTCGCAGGTTGGGATCAGGCAGTAGAGTAGTCAGGGAACAAGACAAAAGATCGGTAAGGAGTAGTTGCAGGTTGGGATCAGGCAGTAGAGTAGTCAGGGAACAAGACAAAAGGTCGGTAAGGAGTAGTCGCAGGTTGGGATCAGGCAGTAGAGTAGTCAGGGAACAAGACAAAAGGTCGGTAAGGAGTAGTCGCAGGATGGGATCAGGCAGTAGAGTAGTAAGGGAACAAGACAAAAGGTCGGTAAGGAGTAGTCGCAGGATGGGATCAGGCAGTAGAGTAGTCAGGGAACAAGACAAAAGGTCGGTAAGGAGTAGTCGCAGGATGGGATCAGGCAGTAGAGTAGTCAGGGAACAAGACAAAAGGTCGGTAAGGAGTAGTCGCAGGTTGGGATCAGGCAGTAGAGTAGTAAGGGAACAAGACAAAAGGTCGGTAAGGAGTAGTCGCAGGATGGGATCAGGCAGTAGAGTAGTTAGGGAACAAGACAAAAGGTCGGTAAGGAGTAGTCGCAGGTTGGGATCAGGCAGTAGAGTAGTCGAGGAACAAGACAAAAGGTCGGTAAGGAGTAGTCGCAGGTTGGGATCAGGCAGTAGAGTAGTCAGGGAACAAGACAAAAGGTCGGTAAGGAGTAGTCGCAGGATGGGATCAGGCAGTAGAGTAGTAAGGGAACAAGACAAAAGGTCGGTAAGGAGTAGTCGCAGGTTGGGATCAGGCAGTAGAGTAGTCGAGGAACAAGCCAAAAGGTCGGTAAGGAGTAGTCGCAGGATGGGATCAGGCAGTAGAGTAGTCAGGGAACAAGACAAAAGATCGGTAAGGAGTAGTCGCAGGTTGGGATCAGGCAGTAGAGTAGTCGAGGAACAAGCCGAAAGGTCGGTAAGGAGTAGTCGCAGGTTGGGATCAGGCAGTAGAGTAGTCGAGGAACAAGACAAAAGGTCGGTAAGGAGTAGTCGCAGGTTGGGATCAGGCAGTAGAGTAGTCAGGGAACAAGACAAAAGGTCGGTAAGGAGTAGTCGCAGGTTGGGATCAGGCAGTAGAGTAGTCAGGGAACAAGACAAAAGGTCGGTAAGGAGTAGTCGCAGGTTGGGATCAGGCAGTAGAGTAGTCGGGGAACAAGCCAAAAGGTCGGTAAGGAGTAGTCGCAGGATGGGATCAGGCAGTAGAGTAGTCAGGGAACAAGACAAAAGATCGGTAAGGAGTAGTCGCAGGTTGGGATCAGGCAGTAGAGTAGTCGAGGAACAAGTCAAAAGGTCGGTAAGGAGTAGTCGCAGGTTGGGATCAGGCAGTAGAGTAGTCGAGGAACAAGACAAAAGGTCGGTAAGGAGTAGTCGCAGGTTGGGATCAGGCAGTAGAGTAGTCAGGGAACAAGACAAAAGGTCGGTAAGGAGTAGTCGCAGGTTGGGATCAGGCAGTAGAGTAGTCGAGGAACAAGACAAAAGGTCGGTAAGGAGTAGTCGCAGGTTGGGATCAGGCAGTAGAGTAGTCAGGGAACAAGACAAAAGGTCGGTAAGGAGTAGTCGCAGGTTGGGATCAGGCAGTAGAGTAGTCAGGGAACAAGACAAAAGGTCGGTAAGGAGTGGTCGCAGGTTGGGATCAGGCAGTAGAGTAGTCGAGGAACAAACAAAAGGTCGGTAAGGAGTAGTCGCAGGTTGGGATCAGGCAGTAGAGTAGTCGAGGAACAAGCCGAAAGGTCGGTAAGGAGTAGTCGCAGGATGGGATCAGGCAGTAGAGTAGTCGAGGAACAAGACAAAAGGTCGGTAAGGAGTAGTCGCAGGTTGGGATCAGGCAGTAGAGTAGTCGAGGAACAAGCCGAAAGGTCGGTAAGGAGTAGTCGCAGGTTGGGATCAGGCAGTAGAGTAGTCGAGGAACAAGACAAAAGGTCGGTAAGGAGTAGTCGCAGGTTGGGATCAAGCAGTAGAGTAGTCGAGGAACAAGCCGAAAGGTCGGTAAGGAGTAGTCGCAGGTTGGGATCAGGCAGTAGAGTAGTCGAGGAACAAGCCAAAAGTTCGGTAAGGAGTAGTCGCAGGTTGGGATCAGGCAGTAGAGTAGTCGAGGAACAAGACAAAAGGTCGGTAAGGAGTAGTCGCAGGATGGGATCAGGCAGTAGAGTAGTCAGGGAACAAGACAAAAGGTCGGTAAGGAGTAGTCGCAGGTTGGGATCAGGCAGTAGAGTAGTCAGGGAACAAGACAAAAGGTCAGTAAGGAGTAGTCGCAGGATGGGATCAGGCAGTAGAGTAGTCGAGGAACAAGACAAAAGGTCGGTAAGGAGTAGTCGCAGGTTGGGATCAGGCAATAGAGTAGTCAGGGAACAAGACAAAAGGTCGGTAAGGAGTAGTCGCAGGATGGGATCAGGCAGTAGAGTAGTCAGGGAACAAGACAAAAGGTCGGTAAGGAGTAGTCGCAGGTTGGGATCAGGCAGTAGAGTAGTCGAGGAACAAGACAAAAGGTCGGTAAGGAGTAGTCGCAGGATGGGATCAGGCAGTAGAGTAGTCGAGGAACAAGACAAAAGGTCGGTAAGGAGTAGTCGCAGGATGGGATCAGGCAGTAGAGTAGTCGAGGAACAAGACAAAAGGTCGGTAAGGAGTAGTCGCAGGTTTGGATCAGGCAGTAGAGTAGTCAGGGAACAAGACAAAAGGTCGGTAAGGAGTAGTCGCAGGATGGGATCAGGCAGTAGAGTAGTCAGGGAACAAGACAAAAGGTCGGTAAGGAGTAGTCGCAGGATGGGATCAGGCAGTAGAGTAGTCAGGGAACAAGACAAAAGGTCGGTAAGGAGTAGTCGCAGGTTGGGATCAGGCAGTAGAGTAGTAAGGGAACAAGACAAAAGGTCGGTAAGGAGTAGTCGCAGGTTGGGATCAGGCAGTAGAGTAGTCGAGGAACAAGACAAAAGGTCGGTAAGGAGTAGTCGCAGGATGGGATCAGGCAGTAGAGTAGTCAGGGAACAAGACAAAAGGTCGGTAAGGAGTAGTCGCAGGTTGGGATCAGGCAGTAGAGTAGTAAGGGAACAAGACAAAAGGTCGGTAAGGAGTAGTCGCAGGATGGGATCAGGCAGTAGAGTAGTCAGGGAACAAGACAAAAGGTCGGTAAGGAGTAGTCGCAGGTTGGGATCAGGCAGTAGAGTAGTCAGGGAACAAGACAAAAGGTCGGTAAGGAGTAGTCACAGGTTGGGATCAGGCAGTAGAGTAGTCGAGGAACAAGACAAAAGGTCGGTAAGGAGTAGTCGCAGGATGGGATCAGGCAGTAGAGTAGTCGAGGAACAAGACAAAAGGTCGGTAAGGAGTAGTCGCAGGTTTGGATCAGGCAGTAGAGTAGTCGAGGAACAAGACAAAAGGTCGGTAAGGAGTAGTCGCAGGATGGGATCAGGCAGTAGAGTAGTCGAGGAACAAGACAAAAGGTCGGTAAGGAGTAGTCGCAGGTTGGGATCAGGCAGTAGAGTAGTCAGGGAACAAGACAAAAGGTCGGTAAGGAGTAGTCGCAGGATGGGATCAGGCAGTAGAGTAGTCGCGGAACAAGACAAAAGGTCGGTAAGGAGTAGTCGCAGGTTGGGATCAGGCAGTAGAGTAGTCAGGGAACAAGACAAAAGGTCGGTAAGGAGTAGTCGCAGGATGGGATCAGGCAGTAGAGTAGTCAGGGAACAAGACAAAAGGTCGGTAAGGAGTAGTCGCAGGATGGGATCAGGCAGTAGAGTAGTCAGGGAACAAGACAAAAGGTCGGTAAGGAGTAGTCGCAGGTTGGGATCAGGCAGTAGAGTAGTAAGGGAACAAGACAAAAGGTCGGTAAGGAGTAGTCGCAGGTTGGGATCAGGCAGTAGAGTAGTCGAGGAACAAGACAAAAGGTCGGTAAGGAGTAGTCGCAAGTTGGGATCAGGCAGTAGAGTAGTCAGGGAACAAGACAAAAGGTCGGTAAGGAGTAGTCGCAGGTTGGGATCAGGCAGTAGAGTAGTCAGGGAACAAGACAAAAGGTCGGTAAGGAGTAGTCGCAGGTTTGGATCAGGCAGTAGAGTAGTCAGGGAACAAGACAAAAGGTCGGTAAGGAGTAGTCGCAGGTTGGGATCAGGCAGTAGAGTAGTCAGGGAACAAGACAAAAGGTCGGTAAGGAGTAGTCGCAGGTTGGGATCAGGCAGTAGAGTAGTCGAGGAACAAGACAAAAGGTCGGTAAGGAGTAGTCGCAGGTTGGGATCAGGCAGTAGAGTAGTCAGGGAACAAGACAAAAGGTCAGTAAGGAGTAGTCGCAGGTTGGGATCAGGCAGTAGAGTAGTCAGGGAACAAGACAAAAGGTCGGTAAGGAGTAGTCGCAGGTTGGGATCAGGCAGTAGAGTAGTCGAGGAACAAGCCGAAAGGTCGGTAAGGAGTAGTCACAGGTTGGGATCAGGCAGTAGAGTAGTCAGGGAACAAGACAAAAGGTCGGTAAGGAGTAGTCGCAGGTTGGGATCAGGCAGTAGAGTAGTCGAGGAACAAGCCGAAAGGTCGGTAAAGAGTAGTCGCAGGATGGGATCAGGCAGTAGAGTAGTCGAGGAACAAGACAAAAGGTCGGTAAGAAGTAGTCGCAGGTTGGGATCAGGCATTAGAGTAGTCAGGGAACAAGACAAAAGGTCGGTAAGGAGTAGTCGCAGGTTGGGATCAGGCAGTAGAGTAGTCAGGGAACAAGACAAAAGGTCGGTAAGGAGTAGTCGCAGGTTGGGATCAGGCAGTAGAGTAGTCGAGAAACAAGACAAAAGGTCGGTAAGAAGTAGTCGCAGGTTGGGATCAGGCAGTAGAGTAGTCAGGGAACAAGACAAAAGGTCAGTAAGGAGTAGTCGCAGGTTGGGATCAGGCAGTAGAGTAGTCAGGGAACAAGACAAAAGGTCGGTAAGGAGTAGTCGCAGGTTGGGATCAGGCAGTAGAGTAGTCGAGGAACAAGCCGAAAGGTCGGTAAGGAGTAGTCGCAGGATGGGATCAGGCAGTAGAGTAGTCGAGGAACAAGACAAAAGGTCGGTAAGGAGCAGTCGCAGGTTGGGATCAGGCAGTAGAGTAGTAAGGGAACAAGACAAAAGGTCGGTAAGGAGTAGTCGCAGGTTGGGATCAGGCAGTAGAGTAGTCGAGGAACAAGACAAAAGGTCGGTAAGGAGTAGTCGCAGGATGGGATCAGGCAGTAGAGTAGTCAGGGAACAAGACAAAAGGTCGGTAAGGAGTAGTCGCAGGTTGGGATCAGGCAGTAGAGTAGTAAGGGAACAAGACAAAAGGTCGGTAAGGAGTAGTCGCAGGTTGGGATCAGGCAGTAGAGTAGTAAGGGAACAAGACAAAAGGTCGGTAAGGAGTAGTCGCAGGTTGGGATCAGGCAGTAGAGTAGTAAGGGAACAAGACAAAAGGTCGGTAAGGAGTAGTCGCAGGTTGGGATCAGGCAGTAGAGTAGTCGAGGAACAAGACAAAAGGTCGGTAAGGAGTAGTCGCAGGTTGGGATCAGGCAGTAGAGTAGTCGAGGAACAAGACAAAAGGTCGGTAAGGAGTAGTCGCAGGTTGGGATCAGGCAGTAGAGTAGTCAGGGAACAAGACAAAAGGTCGGTAAGGAGTAGTCGCAGGTTGGGATCAGGCAGTAGAGTAGTAAGGTAACAAGACAAAAGGTCGGTAAGGAGTAGTCGCAGGTTGGGATCAGGCAGTAGAGTAGTCAGGGAACAAGACAAAAGGTCGGTAAGGAGTAGTCGCAGGTTGGGATCAGGCAGTAGAGTAGTAAGGGAACAAGACAAAAGGTCGGTAAGGAGTAGTCGCAGGTTGGGATCAGGCAGTAGAGTAGTCGAGGAACAAGACAAAAGGTCAGTAAGGAGTAGTCGCAGGTTGGGATCAGGCAGTAGAGTAGTAAGGGAACAAGACAAAAGGTCGGTAAGGAGTAGTCGCAGGTTGGGATCAGGCAGTAGAGTAGTCGAGGAACAAGCCAAAAGGTCGGTAAGGAGTAGTCGCAGGTTGGGATCAGGCAGTAGAGTAGTAAGGGAACAAGACAAAAGGTCGGTAAGGAGTAGTCGCAGGTTGGGATCAGGCAGTAGAGTAGTCGAGGAACAAGACAAAAGGTCGGTAAGGAGTAGTCGCAGGATGGGATCAGGCAGTAGAGTAGTCAGGGAACAAGACAAAAGGTCGGTAAGGAGTAGTCGCAGGTTGGGATCAGGCAGTAGAGTAGTCGAGGAACAAGACAAAAGTTCGGTAAGGAGTAGTCGCAGGTTGGGATCAGGCAGTAGAGTAGTAAGGGAACAAGACAAAAGGTCGGTAAGGAGTAGTCGCAGGTTGGGATCAGGCAGTAGAGTAGTCAGGGAACAAGACAAAAGGTCGGTAAGGAGTAGTCGCAGGTTGGGATCAGGCAGTAGAGTAGTAAGGGAACAAGACAAAAGGTCGGTAAGGAGTAGTCGCAGGTTGGGATCAGGCAGTAGAGTAGTCGAGGAACAAGACAAAAGGTCGGTAAGGAGTAGTCGCAGGATGGGATCAGGCAGTAGAGTAGTCAGGGAACAAGACAAAAGGTCGGTAAGGAGTAGTCGCAGGTTGGGATCAGGCAGTAGAGTAGTAAGGGAACAAGACAAAAGGTCGGTAAGGAGTAGTCGCAGGTTGGGATCAGGCAGTAGAGTAGTCAGGGAACAAGACAAAAGGTCGGTAAGGAGTAGTCACAGGTTGGGATCAGGCAGTAGAGTAGTCGAGGAACAAGACAAAAGGTCGGTAAGGAGTAGTCGCAGGATGGGATCAGGCAGTAGAGTAGTCGAGGAACAAGACAAAAGGTCGGTAAGGAGTAGTCGCAGGTTTGGATCAGGCAGTAGAGTAGTCGAGGAACAAGACAAAAGGTCGGTAAGGAGTAGTCGCAGGATGGGATCAGGCAGTAGAGTAGTCGAGGAACAAGACAAAAGGTCGGTAAGGAGTAGTCGCAGGTTGGGATCAGGCAGTAGAGTAGTCAGGGAACAAGACAAAAGGTCGGTAAGGAGTAGTCGCAGGATGGGATCAGGCAGTAGAGTAGTCGCGGAACAAGACAAAAGGTCGGTAAGGAGTAGTCGCAGGTTGGGATCAGGCAGTAGAGTAGTCAGGGAACAAGACAAAAGGTCGGTAAGGAGTAGTCGCAGGATGGGATCAGGCAGTAGAGTAGTCAGGGAACAAGACAAAAGGTCGGTAAGGAGTAGTCGCAGGATGGGATCAGGCAGTAGAGTAGTCAGGGAACAAGACAAAAGGTCGGTAAGGAGTAGTCGCAGGTTGGGATCAGGCAGTAGAGTAGTAAGGGAACAAGACAAAAGGTCGGTAAGGAGTAGTCGCAGGTTGGGATCAGGCAGTAGAGTAGTCGAGGAACAAGACAAAAGGTCGGTAAGGAGTAGTCGCAAGTTGGGATCAGGCAGTAGAGTAGTCAGGGAACAAGACAAAAGGTCGGTAAGGAGTAGTCGCAGGTTTGGATCAGGCAGTAGAGTAGTCAGGGAACAAGACAAAAGGTCGGTAAGGAGTAGTCGCAGGTTGGGATCAGGCAGTAGAGTAGTCAGGGAACAAGACAAAAGGTCGGTAAGGAGTAGTCGCAGGTTGGGATCAGGCAGTAGAGTAGTCGAGGAACAAGACAAAAGGTCGGTAAGGAGTAGTCGCAGGTTGGGATCAGGCAGTAGAGTAGTCAGGGAACAAGACAAAAGGTCAGTAAGGAGTAGTCGCAGGTTGGGATCAGGCAGTAGAGTAGTCAGGGAACAAGACAAAAGGTCGGTAAGGAGTAGTCGCAGGTTGGGATCAGGCAGTAGAGTAGTCGAGGAACAAGCCGAAAGGTCGGTAAGGAGTAGTCACAGGTTGGGATCAGGCAGTAGAGTAGTCAGGGAACAAGACAAAAGGTCGGTAAGGAGTAGTCGCAGGTTGGGATCAGGCAGTAGAGTAGTCGAGGAACAAGCCGAAAGGTCGGTAAGGAGTAGTCGCAGGATGGGATCAGGCAGTAGAGTAGTCGAGGAACAAGACAAAAGGTCGGTAAGAAGTAGTCGCAGGTTGGGATCAGGCATTAGAGTAGTCAGGGAACAAGACAAAAGGTCGGTAAGGAGTAGTCGCAGGTTGGGATCAGGCAGTAGAGTAGTCAGGGAACAAGACAAAAGGTCGGTAAGGAGTAGTCGCAGGTTGGGATCAGGCAGTAGAGTAGTCGAGAAACAAGACAAAAGGTCGGTAAGAAGTAGTCGCAGGTTGGGATCAGGCAGTAGAGTAGTCAGGGAACAAGACAAAAGGTCAGTAAGGAGTAGTCGCAGGTTGGGATCAGGCAGTAGAGTAGTCAGGGAACAAGACAAAAGGTCGGTAAGGAGTAGTCGCAGGTTGGGATCAGGCAGTAGAGTAGTCGAGGAACAAGCCGAAAGGTCGGTAAGGAGTAGTCGCAGGATGGGATCAGGCAGTAGAGTAGTCGAGGAACAAGACAAAAGGTCGGTAAGGAGCAGTCGCAGGTTGGGATCAGGCAGTAGAGTAGTAAGGGAACAAGACAAAAGGTCGGTAAGGAGTAGTCGCAGGTTGGGATCAGGCAGTAGAGTAGTCGAGGAACAAGACAAAAGGTCGGTAAGGAGTAGTCGCAGGATGGGATCAGGCAGTAGAGTAGTCAGGGAACAAGACAAAAGGTCGGTAAGGAGTAGTCGCAGGTTGGGATCAGGCAGTAGAGTAGTAAGGGAACAAGACAAAAGGTCGGTAAGGAGTAGTCGCAGGTTGGGATCAGGCAGTAGAGTAGTAAGGGAACAAGACAAAAGGTCGGTAAGGAGTAGTCGCAGGTTGGGATCAGGCAGTAGAGTAGTCGAGGAACAAGACAAAAGGTCGGTAAGGAGTAGTCGCAGGTTGGGATCAGGCAGTAGAGTAGTCAGGGAACAAGACAAAAGGTCGGTAAGGAGTAGTCGCAGGTTGGGATCAGGCAGTAGAGTAGTAAGGTAACAAGACAAAAGGTCGGTAAGGAGTAGTCGCAGGTTGGGATCAGGCAGTAGAGTAGTCAGGGAACAAGACAAAAGGTCGGTAAGGAGTAGTCGCAGGTTGGGATCAGGCAGTAGAGTAGTAAGGGAACAAGACAAAAGGTCGGTAAGGAGTAGTCGCAGGTTGGGATCAGGCAGTAGAGTAGTCGAGGAACAAGACAAAAGGTCAGTAAGGAGTAGTCGCAGGTTGGGATCAGGCAGTAGAGTAGTAAGGGAACAAGACAAAAGGTCGGTAAGGAGTAGTCGCAGGTTGGGATCAGGCAGTAGAGTAGTCGAGGAACAAGCCAAAAGGTCGGTAAGGAGTAGTCGCAGGTTGGGATCAGGCAGTAGAGTAGTAAGGGAACAAGACAAAAGGTCGGTAAGGAGTAGTCGCAGGTTGGGATCAGGCAGTAGAGTAGTCGAGGAACAAGACAAAAGGTCGGTAAGGAGTAGTCGCAGGATGGGATCAGGCAGTAGAGTAGTCAGGGAACAAGACAAAAGGTCGGTAAGGAGTAGTCGCAGGTTGGGATCAGGCAGTAGAGTAGTCGAGGAACAAGACAAAAGTTCGGTAAGGAGTAGTCGCAGGTTGGGATCAGGCAGTAGAGTAGTAAGGGAACAAGACAAAAGGTCGGTAAGGAGTAGTCGCAGGTTGGGATCAGGCAGTAGAGTAGTCAGGGAACAAGACAAAAGGTCGGTAAGGAGTAGTCGCAGGTTGGGATCAGGCAGTAGAGTAGTCAGGGAACAAGACAAAAGGTCGGTAAGGAGTAGTCGCAGGATGGGATCAGGCAGTAGAGTAGTCAGGGAACAAGACAAAAGGTCGGTAAGGAGTAGTCGCAGGTTGGGATCAGGCAGTAGAGTAGTAAGGAAACAAGACAAAAGGTCGGTAAGGAGTAGTCGCAGGTTGGGATCAGGCAGTAGAGTAGTCGAGGAACAAGACAAAAGGTCGGTAAGGAGTAGTCGCAGGTTGGGATCAGGCAGTAGAGTAGTCAGGGAACAAGACAAAAGGTCGGTAAGGAGTAGTCGCAGGTTGGGATCAGGCAGTAGAGTAGTAAGGGAACAAGACAAAAGGTCGGTAAGGAGTAGTCGCAGGTTGGGATCAGGCAGTAGAGTAGTAAGGGAACAAGACAAAAGGTCGGTAAGGAGTAGTCGCAGGTTGGGATCAGGCAGTAGAGTAGTAAGGGAACAAGACAAAAGGTCGGTAAGGAGTAGTCGCAGGTTGGGATCAGGCAGTAGAGTAGTAAGGGAACAAGACAAAAGGTCGGTAAGGAGTAGTCGCAGGTTGGGATCAGGCAGTAGAGTAGTCGAGGAACAAGACAAAAGGTCGGTAAGGAGTAGTCGCAGGATGGGATCAGGCAGTAGAGTAGTCAGGGAACAAGACAAAAGGTCGGTAAGGAGTAGTCGCAGGTTGGGATCAGGCAGTAGAGTAGTCAGGGAACAAGACAAAAGGTCGGTAAGGAGTAGTCGCAGGTTGGGATCAGGCAGTAGAGTAGTAAGGGAACAAGACAAAAGGTCGGTAAGGAGTAGTCGCAGGTTGGGATCAGGCAGTAGAGTAGTAAGGGAACAAGACAAAAGGTCGGTAAGGAGTAGTCGCAGGATGGGATCAGGCAGTAGAGTAGTCGAGGAACAAGACAAAAGGTCGGTAAGGAGTAGTCGCAGGATGGGATCAGGCAGTAGAGTAGTCGAGGAACAAGACAAAAGGTCGGTAAGAAGTAGTCGCAGGTTGGGATCAGGCAGTAGAGTAGTCAGGGAACAAGACAAAAGGTCGGTAAGGAGTAGTCGCAGGTTGGGATCAGGCAGTAGAGTAGTCGAGGAACAAGACAAAAGGTCGGTAAGGAGTAGTCGCAGGTTGGGATCAGGCAGTAGAGTAGTAAGGGAACAAGACAAAAGGTCGGTAAGAAGTAGTCGCAGGTTGGGATCAGGCAGTAGAGTAGTAAGGGAACAAGACAAAAGGTCGGTAAGGAGTAGTCGCAGGTTGGGATCAGGCAGTAGAGTAGTCGAGGAACAAGACAAAAGGTCGGTAAGGAGTAGTCGCAGGATGGGATCAGGCAGTAGAGTAGTCAGGGAACAAGACAAAAGGTCGGTAAGGAGTAGTCGCAGGTTGGGATCAGGCAGTAGAGTAGTAAGGGAACAAGACAAAAGGTCGGTAAGGAGTAGTCGCAGGATGGGATCAGGCAGTAGAGTAGTCAGGGAACAAGACAAAAGGTCGGTAAGGATTAGTCGCAGGTTGGGATCAGGCAGTAGAGTAGTCAGGGAACAAGACAAAAGGTCGGTAAGGAGTAGTCGCAGGTTGGGATCAGGCAGTAGAGTAGTCGAGGAACAAGACAAAAGGTCGGTAAGGAGTAGTCGCAGGTTGGGATCAGGCAGTAGAGTAGTCAGGGAACAAGACAAAAGGTCGGTAAGGAGTAGTCGCAGGTTGGGATCAGGCAGTAGAGTAGTCGAGGAACAAGACAAAAGGTCGGTAAGGAGTAGTCGCAGGATGGGATCAGGCAGTAGAGTAGTCAGGGAACAAGACAAAAGGTCGGTAAGGAGTAGTCGCAGGTTGGGATCAGGCAGTAGAGTAGTAAGGAAACAAGACAAAAGGTCGGTAAGGAGTAGTCGCAGGTTGGGATCAGGCAGTAGAGTAGTCAGGGAACAAGACAAAAGGTCGGTAAGGAGTAGTCGCAGGTTGGGATCAAGCAGTAGAGTAGTCGAGGAACAAGACAAAAGGTCGGTAAGGAGTAGTCGCAGGTTGGGATCAGGCAGTAGAGTAGTCGAGGAACAAGACAAAAGGTCAGTAAGGAGTAGTCGCAGGTTGGGATCAGGCAGTAGAGTAGTCGAGGAACAAGACAAAAGGTCGGTAAGGAGTAGTCGCAGGTTGGGATCAGGCAGTAGAGTAGTCAGGGAACAAGACAAAAGGTCGGTAAGGAGTAGTCGCAGGATGGGATCAGGCAGTAGAGTAGTAAGGGAACAAGACAAAAGGTCGGTAAGGAGTAGTCGCAGGTTGGGATCAGGCAGTAGAGTAGTAAGGGAACAAGACAAAAGGTCGGTAAGGAGTAGTCGCAGGTTGGGATCAGGCAGTAGAGTAGTCGAGGAACAAGACAAAAGGTCGGTAAGGAGTAGTCGCAGGATGGGATCAGGCAGTAGAGTAGTCAGGGAACAAGACAAAAGGTCGGTAAGGAGTAGTCGCAGGTTGGGATCAGGCAGTAGAGTAGTCAGGGAACAAGACAAAAGGTCGGTAAGGAGTAGTCGCAGGTTGGGATCAGGCAGTAGAGTAGTCGAGGAACAAGACAAAAGGTCGGTAAGGAGTAGTCGCAGGTTGGGATCAGGCAGTAGAGTAGTCGAGGAACAAGACAAAAGGTCGGTAAGGAGTAGTCGCAGGTTGGGATCAGGCAGTAGAGTAGTCGAGGAACAAGACAAAAGGTCGGTAAGGAGTAGTCGCAGGTTGGGATCAGGCAGTAGAGTAGTAAGGGAACAAGACAAAAGGTCGGTAAGGAGTAGTCGCAGGTTGGGATCAGGCAGTAGAGTAGTAAGGGAACAAGACAAAAGGTCGGTAAGGAGTAGTCGCAGGTTGGGATCAGGCAGTAGAGTAGTCAGGGAACAAGACAAAAGGTCGGTAAGGAGTAGTCGCAGGTTGGGATCAGGCAGTAGAGTAGTCAGGGAACAAGACAAAAGGTCGGTAAGGAGTAGTCGCAGGATGGGATCAGGCAGTAGAGTAGTAAGGGAACAAGACAAAAGGTCGGTAAGGAGTAGTCGCAGGTTGGGATCAGGCAGTAGAGTAGTCGAGGAACAAGACAAAAGGTCGGTAAGGAGTAGTCGCAGGATGGGA
The DNA here is from genome assembly GCA_029206835.1 of Rana muscosa. Lineage (NCBI taxonomy): Eukaryota > Metazoa > Chordata > Amphibia > Anura > Ranidae > Rana > Rana muscosa. The sequence goes on from CM055127.1 coordinate 500,943,903, forward strand.
TCAGGCAGTAGAGTAGTCAGGGAACAAGACAAAAGGTCGGTAAGGAGTAGTCGCAGGATGGGATCAGGCAGTAGAGTAGTCAGGGAACAAGACAAAAGGTCGGTAAGGAGTAGTCACAGGTTGGGATCAGGCAGTAGAGTAGTCAGGGAACAAGACAAAAGGTCGGTAAGGAGTAGTCGCAGGTTGGGATCAGGCAGTAGAGTAGTAAGGGAACAAGACAAAAGGTCGGTAAGGAGTAGTCGCAGGATGGGATCAGGCAGTAGAGTAGTTAGGGAACAAGACAAAAGGTCGGTAAGGAGTAGTCGCAGGTTGGGATCAGGCAGTAGAGTAGTCAGGGAACAAGACAAAAGGTCGGTAAGGAGTAGTCGCAGGTTGGGATCAGGCAGTAGAGTAGTCGAGGAACAAGACAAAAGGTCGGTAAGGAGTAGTCGCAGGTTGGGATCAGGCAGTAGAGTAGTAAGGGAACAAGACAAAAGGTCGGTAAGGAGTAGTCGCAGGTTGGGATCAGGCAGTAGAGTAGTCGAGGAACAAGACAAAAGGTCGGTAAGGAGTAGTCGCAGGATGGGATCAGGCAGTAGAGTAGTCAGGGAACAAGACAAAAGGTCGGTAAGGAGTAGTCGCAGGTTGGGATCAGGCAGTAGAGTAGTCGAGGAACAAGACAAAAGGTCGGTAAGGAGTAGTCGCAGGTTGGGATCAGGCAGTAGAGTAGTAAGGGAACAAGACAAAAGGTCGGTAAGGAGTAGTCGCAGGTTGGGATCAGGCAGTAGAGTAGTAAGGGAACAAGACAAAAGGTCGGTAAGGAGTAGTCGCAGGTTGGGATCAGGCAGTAGAGTAGTAAGGGAACAAGACAAAAGGTCGGTAAGGAGTAGTCGCAGGTTGGGATCAGGCAGTAGAGTAGTAAGGGAACAAGACAAAAGGTCGGTAAGGAGTAGTCGCAGGTTGGGATCAGGCAGTAGAGTAGTCGAGGAACAAGACAAAAGGTCGGTAAGGAGTAGTCGCAGGTTGGGATCAGGCAGTAGAGTAGTCGAGGAACAAGACAAAAGGTCGGTAAGGAGTAGTCGCAGGATGGGATCAGGCAGTAGAGTAGTCAGGGAACAAGACAAAAGGTCGGTAAGGAGTAGTCGCAGGTTGGGATCAGGCAGTAGAGTAGTCGAGGAACAAGACAAAAGGTCGGTAAGGAGTAGTCGCAGGTTGGGATCAGGCAGTAGAGTAGTAAGGGAACAAGACAAAAGGTCGGTAAGGAGTAGTCGCAGGTTGGGATCAGGCAGTAGAGTAGTAAGGGAATAAGACAAAAGGTCGGTAAGGAGTAGTCGCAGGTTGGGATCAGGCAGTAGAGTAGTCGAGGAACAAGACAAAAGGTCGGTAAGGAGTAGTCGCAGGATGGGATCAGGCAGTAGAGTAGTCAGGGAACAAGACAAAAGGTCGGTAAGGAGTAGTCGCAGGTTGGGATCAGGCAGTAGAGTAGTAAGGGAACAAGACAAAAGGTCGGTAAGGAGTAGTCGCAGGTTGGGATCAGGCAGTAGAGTAGTAAGGTAACAAGACAAAAGGTCGGTAAGGAGTAGTCGCAGGTTGGGATCAGGCAGTAGAGTAGTCAGGGAACAAGACAAAAGGTCGGTAAGGAGTAGTCGCAGGTTGGGATCAGGCAGTAGAGTAGTAAGGGAACAAGACAAAAGGTCGGTAAGGAGTAGTCGCAGGTTGGGATCAGGCAGTAGAGTAGTAAGGGAACAAGACAAAAGGTCGGTAAGGAGTAGTCGCAGGTTGGGATCAGGCAGTAGAGTAGTCGAGGAACAAGACAAAAGGTCGGTAAGGAGTAGTCGCAGGTTGGGATCAGGCAGTAGAGTAGTCAGGGAACAAGACAAAAGGTCGGTAAGGAGTAGTCGCAGGTTGGGATCAGGCAGTAGAGTAGTAAGGTAACAAGACAAAAGGTCGGTAAGGAGTAGTCGCAGGTTGGGATCAGGCAGTAGAGTAGTCAGGGAACAAGACAAAAGGTCGGTAAGGAGTAGTCGCAGGTTGGGATCAGGCAGTAGAGTAGTAAGGGAACAAGACAAAAGGTCGGTAAGGAGTAGTCGCAGGTTGGGATCAGGCAGTAGAGTAGTCGAGGAACAAGACAAAAGGTCAGTAAGGAGTAGTCGCAGGTTGGGATCAGGCAGTAGAGTAGTAAGGGAACAAGACAAAAGGTCGGTAAGGAGTAGTCGCAGGATGGGATCAGGCAGTAGAGTAGTCGAGGAACAAGACAAAAGGTCGGTAAGGAGTAGTCGCAGGATGGGATCAGGCAGTAGAGTAGTCAGGGAACAAGACAAAAGGTCGGTAAGGAGTAGTCGCAGGTTGGGATCAGGCAGTAGAGTAGTTGAGGAACAAGCCAAAAGGTCGGTAAGGAGTAGTCGCAGGTTGGGATCAGGCAGTAGAGTAGTAAGGGAACAAGACAAAAGGTCGGTAAGGAGTAGTCGCAGGTTGGGATCAGGCAGTAGAGTAGTCGAGGAACAAGACAAAAGGTCGGTAAGGAGTAGTCGCAGGATGGGATCAGGCAGTAGAGTAGTCAGGGAACAAGACAAAAGGTCGGTAAGGAGTAGTCGCAGGTTGGGATCAGGCAGTAGAGTAGTCGAGGAACAAGACAAAAGTTCGGTAAGGAGTAGTCGCAGGTTGGGATCAGGCAGTAGAGTAGTAAGGGAACAAGACAAAAGGTCGGTAAGGAGTAGTCGCAGGTTGGGATCAGGCAGTAGAGTAGTCAGGGAACAAGACAAAAGGTCGGTAAGGAGTAGTCGCAGGTTGGGATCAGGCAGTAGAGTAGTCAGGGAACAAGACAAAAGGTCGGTAAGGAGTAGTCGCAGGATGGGATCAGGCAGTAGAGTAGTCAGGGAACAAGACAAAAGGTCGGTAAGGAGTAGTCGCAGGTTGGGATCAGGCAGTAGAGTAGTAAGGAAACAAGACAAAAGGTCGGTAAGGAGTAGTCGCAGGTTGGGATCAGGCAGTAGAGTAGTCGAGGAACAAGACAAAAGGTCGGTAAGGAGTAGTCGCAGGTTGGGATCAGGCAGTAGAGTAGTCAGGGAACAAGACAAAAGGTCGGTAAGGAGTAGTCGCAGGTTGGGATCAGGCAGTAGAGTAGTAAGGGAACAAGACAAAAGGTCGGTAAGGAGTAGTCGCAGGTTGGGATCAGGCAGTAGAGTAGTAAGGGAACAAGACAAAAGGTCGGTAAGGAGTAGTCGCAGGTTGGGATCAGGCAGTAGAGTAGTAAGGGAACAAGACAAAAGGTCGGTAAGGAGTAGTCGCAGGTTGGGATCAGGCAGTAGAGTAGTCGAGGAACAAGACAAAAGGTCGGTAAGGAGTAGTCGCAGGTTGGGATCAGGCAGTAGAGTAGTCAGGGAACAAGACAAAAGGTCGGTAAGGAGTAGTCGCAGGTTGGGATCAGGCAGTAGAGTAGTAAGGGAACAAGACAAAAGGTCGGTAAGGAGTAGTCGCAGGATGGGATCAGGCAGTAGAGTAGTAAGGGAACAAGACAAAAGGTCGGTAAGAGTAGTCGCAGGATGGGATCAGGCAGTAGAGTAGTCGAGGAACAAGACAAAAGGTCGGTAAGGAGTAGTCGCAGGATGGGATCAGGCAGTAGAGTAGTCGAGGAACAAGACAAAAGGTCGGTAAGAAGTAGTCGCAGGTTGGGATCAGGCAGTAGAGTAGTCAGGGAACAAGACAAAAGGTCGGTAAGGAGTAGTCGCAGGTTGGGATCAGGCAGTAGAGTAGTCAGGGAACAAGACAAAAGGTCGGTAAGGAGTAGTCGCAGGATGGGATCAGGCAGTAGAGTAGTCGAGGAACAAGACAAAAGGTCGGTAAGGAGTAGTCGCAGGTTGGGATCAGGCAGTAGAGTAGTAAGGGAACAAGACAAAAGGTCGGTAAGGAGTAGTCGCAGGTTGGGATCAGGCAGTAGAGTAGTAAGGGAACAAGACAAAAGGTCGGTAAGGAGTAGTCGCAGGTTGGGATCAGGCAGTAGAGTAGTCGAGGAACAAGACAAAAGGTCGGTAAGGAGTAGTCGCAGGATGGGATCAGGCAGTAGAGTAGTCAGGGAACAAGACAAAAGGTCGGTAAGGAGTAGTCGCAGGTTGGGATCAGGCAGTAGAGTAGTAAGGGAACAAGACAAAAGGTCGGTAAGGAGTAGTCGCAGGATGGGATCAGGCAGTAGAGTAGTCAGGGAACAAGACAAAAGGTCGGTAAGGAGTAGTCGCAGGTTGGGATCAGGCAGTAGAGTAGTCAGGGAACAAGACAAAAGGTCGGTAAGGAGTAGTCGCAGGTTGGGATCAGGCAGTAGAGTAGTCGAGGAACAAGACAAAAGGTCGGTAAGGAGTAGTCGCAGGTTGGGATCAGGCAGTAGAGTAGTAAGGGAACAAGACAAAAGGTCGGTAAGGAGTAGTCGCAGGTTGGGATCAGGCAGTAGAGTAGTCGAGGAACAAGACAAAAGGTCGGTAAGGAGTAGTCGCAGGATGGGATCAGGCAGTAGAGTAGTCAGGGAACAAGACAAAAGGTCGGTAAGGAGTAGTCGCAGGTTGGGATCAGGCAGTAGAGTAGTAAGGAAACAAGACAAAAGGTCGGTAAGGAGTAGTCGCAGGTTGGGATCAGGCAGTAGAGTAGTCAGGGAACAAGACAAAAGGTCGGTAAGGAGTAGTCGCAGGTTGGGATCAAGCAGTAGAGTAGTCGAGGAACAAGACAAAAGGTCGGTAAGGAGTAGTCGCAGGTTGGGATCAGGCAGTAGAGTAGTCGAGGAACAAGACAAAAGGTCAGTATGGAGTAGTCGCAGGTTGGGATCAGGCAGTAGAGTAGTCGAGGAACAAGACAAAAGGTCGGTAAGGAGTAGTCGCAGGTTGGGATCAGGCAGTAGAGTAGTAAGGGAACAAGACAAAAGGTCGGTAAGGAGTAGTCGCAGGTTGGGATCAGGCAGTAGAGTAGTAAGGGAACAAGACAAAAGGTCGGTAAGGAGTAGTCGCAGGATGGGATCAGGCAGTAGAGTAGTCGAGGAACAAGACAAAAGGTCGGTAAGGAGTAGTCGCAGGTTGGGATCAGGCAGTAGAGTAGTAAGGTAACAAGACAAAAGGTCGGTAAGGAGTAGTCGCAGGTTGGGATCAGGCAGTAGAGTAGTCGAGGAACAAGACAAAAGGTCGGTAAGGAGTAGTCGCAGGATGGGATCAGGCAGTAGAGTAGTCAGGGAACAAGACAAAAGGTCGGTAAGGAGTAGTCGCAGGTTGGGATCAGGCAGTAGAGTAGTAAGGTAACAAGACAAAAGGTCGGTAAGGAGTAGTCGCAGGATGGGATCAGGCAGTAGAGTAGTCAGGGAACAAGACAAAAGGTCGGTAAGGAGTAGTCGCAGGTTGGGATCAGGCAGTAGAGTAGTCAGGGAACAAGACAAAAGGTCGGTAAGGAGTAGTCGCAGGTTGGGATCAGGCAGTAGAGTAGTCGAGGAACAAGACAAAAGGTCGGTAAGGAGTAGTCGCAGGTTGGGATCAGGCAGTAGAGTAGTCGAGGAACAAGACAAAAGGTCGGTAAGGAGTAGTCGCAGGTTGGGATCAGGCAGTAGAGTAGTAAGGGAACAAGACAAAAGGTCGGTAAGGAGTAGTCGCAGGTTGGGATCAGGCAGTAGAGTAGTCAGGGAACAAGACAAAAGGTCGGTAAGGAGTAGTCGCAGGTTGGGATCAGGCAGTAGAGTAGTCAGGGAACAAGACAAAAGGTCGGTAAGGAGTAGTCGCAGGATGGGATCAGGCAGTAGAGTAGTAAGGGAACAAGACAAAAGGTCGGTAAGGAGTAGTCGCAGGTTGGGATCAGGCAGTAGAGTAGTCGAGGAACAAGACAAAAGGTCGGTAAGGAGTAGTCGCAGGATGGGATCAGGCAGTAGAGTAGTCAGGGAACAAGACAAAAGGTCGGTAAGGAGTAGTCGCAGGATGGGATCAGGCAGTAGAGTAGTCAGGGAACAAGACAAAAGGTCGGTAAGGAGTAGTCGCAGGTTGGGATCAGGCAGTAGAGTAGTAAGGGAACAAGACAAAAGGTCGGTAAGGAGTAGTCGCAGGATGGGATCAGGCAGTAGAGTAGTTAGGGAACAAGACAAAAGGTCGGTAAGGAGTAGTCGCAGGATGGGATCAGGCAGTAGAGTAGTCGAGGAACAAGACAAAAGGTCGGTAAGGAGTAGTCGCAGGATGGGATCAGGCAGTAGAGTAGTCAGGGAACAAGACAAAAGGTCGGTAAGGAGTAGTCGCAGGTTGGGATCAGGCAGTAGAGTAGTCGAGGAACAAGACAAAAGGTCGGTAAGGAGTAGTCGCAGGTTGGGATCAGGCAGTAGAGTAGTCAGGGAACAAGACAAAAGGTCGGTAAGGAGTAGTCGCAGGTTGGGATCAGGCAGTAGAGTAGTCGAGGAACAAGACAAAAGGTCGGTAAGGAGTAGTCGCAGGATGGGATCAGGCAGTAGAGTAGTAAGGGAACAAGACAAAAGGTCGGTAAGGAGTAGTCGCAGGTTGGGATCAGGCAGTAGAGTAGTCGAGGAACAAGACAAAAGGTCGGTAAGGAGTAGTCGCAGGATGGGATCAGGCAGTAGAGTAGTCAGGGAACAAGACAAAAGGTCGGTAAGGAGTAGTCGCAGGTTGGGATCAGGCAGTAGAGTAGTAAGGGAACAAGACAAAAGGTCGGTAAGGAGTAGTCGCAGGTTGGGATCAGGCAGTAGAGTAGTAAGGGAACAAGACAAAAGGTCGGTAAGGAGTAGTCGCAGGTTGGGATCAGGCAGTAGAGTAGTAAGGGAACAAGACAAAAGGTCGGTAAGGAGTAGTCGCAGGTTGGGATCAGGCAGTAGAGTAGTCGAGGAACAAGACAAAAGGTCGGTAAGGAGTAGTCGCAGGTTGGGATCAGGCAGTAGAGTAGTAAGGGAACAAGACAAAAGGTCGGTAAGGAGTAGTCGCAGGTTGGGATCAGGCAGTAGAGTAGTAAGGGAATAAGACAAAAGGTCGGTAAGGAGTAGTCGCAGGTTGGGATCAGGCAGTAGAGTAGTCGAGGAACAAGACAAAAGGTCGGTAAGGAGTAGTCGCAGGATGGGATCAGGCAGTAGAGTAGTCAGGGAACAAGACAAAAGGTCGGTAAGGAGTAGTCGCAGGTTGGGATCAGGCAGTAGAGTAGTAAGGGAACAAGACAAAAGGTCGGTAAGGAGTAGTCGCAGGTTGGGATCAGGCAGTAGAGTAGTAAGGGAACAAGACAAAAGGTCGGTAAGGAGTAGTCGCAGGTTGGGATCAGGCAGTAGAGTAGTCGAGGAACAAGACAAAAGGTCGGTAAGGAGTAGTCGCAGGTTGGGATCAGGCAGTAGAGTAGTAAGGGAACAAGACAAAAGGTCGGTAAGGAGTAGTCGCAGGTTGGGATCAGGCAGTAGAGTAGTAAGGGAACAAGACAAAAGGTCGGTAAGGAGTAGTCGCAGGTTGGGATCAGGCAGTAGAGTAGTAAGGTAACAAGACAAAAGGTCGGTAAGGAGTAGTCGCAGGTTGGGATCAGGCAGTAGAGTAGTCAGGGAACAAGACAAAAGGTCGGTAAGGAGTAGTCGCAGGTTGGGATCAGGCAGTAGAGTAGTAAGGGAACAAGACAAAAGGTCGGTAAGGAGTAGTCGCAGGTTGGGATCAGGCAGTAGAGTAGTCGAGGAACAAGACAAAAGGTCGGTAAGGAGTAGTCGCAGGTTGGGATCAGGCAGTAGAGTAGTAAGGGAACAAGACAAAAGGTCGGTAAGGAGTAGTCGCAGGTTGGGATCAGGCAGTAGAGTAGTAAGGGAACAAGACAAAAGGTTGGTAAGGAGTAGTCGCAGGTTGGGATCAGGCAGTAGAGTAGTCGAGGAACAAGACAAAAGGTCGGTAAGGAGTAGTCGCAGGATGGGATCAGGCAGTAGAGTAGTCAGGGAACAAGACAAAAGGTCGGTAAGGAGTAGTCGCAGGTTGGGATCAGGCAGTAGAGTAGTAAGGGAACAAGACAAAAGGTCGGTAAGGAGTAGTCGCAGGTTGGGATCAGGCAGTAGAGTAGTCGAGGAACAAGACAAAAGGTCGGTAAGGAGTAGTCGCAGGTTGGGATCAGGCAGTAGAGTAGTCAGGGAACAAGACAAAAGGTCGGTAAGGAGTAGTCGCAGGTTGGGATCAGGCAGTAGAGTAGTCGAGGAACAAGACAAAAGGTCGGTAAGGAGTAGTCGCAGGTTGGGATCAGGCAGTAGAGTAGTAAGGGAACAAGACAAAAGGTCGGTAAGGAGTAGTCGCAGGATGGGATCAGGCAGTAGAGTAGTCAGGGAACAAGACAAAAGGTCAGTAAGGAGTAGTCGCAGGTTGGGATCAGGCAGTAGAGTAGTAAGGGAACAAGACAAAAGGTCGGTAAGGAGTAGTCGCAGGTTGGGATCAGGCAGTAGAGTAGTAAGGGAACAAGACAAAAGGTCGGTAAGGAGTAGTCGCAGGTTGGGATCAGGCAGTAGAGTAGTCAGGGAACAAGACAAAAGGTCGGTAAGGAGTAGTCGCAGGTTTGGATCAGGCAGTAGAGTAGTCGAGGAACAAGACAAAAGGTCGGTAAGGAGTAGTCGCAGGTTGGGATCAGGCAGTAGAGTAGTCAGGGAACAAGACAAAAGGTCGGTAAGGAGTAGTCGCAGGTTGGGATCAGGCAGTAGAGTAGTCAGGGAACAAGACAAAAGGTCGGTAAGGAGTAGTCGCAGGTTGGGATCAGGCAGTAGAGTAGTCGAGGAACAAGACAAAAGGTCGGTAAGGAGTAGTCGCAGGTTGGGATCAGGCAGTAGAGTAGTAAGGGAACAAGACAAAAGGTCGGTAAGGAGTAGTCGCAGGTTGGGATCAGGCAGTAGAGTAGTAAGGGAACAAGACAAAAGGTCGGTAAGGAGTAGTCGCAGGTTGGGATCAGGCAGTAGAGTAGTCGAGGAACAAGACAAAAGGTCGGTAAGGAGTAGTCGCAGGATGGGATCAGGCAGTAGAGTAGTAAGGGAACAAGACAAAAGGTCGGTAAGGAGTAGTCGCAGGTTGGGATCAGGCAGTAGAGTAGTAAGGGAACAAGACAAAAGGTCGGTAAGGAGTAGTCGCAGGTTGGGATCAGGCAGTAGAGTAGTCAGGGAACAAGACAAAAGGTCGGTAAGGAGTAGTCGCAGGTTGGGATCAGGCAGTAGAGTAGTCAGGGAACAAGACAAAAGGTCGGTAAGGAGTAGTCGCAGGTTGGGATCAGGCAGTAGAGTAGTCAGGGAACAAGACAAAAGGTCGGTAAGGAGTAGTCGTAGGTTTGGATCAGGCAGTAGAGTAGTCGAGGAACAAGACAAAAGGTCGGTAAGGAGTAGTCGCAGGATGGGATCAGGCAGTAGAGTAGTCAGGGAACAAGACAAAAGGTCGGTAAGGAGTAGTCGCAGGATGGGATCAGGCAGTAGAGTAGTCAGGGAACAAGACAAAAGGTCGGTAAGGAGTAGTCGCAGGTTGGGATCAGGCAGTAGAGTAGTCAGGGAACAAGACAAAAGGTCGGTAAGGAGTAGTCGCAGGTTGGGATCAGGCAGTAGAGTAGTCAGGGAACAAGACAAAAGGTCGGTAAGGAGTAGTCGCAGGTTGGGATCAGGCAGTAGAGTAGTCAGGGAACAAGACAAAAGATCGGTAAGGAGTAGTCGCAGGTTGGGATCAGGCAGTAGAGTAGTCGAGGAACAAGACAAAAGGTCGGTAAGGAGTAGTCGCAGGATGGGATCAGGCAGTAGAATAGTCAGGGAACAAGACAAAAGGTCGGTAAGGAGTAGTCGCAGGATGGGATCAGGCAGTAGAGTAGTCAGGGAACAAGACAAAAGGTCGGTAAGGAGTAGTCGCAGGTTGGGATCAGGCAGTAGAGTAGTCAGGGAACAAGACAAAAGGTCGGTAAGGAGTAGTCGCAGGTTGGGATCAGGCAGTAGAGTAGTAAGGGAACAAGACAAAAGGTCGGTAAGGAGTATTCACAGGTTGGGATCAGGCAGTAGAGTAGTCAGGGAACAAGACAAAAGGTCGGTAAGGAGTAGTCGCAGGTTGGGATCAGGCAGTAGAGTAGTAAGGGAACAAGACAAAAGGTCGGTAAGGAGTAGTCGCAGGATGGGATCAGGCAGTAGAGTAGTCAGGGAACAAGACAAAAGGTCGGTAAGGAGTAGTCGCAGGTTGGGATCAGGCAGTAGAGTAGTCAGGGAACAAGACAAAAGGTCGGTAAGGAGTAGTCGCAGGTTGGGATCAGGCAGTAGAGTAGTCAGGGAACAAGACAAAAGGTCGGTAAGGAGTAGTCGCAGGTTGGGATCAGGCAGTAGAGTAGTCAGGGAACAAGACAAAAGGTCGGTAAGGAGTAGTCGAAGGTTGGGATCAGGCAGTAGAGTAGTCGAGGAACAAGACAAAAGGTCGGTAAGGAGTAGTTGCAGGTTGGGATCAGGCAGTAGAGTAGTCGAGGAACAAGACAAAAGGTCGGTAAGGAGTAGTCACAGGTTGGGATCAGGCAGTAGAGTAGTAAGGTAACAAGACAAAAGGTCGGTAAGGAGTAGTCGCAGGTTGGGATCAGGCAGTAGAGTAGTAAGGGAACAAGACAAAAGGTCGGTAAGGAGTAGTCGCAGGTTGGGATCAGGCAGTAGAGTAGTCGAGGAACAAGACAAAAGGTCGGTAAGGAGTAGTCGCAGGTTGGGATCAGGCAGTAGAGTAGTCAGGGAACAAGACAAAAGGTCGGTAAGGAGTAGTCGCAGGTTGGGATCAGGCAGTAGAGTAGTCGAGGAACAAGACAAAAGGTCGGTAAGGAGTAGTCGCAGGATGGGATCAGGCAGTAGAGTAGTCAGGGAACAAGACAAAAGGTCGGTAAGGAGTAGTCGCAGGTTGGGATCAGGCAGTAGAGTAGTAAGGGAACAAGACAAAAGGTCGGTAAGGAGTAGTCGCAGGTTGGGATCAGGCAGTAGAGTAGTAAGGGAACAAGACAAAAGGTCGGTAAGGAGTAGTCGCAGGTTGGGATCAGGCAGTAGAGTAGTCAGGGAACAAGACAAAAGGTCGGTAAGGAGTAGTCGCAGGTTGGGATCAGGCAGTAGAGTAGTCGAGGAACAAGACAAAAGGTCGGTAAGGAGTAGTCGCAGGTTGGGATCAGGCAGTAGAGTAGTAAGGGAACAAGACAAAAGGTCGGTAAGGAGTAGTCGCAGGATGGGATCAGGCAGTAGAGTAGTCAGGGAACAAGACAAAAGGTCGGTAAGGAGTAGTCGCAGGTTGGGATCAGGCAGTAGAGTAGTCAGGGAACAAGACAAAAGGTCGGTAAGGAGTAGTCGCAGGTTGGGATCAGGCAGTAGAGTAGTCAGGGAACAAGACAAAAGGTCGGTAAGGAGTAGTCGCAGGTTGGGATCAGGCAGTAGAGTAGTAAGGGAACAAGACAAAAGGTCGGTAAGGAGTAGTCGCAGGTTGGGATCAGGCAGTAGAGTAGTAAGGGAACAAGACAAAAGGTCGGTAAGGAGTAGTCGCAGGTTGGGATCAGGCAGTAGAGTAGTCGAGGAACAAGACAAAAGGTCGGTAAGGAGTAGTCGCAGGATGGGATCAGGCAGTAGAGTAGTCAGGGAACAAGACAAAAGGTCGGTAAGGAGTAGTCGCAGGATGGGATCAGGCAGTAGAGTAGTCAGGGAACAAGACAAAAGGTCGGTAAGGAGTAGTCGCAGGATGGGATCAGGCAGTAGAGTAGTCGAGGAACAAGACAAAAGGTCGGTAAGGAGTAGTCGCAGGATGGGATCAGGCAGTAGAGTAGTCGAGGAACAAGACAAAAGGTCGGTAAGGAGTAGTCGCAGGATGGGATCAGGCAGTAGAGTAGTCGAGGAACAAGACAAAAGGTCGGTAAGGAGTAGTCGCAGGATGGGATCAGGCAGTAGAGTAGTCGAGGAACAAGACAAAAGGTCGGTAAGGAGTAGTCGCAGGTTGGGATCAGGCAGTAGAGTAGTCAGGGAACAAGACAAAAGGTCGGTAAGGAGTAGTCGCAGGTTGGGATCAGGCAGTAGAGTAGTCAGGGAACAAGACAAAAGGTCGGTAAGGAGTAGTCGCAGGTTGGGATCAGGCAGTAGAGTAGTCAGGGAACAAGACAAAAGGTCGGTAAGGAGTAGTCGCAGGTTGGGATCAGGCAGTAGAGTAGTCGAGGAACAAGACAAAAGGTCGGTAAGGAGTAGTCGCAGGTTGGGATCAGGCAGTAGAGTAGTAAGGGAACAAGACAAAAGGTCGGTAAGGAGTAGTCGCAGGATGGGATCAGGCAGTAGAGTAGTCAGGGAACAAGACAAAAGGTCGGTAAGGAGTAGTCGCAGGTTGGGATCAGGCAGTAGAGTAGTAAGGGAACAAGACAAAAGGTCGGTAAGGAGTAGTCGCAGGATGGGATCAGGCAGTAGAGTAGTCAGGGAACAAGACAAAAGGTCGGTAAGGAGTAGTCGCAGGATGGGATCAGGCAGTAGAGTAGTAAGGGAACAAGACAAAAGGTCGGTAAGGAGTAGTCGCAGGTTGGGATCAGGCAGTAGAGTAGTCAGGGAACAAGACAAAAGGTCGGTAAGGAGTAGTCGCAGGTTGGGATCAGGCAGTAGAGTAGTAAGGGAACAAGACAAAAGGTCGGTAAGGAGTAGTCGCAGGATGGGATCAGGCAGTAGAGTAGTCAGGGAACAAGACAAAAGGTCGGTAAGGAGTAGTCGCAGGTTGGGATCAGGCAGTAGAGTAGTAAGGGAACAAGACAAAAGGTCGGTAAGGAGTAGTCGCAGGATGGGATCAGGCAGTAGAGTAGTCAGGGAACAAGACAAAAGGTCGGTAAGGAGTAGTCGCAGGATGGGATCAGGCAGTAGAGTAGTAAGGGAACAAGACAAAAGGTCGGTAAGGAGTAGTCGCAGGTTGGGATCAGGCAGTAGAGTAGTCGAGGAACAAGACAAAAGGTCGGTAAGGAGTAGTCGCAGGTTGGGATCAGGCAGTAGAGTAGTCAGGGAACAAGACAAAAGATCGGTAAGGAGTAGTCGCAGGTTGGGATCAGGCAGTAGAGTAGTCAGGGAACAAGACAAAAGGTCGGTAAGGAGTAGTCGCAGGTTGGGATCAGGCAGTAGAGTAGTAAGGGAACAAGACAAAAGGTCGGTAAGGAGTAGTCGCAGGATGGGATCAGGCAGTAGAGTAGTCAGGGAACAAGACAAAAGGTCGGTAAGGAGTAGTCGCAGGTTGGGATCAGGCAGTAGAGTAGTAAGGGAACAAGACAAAAGGTCGGTAAGGAGTAGTCGCAGGTTGGGATCAGGCAGTAGAGTAGTCAGGGAACAAGACAAAAGGTCGGTAAGGAGTAGTCGCAGGATGGGATCAGGCAGTAGAGTAGTAAGGGAACAAGACAAAAGGTCGGTAAGGAGTAGTCGCAGGTTGGGATCAGGCAGTAGAGTAGTCGAGGAACAAGACAAAAGGTCGGTAAGGAGTAGTCGCAGGATGGGATCAGGCAGTAGAGTAGTCAGGGAACAAGACAAAAGGTCGGTAAGGAGTAGTCGCAGGTTGGGATCAGGCAGTAGAGTAGTCAGGGAACAAGACAAAAGGTCGGTAAGGAGTAGTCGCAGGTTGGGATCAGGCAGTAGAGTAGTCAGGGAACAAGACAAAAGGTCGGTAAGGAGTAGTCGCAGGTTTGGATCAGGCAGTAGAGTAGTCAGGGAACAAGACAAAAGGTCGGTAAGGAGTAGTCGCAGGATGGGATCAGGCAGTAGAGTAGTCGAGGAACAAGACAAAAGGTCGGTAAGGAGTAGTCTCAGGATGGGATCAGGCAGTAGAGTAGTCGAGGAACAAGACAAAAGGTCGGTAAGGAGTAGTCGCAGGTTGGGATCAGGCAGTAGAGTAGTCAGGGAACAAGACAAAAGGTCGGTAAGGAGTAGTCGCAGGATGGGATCAGGCAGTAGAGTAGTCAGGGAACAAGACAAAAGGTCAGTAAGGAGTAGTCGCAGGATGGGATCAGGCAGTAGAGTAGTCGAGGAACAAGACAAAAGGTCGGTAAGAAGTAGTCGCAGGATGGGATCAGGCAGTAGAGTAGTCAGGGAACAAGACAAAAGGTCGGTAAGGAGTAGTCGCAGGATGGGATCAGGCAGTAGAGTAGTCAGGGAACAAGACAAAAGGTCGGTAAGGAGTAGTCGCAGGTTGGGATCAGGCAGTAGAGTAGTAAGGTAACAAGACAAAAGGTCGGTAAGGAGTAGTCGCAGGTTGGGATCAGGCAGTAGAGTAGTCGGGGAACAAGCCGAAAGGTCGGTAAGGAGTAGTCGCAGGTTGGGATCAGGCAGTAGAGTAGTCGAGGAACAAGACAAAAGGTCGGTAAGGAGTAGTCGCAGGTTGGGATCAGGCAGTAGAGTAGTCAGGGAACAAGACAAAAGGTCGGTAAGGAGTAGTCGCAGGATGGGATCAGGCAGTAGAGTAGTCAGGGAACAAGACAAAAGGTCGGTAAGGAGTAGTCGCAGGATGGGATCAGGCAGTAGAGTAGTCAGGGAACAAGACAAAAGGTCGGTAAGGAGTAGTCGCAGGTTGGGATCAGGCAGTAGAGTAGTCAGGGAACAAGACAAAAGGTCGGTAAGGAGTAGTCGCAGGTTGGGATCAGGCAGTAGAGTAGTCAGGGAACAAGACAAAAGGTCGGTAAGGAGTAGTCGCAGGTTGGGATCAGGCAGTAGAGTAGTCAGGGAACAAGACAAAAGGTCGGTAAGGAGTAGTCGCAGGTTGGGATCAGGCAGTAGAGTAGTCGAGGAACAAGACAAAAGGTCGGTAAGGAGTAGTCGCAGGTTGGGATCAGGCAGTAGAGTAGTAAGGGAACAAGACAAAAGGTCGGTAAGGAGTAGTCGCAGGTTGGGATCAGGCAGTAGAGTAGTCGAGGAACAAGACAAAAGGTCGGTAAGGAGTAGTCGCAGGTTGGGATCAGGCAGTAGAGTAGTCGAGGAACAAGACAAAAGGTCGGTAAGGAGTAGTCGCAGGTTGGGATCAGGCAGTAGAGTAGTAAGGGAACAAGACAAAAGGTCGGTAAGGAGTAGTCGCAGGTTGGGATCAGGCAGTAGAGTAGTAAGGGAACAAGACAAAAGGTCGGTAAGGAGTAGTCGCAGGTTGGGATCAGGCAGTAGAGTAGTCAGGGAACAAGACAAAAGGTCGGTAAGGAGTAGTCGCAGGTTGGGATCAGGCAGTAGAGTAGTCAGGGAACAAGACAAAAGGTCGGTAAGGAGTAGTCGCAGGTTGGGATCAGGCAGTAGAGTAGTCAGGGAACAAGACAAAAGGTCGGTAAGGAGTAGTCGTAGGTTTGGATCAGGCAGTAGAGTAGTCGAGGAACAAGACAAAAGGTCGGTAAGGAGTAGTCGCAGGATGGGATCAGGCAGTAGAGTAGTCAGGGAACAAGACAAAAGGTCGGTAAGGAGTAGTCGCAGGTTGGGATCAGGCAGTAGAGTAGTCAGGGAACAAGACAAAAGGTCGGTAAGGAGTAGTCGCAGGATGGGATCAGGCAGTAGAGTAGTCGAGGAACAAGACAAAAGGTCGGTAAGGAGTAGTCGCAGGATGGGATCAGGCAGTAGAGTAGTCAGGGAACAAGACAAAAGGTCGGTAAGGAGTAGTCGCAGGATGGGATCAGGCAGTAGAGTAGTCGAGGAACAAGACAAAAGGTCGGTAAGGAGTAGTCGCAGGTTGGGATCAGGCAGTAGAGTAGTCAGGGAACAAGACAAAAGGTCGGTAAGGAGTAGTCGCAGGTTGGGATCATGCAGTAGAGTAGTAAGGGAACAAGACAAAAGGTCGGTAAGGAGTAGTCGCAGGATGGGATCAGGCAGTAGAGTAGTCAGGGAACAAGACAAAAGATCGGTAAGGAGTAGTCGCAGGTTGGGATCAGGCAGTAGAGTAGTCGAGGAACAAGACAAAAGGTCGGTAAGGAGTAGTCGCAGGTTGGGATCAGGCAGTAGAGTAGTAAGGGAACAAGACAAAAGGTCGGTAAGGAGTAGTCGCAGGTTGGGATCAGGCAGTAGAGTAGTCGAGGAACAAGACAAAAGGTCGGTAAGGAGTAGTCGCAGGTTGGGATCAGGCAGTAGAGTAGTCAGGGAACAAGACAAAAGGTCGGTAAGGAGTAGTCGCAGGTTGGGATCAGGCAGTAGAGTAGTCGAGGAACAAGACAAAAGGTCGGTAAGGAGTAGTCGCAGGTTGGGATCAGGCAGTAGAGTAGTCAGGGAACAAGACAAAAGGTCGGTAAGGAGTAGTCGCAGGTTGGGATCAGGCAGTAGAGTAGTAAGGGAACAAGACAAAAGGTCGGTAAGGAGTAGTCGCAGGTTGGGATCAGGCAGTAGAGTAGTCGAGGAACAAGACAAAAGGTCGGTAAGGAGTAGTCGCAGGATGGGATCAGGCAGTAGAGTAGTCAGGGAACAAGACAAAAGGTCGGTAAGGAGTAGTCGCAGGTTGGGATCAGGCAGTAGAGTAGTCAGGGAACAAGACAAAAGGTCGGTAAGGAGTAGTCGCAGGTTGGGATCAGGCAGTAGAGTAGTAAGGGAACAAGACAAAAGGTCGGTAAGGAGTAGTCGCAGGTTGGGATCAGGCAGTAGAGTAGTCGAGGAACAAGACAAAAGGTCGGTAAGGAGTAGTCGCAGGTTGGGATCAGGCAGTAGAGTAGTAAGGGAACAAGACAAAAGGTCGGTAAGGAGTAGTCGCAGGTTGGGATCAGGCAGTAGAGTAGTAAGGGAACAAGACAAAAGGTCGGTAAGGAGTAGTCGCAGGATGGGATCAGGCAGTAGAGTAGTCAGGGAACAAGACAAAAGGTCGGTAAGGAGTAGTCGCAGGATGGGATCAGGCAGTAGAGTAGTCGAGGAACAAGACAAAAGGTCGGTAAGGAGTAGTCGCAGGATGGGATCAGGCAGTAGAGTAGTCGAGGAACAAGACAAAAGGTCGGTAAGGAGTAGTCGCAGGATGGGATCAGGCAGTAGAGTAGTCGAGGAACAAGACAAAAGGTCGGTAAGGAGTAGTCGCAGGTTGGGATCAGGCAGTAGAGTAGTCAGGGAACAAGACAAAAGGTCGGTAAGGAGTAGTCGCAGGTTGGGATCAGGCAGTAGAGTAGTCAGGGAACAAGACAAAAGGTCGGTAAGGAGTAGTCGCAGGTTGGGATCAGGCAGTAGAGTAGTAAGGGAACAAGACAAAAGGTCGGTAAGGAGTAGTCGCAGGATGGGATCAGGCAGTAGAGTAGTCGCGGAACAAGACAAAAGGTTGGTAAGGAGTAGTCGCAGGTTGGGATCAGGCAGTAGAGTAGTAAGGGAACAAGACAAAAGGTCGGTAAGGAGTAGTCGCAGGTTGGGATCAGGCAGTAGAGTAGTCGAGGAACAAGACAAAAGGTCGGTAAGGAGTAGTCGCAGGATGGGATCAGGCAGTAGAGTAGTCAGGGAACAAGACAAAAGGTCGGTAAGGAGTAGTCGCAGGTTGGGATCAGGCAGTAGAGTAGTAAGGGAACAAGACAAAAGGTCGGTAAGGAGTAGTCGCAGGATGGGATCAGGCAGTAGAGTAGTCAGGGAACAAGACAAAAGGTCGGTAAGGAGTAGTCGCAGGATGGGATCAGGCAGTAGAGTAGTCAGGGAACAAGACAAAAGGTCGGTAAGGAGTAGTCGCAGGTTGGGATCAGGCAGTAGAGTAGTCAGGGAACAAGACAAAAGGTCGGTAAGGAGTAGTCGCAGGTTGGGATCAGGCAGTAGAGTAGTCGAGGAACAAGACAAAAGGTCGGTAAGGAGTAGTCGCAGGTTGGGATCAGGCAGTAGAGTAGTCAGGGAACAAGACAAAAGGTCGGTAAGGAGTAGTCGCAGGATGGGATCAGGCAGTAGAGTAGTCGAGGAACAAGACAAAAGGTCGGTAAGGAGTAGTCGCAGGTTGGGATCAGGCAGTAGAGTAGTCAGGGAACAAGACAAAAGGTCGGTAAGGAGTAGTCGCAGGATGGGATCAGGCAGTAGAGTAGTCAGGGAACAAGACAAAAGGTCGGTAAGAAGTAGTCGCAGGTTGGGATCAGGCAGTAGAGTAGTCAGGGAACAAGACAAAAGGTCGGTAAGGAGTAGTCGCAGGTTGGGATCAGGCAGTAGAGTAGTCAGGGAACAAGACAAAAGGTCGGTAAGGAGTAGTCGCAGGTTGGGATCAGGCAGTAGAGTAGTCGAGGAACAAGACAAAAGGTCGGTAAGGAGTAGTCGCAGGTTGGGATCAGGCAGTAGAGTAGTCAGGGAACAAGACAAAAGGTCGGTAAGGAGTAGTCGCAGGATGGGATCAGGCAGTAGAGTAGTCGAGGAACAAGACAAAAGGTCGGTAAGGAGTAGTCGCAGGTTGGGATCAGGCAGTAGAGTAGTCAGGGAACAAGACAAAAGGTCTGTAAGGAGTAGTCGCAGGTTGGGATCAGGCAGTAGAGTAGTCGAGGAACAAGACAAAAGGTCGGTAAGGAGTAGTCGCAGGTTGGGATCAGGCAGTAGAGTAGTAAGGTAACAAGACAAAAGGTCGGTAAGGAGTATTCACAGGTTGGGATCAGGCAGTAGAGTAGTCGGGGAACAAGCCGAAAGGTCGGTAAGGAGTAGTCGCAGGTTGGGATCAGGCAGTAGAGTAGTCGAGGAACAAGACAAAAGGTCGGTAAGGAGTAGTCGCAGGATGGGATCAGGCAGTAGAGTAGTCAGGGAACAAGACAAAAGGTCGGTAAGGAGTAGTCGCAGGTTGGGATCAGGCAGTAGAGTAGTAAGGGAACAAGACAAAAGGTCGGTAAGGAGTAGTCGCAGGATGGGATCAGGCAGTAGAGTAGTCAGGGAACAAGACAAAAGGTCGGTAAGGAGTAGTCGCAGGTTGGGATCAGGCAGTAGAGTAGTCAGGGAACAAGACAAAAGGTCGTTAAGGAGTAGTCGCAGGTTGGGATCAGGCAGTAGAGTAGTCAGGGAACAAGACAAAAGGTCGGTAAGGAGTAGTCGCAGGTTGGGATCAGGCAGTAGAGTAGTCGAGGAAAAAGACAAAAGGTTGGTAAGGAGTAGTCGCAGGATGGGATCAGGCAGTAGAGTAGTCGAGGAACAAGACAAAAGGTCGGTAAGGAGTAGTCGCAGGTTGGGATCAGGCAGTAGAGTAGTCAGGGAACAAGCCAAAAGGTCGGTAAGGAGTAGTCGCAGGTTGGGATCAGGCAGTAGAGTAGTCGAGGAACAAGACAAAAGGTCGGTAAGGAGTAGTCGCAGGTTGGGATCAGGCAGTAGAGTAGTCGAGGAACAAGACAAAAGGTCGGTAAGGAGTAGTCGCAGGTTGGGATCAGGCAGTAGAGTAGTCGAGGAAGAAGACAAAAGGTCGGTAAGGAGTAGTCGCAGGTTGGGATCAGGCAGTAGAGTAGTCAGGGAACAAGACAAAAGGTCGGTAAGGAGTAGTCGCAGGATGGGATCAGGCAGTAGAGTAGTCAGGGAACAAGACAAAAGGTTGGTAAGGAGTAGTCGCAGGATGGGATCAGGCAGTAGAGTAGTCGAGGAACAAGACAAAAGGTCGGTAAGGAGTAGTCGCAGGTTGGGATCAGGCAGTAGAGTAGTCGAGGAACAAGACAAAAGGTCGGTAAGGAGTAGTCGCAGGTTGGGATCAGGCAGTAGAGTAGTCGAGGAACAAGACAAAAGGTCGATAAGGAGTAGTCGCAGGATGGGATCAGGCAGTAGAGTAGTAAGGGAACAAGACAAAAGGTCAGTAAGGAGTAGTCGCAGGTTGGGATCAGGCAGTAGAGTAGTAAGGGAACAAGACAAAAGGTCGGTAAGGAGTAGTCGCAGGTTGGGATCAGGCAGTAGAGTAGTCAGGGAACAAGACAAAAGGTCGGTAAGGAGTAGTCGCAGGTTGGGATCAGGCAGTAGAGTAGTAAGGGAACAAGACAAAAGGTCGGTAAGGAGTAGTCGCAGGTTGGGATCAGGCAGTAGAGTAGTCGAGGAACAAGACAAAAGGTTGGTAAGGAGTAGTCGCAGGATGGGATCAGGCAGTAGAGTAGTCAGGGAACAAGACAAAAGGTCGGTAAGGAGTAGTCACAGGTTGGGATCAGGCATTAGAGTAGTCAGGGAACAAGACAAAAGGTCGGTAAGGAGTAGTCGCAGGTTGGGATCAGGCAGTAGAGTAGTCGAGGAACAAGACAAAAGGTCGGTAAGGAGTAGTCGCAGGATGGGATCAGGCAGTAGAGTAGTCGAGGAACAAGACAAAAGGTCGGTAAGGAGTAGTCGCAGGATGGGATCAGGCAGTAGAGTAGTCGAGGAACAAGACAAAAGGTCGGTAAGGAGTAGTCGCAGGATGGGATCAGGCAGTAGAGTAGTCGAGGAACAAGACAAAAGGTCGGTAAGGAGTAGTCGCAGGTTGGGATCAGGCAGTAGAGTAGTAAGGGAACAAGACAAAAGGTCGGTAAGGAGTAGTCGCAGGTTGGGATCAGGCAGTAGAGTAGTCAGGGAACAAGACAAAAGGTCGGTAAGGAGTAGTCGCAGGTTGGGATCAGGCAGTAGAGTAGTCAGGGAACAAGACAAAAGGTCGGTAAGGAGTAGTCGCAGGTTGGGATCAGGCAGTAGAGTAGTCAGGGAACAAGACAAAAGGTCGGTAAGGAGTAGTCGCAGGATGAGATCAGGCAGTAGAGTAGTCGAGGAACAAGACAAAAGGTCGGTAAGGAGTAGTCGTAGGTTGGGATCAGGCAGTAGAGTAGTCAGGGAACAAGACAAAAGGTCGGTAAGGAGTAGTCACAGGTTGGGATCAGGCAGTAGAGTAGTCAGGGAACAAGACAAAAGGTCGGTAAGGAGTAGTCGCAGGTTGGGATCAGGCAGTAGAGTAGTCGAGGAACGAGACAAAAGGTCGGTAAGGAGTAGTCGCAGGTTGGGATCAGGCATTAGAGTAGTCAGGGAACAAGACAAAAGGTCGGTAAGGAGTAGTCGCAGGTTGGGATCAGGCAGTAGAGTAGTCGAGGAACAAGACAAAAGGTCGGTAAGAAGTAGTCGCAGGTTGGGATCAGGCAGTAGAGTAGTCGAGGAACAAGACAAAAGGTCGGTAAGGAGTAGTCGCAGGTTGGGATCAGGCAGTAGAGTAGTAAGGGAACAAGACAAAAGGTCGGTAAGGAGTAGTCGCAGGTTGGGATCAGGCAGTAGAGTAGTCGAGGAACAAGACAAAAGGTCGGTAAGGAGTAGTCGCAGGTTGGGATCAGGCAGTAGAGTAGTAAGGGAACAAGACAAAAGGTCGGTAAGGAGTAGTCGCAGGTTGGGATCAGGCAGTAGAGTAGTCGAGGAACAAGACAAAAGGTCGGTAAGGAGTAGTCGCAGGATGGGATCAGGCAGTAGAGTAGTCAGGGAACAAGACAAAAGGTCGGTAAGGAGTAGTCGCAGGATGGGATCAGGCAGTAGAGTAGTCAGGGAACAAGACAAAAGATCGGTAAGAAGTAGTCGCAGGTTGGGATCAGGCAGTAGAGTAGTAAGGGAACAAGACAAAAGGTCGGTAAGGAGTAGTCGCAGGATGGGATCAGGCAGTAGAGTAGTAAGGGAACAAGACAAAAGGTCGGTAAGGAGTAGTCGCAGGTTGGGATCAGGCAGTAGAGTAGTCAGGGAACAAGACAAAAGGTCGGTAAGGAGTAGTCGCAGGTTGGGATCAGGCAGTAGAGTAGTCAGGGAACAAGACAAAAGGTCGGTAAGGAGTAGTCGCAGGTTGGGATCAGGCAGTAGAGTAGTCAGGGAACAAGACAAAAGGTCGGTAAGGAGTAGTCGCAGGTTGGGATCAGGCAGTAGAGTAGTCAGGGAACAAGACAAAAGGTCGGTAAGGAGTAGTCGCAGGTTGGGATCAGGCAGTAGAGTAGTCAGGGAACAAGACAAAAGGTCGGTAAGGAGTAGTCGCAGGATGGGATCAGGCAGTAGAGTAGTCAGGGAACAAGACAAAAGGTCGGTAAGGAGTAGTCGCAGGTTGGGATCAGGCAGTAGAGTAGTCGAGGAAAAAGACAAAAGGTTGGTAAGGAGTAGTCGCAGGATGGGATCAGGCAGTAGAGTAGTCGAGGAACAAGACAAAAGGTCGGTAAGGAGTAGTCGCAGGTTGGGATCAGGCAGTAGAGTAGTCAGGGAACAAGCCAAAAGGTCGGTAAGGAGTAGTCGCAGGTTGGGATCAGGCAGTAGAGTAGTCGAGGAACAAGACAAAAGGTCGGTAAGGAGTAGTCGCAGGTTGGGATCAGGCAGTAGAGTAGTCGAGGAACAAGACAAAAGGTCGGTAAGGAGTAGTCGCAGGTTGGGATCAGGCAGTAGAGTAGTCGAGGAACAAGACAAAAGGTCGGTAAGGAGTAGTCGCAGGTTGGGATCAGGCAGTAGAGTAGTCGAGGAAGAAGACAAAAGGTCGGTAAGGAGTAGTCGCAGGTTGGGATCAGGCAGTAGAGTAGTCAGGGAACAAGACAAAAGGTCGGTAAGGAGTAGTCGCAGGATGGGATCAGGCAGTAGAGTAGTCAGGGAACAAGACAAAAGGTTGGTAAGGAGTAGTCGCAGGATGGGATCAGGCAGTAGAGTAGTCGAGGAACAAGACAAAAGGTCGGTAAGGAGTAGTCGCAGGTTGGGATCAGGCAGTAGAGTAGTCAGGGAACAAGACAAAAGGTCGATAAGGAGTAGTCGCAGGTTGGGATCAGGCAGTAGAGTAGTAAGGGAACAAGACAAAAGGTCGGTAAGGAGTAGTCGCAGGTTGGGATCAGGCAGTAGAGTAGTCAGGGAACAAGACAAAAGGTCGGTAAGGAGTAGTCGCAGGTTGGGATCAGGCAGTAGAGTAGTAAGGGAACAAGACAAAAGGTCGGTAAGGAGTAGTCGCAGGTTGGGATCAGGCAGTAGAGTAGTAAGGGAACAAGACAAAAGGTCGGTAAGGAGTAGTCGCAGGTTGGGATCAGGCAGTAGAGTAGTCGAGGAACAAGACAAAAGGTCGGTAAGGAGTAGTCGCAGGATGGGATCAGGCAGTAGAGTAGTCAGGGAACAAGACAAAAGGTCGGTAAGGAGTAGTCGCAGGTTGGGATCAGGCAGTAGAGTAGTAAGGGAACAAGACAAAAGGTCGGTAAGGAGTAGTCGCAGGTTGGGATCAGGCAGTAGAGTAGTCAGGGAACAAGACAAAAGGTCGGTAAGGAGTAGTCGCAGGTTGGGATCAGGCAGTAGAGTAGTAAGGGAACAAGACAAAAGGTCGGTAAGGAGTAGTCGCAGGTTGGGATCAGGCAGTAGAGTAGTCAAGGAACAAGACAAAAGGTCGGTAAGGAGTAGTCGCAGGTTGGGATCAGGCAGTAGAGTAGTCAGGGAACAAGACAAAAGGTCGGTAAGGAGTAGTCGCAGGTTGGGATCAGGCAGTAGAGTAGTAAGGGAACAAGACAAAAGGTCGGTAAGGAGTAGTCGCAGGTTGGGATCAGGCAGTAGAGTAGTCAAGGAACAAGACAAAAGGTCGGTAAGGAGTAGTCGCAGGTTGGGATCAGGCAGTAGAGTAGTAAGGTAACAAGACAAAAGGTCGGTAAGGAGTAGTCGCAGGTTGGGATCAGGCAGTAGAGTAGTAAGGGAACAAGACAAAAGGTCGGTAAGGAGTAGTCGCAGGTTGGGATCAGGCAGTAGAGTAGTCAGGGAACAAGACAAAAGGTCGGTAAGGAGTAGTCGCAGGTTGGGATCAGGCAGTAGAGTAGTCAGGGAACAAGACAAAAGGTCGGTAAGGAGTAGTCGCAGGTTGGGATCAGGCAGTAGAGTAGTCGAGGAACAAGACAAAAGGTCGGTAAGGAGTAGTCGCAGGATGGGATCAGGCAGTAGAGTAGTCAGGGAACAAGACAAAAGGTCGGTAAGGAGTAGTCGCAGGTTGGGATCAGGCAGTAGAGTAGTAAGGGAACAAGACAAAAGGTCGGTAAGGAGTAGTCGCAGGTTGGGATCAGGCAGTAGAGTAGTCAAGGAACAAGACAAAAGGTCGGTAAGGAGTAGTCGCAGGTTGGGATCAGGCAGTAGAGTAGTAAGGGAACAAGACAAAAGGTCGGTAAGGAGTAGTCGCAGGTTGGGATCAGGCAGTAGAGTAGTCGAGGAACAAGACAAAAGGTCGGTAAGGAGTAGTCGCAGGTTGGGATCAGGCAGTAGAGTAGTCGAGGAAGAAGACAAAAGGTCGGTAAGGAGTAGTCGCAGGTTGGGATCAGGCAGTAGAGTAGTCAGGGAACAAGACAAAAGGTCGGTAAGGAGTAGTCGCAGGTTGGGATCAGGCAGTAGAGTAGTCGAGGAACAAGACAAAAGGTCGGTAAGGAGTAGTCGCAGGTTGGGATCAGGCAGTAGAGTAGTAAGGTAACAAGACAAAAGGTCGGTAAGGAGTAGTCGCAGGATGGGATCAGGCAGTAGAGTAGTCAGGGAACAAGCCAAAAGGTCGGTAAGGAGTAGTCGCAGGTTGGGATCAGGCAGTAGAGTAGTCGAGGAACAAGACAAAAGGTCGGTAAGGAGTAGTCGCAGGATGGGATCAGGCAGTAGAGTAGTCAGGGAACAAGACAAAAGGTCGGTAAGGAGTAGTCGCAGGATGGGATCAGGCAGTAGAGTAGTCAGGGAACAAGACAAAAGGTCGGTAAGGAGTAGTCGCAGGATGGGATCAGGCAGTAGAGTAGTAAGGGAACAAGACAAAAGGTTGGTAAGGAGTAGTCGCAGGTTGGGATCAGGCAGTAGAGTAGTCGAGGAACAAGACAAAAGGTCGGTAAGGAGTAGTCGCAGGATGGGATCAGGCAGTAGAGTAGTCAGGGAACAAGACAAAAGGTCGGTAAGGAGTAGTCGCAGGATGGGATCAGGCAGTAGAGTAGTCAGGGAACAAGACAAAAGGTCGGTAAGGAGTAGTCGCAGGTTGGGATCAGGCAGTAGAGTAGTAAGGGAACAAGCCGAAAGGTCGGTAAGGAGTAGTCGCAGGTTGGGATCAGGCAGTAGAGTAGTCAGGGAACAAGACAAAAGGTCGGTAAGGAGTAGTCGCAGGTTGGGATCAGGCAGTAGAGTAGTCAGGGAACAAGACAAAAGGTCGGTAAGGAGTAGTCGCAGGTTGGGATCAGGCAGTAGAGTAGTAAGGGAACAAGACAAAAGGTCGGTAAGGAGTAGTCGCAGGTTGGGATCAGGCAGTAGAGTAGTAAGGGAACAAGCCGAAAGGTCGGTAAGGAGTAGTCGCAGGTTGGGATCAGGCAGTAGAGTAGTCAGGGAACAAGACAAAAGGTCGGTAAGGAGTAGTCGCAGGTTGGGATCAGGCAGTAGAGTAGTCAGGGAACAAGACAAAAGGTCGGTAAGGAGTAGTCGCAGGTTGGGATCAGGCAGTAGAGTAGTAAGGGAACAAGCCGAAAGGTCGGTAAGGAGTAGTCGCAGGTTGGGATCAGGCAGTAGAGTAGTCAGGGAACAAGACAAAAGGTCGGTAAGGAGTAGTCGCAGGTTGGGATCAGGCAGTAGAGTAGTCAGGGAACAAGACAAAAGGTCGGTAAGGAGTAGTCGCAGGTTGGGATCAGGCAGTAGAGTAGTAAGGGAACAAGACAAAAGGTCGGTAAGGAGTAGTCGCAGGATGGGATCAGGCAGTAGAGTAGTCAGGGAACAAGACAAAAGGTCGGTAAGGAGTAGTCGCAGGATGGGATCAGGCAGTAGAGTAGTCGAGGAACAAGACAAAAGGTCGGTAAGGAGTAGTCGCAGGATGGGATCAGGCAGTAGAGTAGTCGAGGAACAAGACAAAAGGTCGGTAAGGAGTAGTCGCAGGATGGGATCAGGCAGTAGAGTAGTCGAGGAACAAGACAAAAGGTCGGTAAGGAGTAGTCGCAGGATGGGATCAGGCAGTAGAGTAGTCGAGGAACAAGACAAAAGGTCGGTAAGGAGTAGTCGCAGGTTGGGATCAGGCAGTAGAGTAGTCAGGGAACAAGACAAAAGGTCGGTAAGGAGTAGTCGCAGGTTGGGATCAGGCAGTAGAGTAGTCAGGGAACAAGACAAAAGGTCGGTAAGGAGTAGTCGCAGGTTGGGATCAGGCAGTAGAGTAGTCAGGGAACAAGACAAAAGGTCGGTAAGGAGTAGTCGCAGGTTGGGATCAGGCAGTAGAGTAGTCGAGGAACAAGCCAAAAGGTCGGTAAGGAGTAGTCGCAGGTTGGGATCAGGCAGTAGAGTAGTCGAGGAACAAGACAAAAGGTCGGTAAGGAGTAGTCGCAGGTTGGGATCAGGCAGTAGAGTAGTCGAGGAACAAGACAAAAGGTCGGTAAGGAGTAGTCGCAGGTTGGGATCAGGCAGTAGAGTAGTAAGGGAACAAGACAAAAGGTCGGTAAGGAGTAGTCGCAGGATGGGATCAGGCAGTAGAGTAGTCAGGGAACAAGACAAAAGGTCGGTAAGGAGTAGTCGCAGGTTGGGATCAGGCAGTAGAGTAGTAAGGGAACAAGACAAAAGGTCGGTAAGGAGTAGTCGCAGGTTGGGATCAGGCAGTAGAGTAGTCAGGGAATAAGACAAAAGGTCGGTAAGGAGTAGTCGCAGGATGGGATCAGGCAGTAGAGTAGTCAGGGAACAAGACAAAAGGTCGGTAAGGAGTAGTCGCAGGTTGGGATCAGGCAGTAGAGTAGTCAGGGAACAAGACAAAAGGTTGGTAAGGAGTAGTCGCAGGTTGGGATCAGGCAGTAGAGTAGTCAGGGAACAAGACAAAAGGTCGGTAAGGAGTAGTCACAGGTTGGGATCAGGCAGTAGAGTAGTAAGGGAACAAGACAAAAGGTCGGTAAGGAGTAGTCGCAGGTTGGGATCAGGCAGTAGAGTAGTCAGGGAACAAGACAAAAGGTCGGTAAGGAGTAGTCGCAGGATGGGATCAGGCAGTAGAGTAGTCAGGGAACAAGACAAAAGGTCGGTAAGGAGTAGTCGCAGGTTGGGATCAGGCAGTAGAGTAGTAAGGGAACAAGACAAAAGGTCGGTAAGGAGTAGTCGCAGGATGGGATCAGGCAGTAGAGTAGTCGAGGAACAAGACAAAAGGTCGGTAAGAAGTAGTCGTAGGATGGGATCAGGCAGTAGAGTAGTAAGGTAACAAGACAAAAGGTCGGTAAGGAGTATTCACAGGTTGGGATCAGGCAGTAGAGTAGTCGGGGAACAAGCCGAAAGGTCGGTAAGGAGTAGTCGCAGGTTGGGATCAGGCAGTAGAGTAGTCGAGGAACAAGACAAAAGGTCGGTAAGGAGTAGTCGCAGGATGGGATCAGGCAGTAGAGTAGTCAGGGAACAAGACAAAAGGTCGGTAAGGAGTAGTCGCAGGATGGGATCAGGCAGTAGAGTAGTCAGGGAACAAGACAAAAGGTCGGTAAGGAGTAGTCGCAGGTTGGGATCAGGCAGTAGAGTAGTCAGGGAACAAGACAAAAGGTCGGTAAGGAGTAGTCGCAGGTTGGGATCAGGCAGTAGAGTAGTCAGGGAACAAGACAAAAGGTCGGTAAGGAGTAGTCGCAGGTTGGGATCAGGCAGTAGAGTAGTCGAGGAACAAGACAAAAGGTCGGTAAGGAGTAGTCGCAGGTTGGGATCAGGCAGTAGAGTAGTAAGGGAACAAGACAAAAGGTCGGTAAGGAGTAGTCGCAGGTTGGGATCAGGCAGTAGAGTAGTCAGGGAACAAGACAAAAGGTCGGTAAGGAGTAGTCGCAGGTTGGGATCAGGCAGTAGAGTAGTCAGGGAACAAGACAAAAGGTCGGTAAGGAGTAGTCGCAGGTTGGGATCAGGCAGTAGAGTAGTCAGGGAACAAGACAAAAGGTCGGTAAGGAGTAGTCGCAGGTTGGGATCAGGCAGTAGAGTAGTCGAGGAACAAGACAAAAGGTCGGTAAGGAGTAGTCGCAGGATGGGATCAGGCAGTAGAGTAGTCAGGGAACAAGACAAAAGGTCGGTAAGGAGTAGTCGCAGGTTGGGATCAGGCAGTAGAGTAGTCAGGGAACAAGACAAAAGGTCGGTAAGGAGTAGTCGCAGGATGGGATCAGGCAGTAGAGTAGTCGAGGAACAAGACAAAAGGTCGGTAAGGAGTAGTCGCAGGATGGGATCAGGCAGTAGAGTAGTCAGGGAACAAGACAAAAGGTCGGTAAGGAGTAGTCGCAGGATGGGATCAGGCAGTAGAGTAGTCGAGGAACAAGACAAAAGGTCGGTAAGGAGTAGTCGCAGGTTGGGATCAGGCAGTAGAGTAGTCAGGGAACAAGACAAAAGGTCGGTAAGGAGTAGTCGCAGGTTGGGATCATGCAGTAGAGTAGTAAGGGAACAAGACAAAAGGTCGGTAAGGAGTAGTCGCAGGATGGGATCAGGCAGTAGAGTAGTCAGGGAACAAGACAAAAGGTCGGTAAGGAGTAGTCGCAGGATGGGATCAGGCAGTAGAGTAGTCGAGGAACAAGACAAAAGGTCGGTAAGGAGTAGTCGCAGGATGGGATCAGGCAGTAGAGTAGTCGAGGAACAAGACAAAAGGTCGGTAAGGAGTAGTCGCAGGTTGGGATCAGGCAGTAGAGTAGTAAGGTAACAAGACAAAAGGTCGGTAAGGAGTAGTCGCAGGTTGGGATCAGGCAGTAGAGTAGTCAGGGAACAAGACAAAAGATCGGTAAGGAGTAGTCGCAGGTTGGGATCAGGCAGTAGAGTAGTCGAGGAACAAGACAAAAGGTCGGTAAGGAGTAGTCGCAGGTTGGGATCAGGCAGTAGAGTAGTAAGGGAACAAGACAAAAGGTCGGTAAGGAGTA
Organism: Rana muscosa; assembly: GCA_029206835.1. NCBI lineage: Eukaryota > Metazoa > Chordata > Amphibia > Anura > Ranidae > Rana > Rana muscosa. Next base: position 500,972,490 of record CM055127.1, read on the forward strand.
GTCGCAGGTTGGGATCAGGCAGTAGAGTAGTCGAGGAACAAGACAAAAGGTCGGTAAGGAGTAGTCGCAGGTTGGGATCAGGCAGTAGAGTAGTCAGGGAATAAGACAAAAGGTCGGTAAGGAGTAGTCGCAGGTTGGGATCAGGCAGTAGAGTAGTCAGGGAACAAGACAAAAGGTCGGTAAGGAGTAGTCGCAGGTTGGGATCAGGCAGTAGAGTAGTCGAGGAACAAGACAAAAGGTCGGTAAGGAGTAGTCGCAGGATGGGATCAGGCAGTAGAGTAGTCAGGGAACAAGACAAAAGGTCGGTAAGGAGTAGTCGCAGGTTGGGATCAGGCAGTAGAGTAGTAAGGGAACAAGACAAAAGGTCGGTAAGGAGTAGTCGCAGGTTGGGATCAGGCAGTAGAGTAGTAAGGGAACAAGACAAAAGGTCGGTAAGGAGTAGTCGCAGGTTGGGATCAGGCAGTAGAGTAGTCAAGGAACAAGACAAAAGGTCGGTAAGGAGTAGTCGCAGGTTGGGATCAGGCAGTAGAGTAGTAAGGGAACAAGACAAAAGGTCGGTAAGGAGTAGTCGCAGGTTGGGATCAGGCAGTAGAGTAGTCAGGGAACAAGACAAAAGGTCGGTAAGGAGTAGTCGCAGGTTGGGATCAGGCAGTAGAGTAGTCGAGGAACAAGACAAAAGGTCGGTAAGGAGTAGTCGCAGGATGGGATCAGGCAGTAGAGTAGTCAGGGAACAAGACAAAAGGTCGGTAAGGAGTAGTCGCAGGTTGGGATCAGGCAGTAGAGTAGTAAGGGAACAAGACAAAAGGTCGGTAAGGAGTAGTCGCAGGTTGGGATCAGGCAGTAGAGTAGTCAAGGAACAAGACAAAAGGTCGGTAAGGAGTAGTCGCAGGTTGGGATCAGGCAGTAGAGTAGTAAGGGAACAAGACAAAAGGTCGGTAAGGAGTAGTCGCAGGTTGGGATCAGGCAGTAGAGTAGTCGAGGAACAAGACAAAAGGTCGGTAAGGAGTAGTCGCAGGTTGGGATCAGGCAGTAGAGTAGTCGAGGAAGAAGACAAAAGGTCGGTAAGGAGTAGTCGCAGGTTGGGATCAGGCAGTAGAGTAGTCAGGGAACAAGACAAAAGGTCGGTAAGGAGTAGTCGCAGGTTGGGATCAGGCAGTAGAGTAGTCGAGGAACAAGACAAAAGGTCGGTAAGGAGTAGTCGCAGGTTGGGATCAGGCAGTAGAGTAGTAAGGTAACAAGACAAAAGGTCGGTAAGGAGTAGTCGCAGGATGGGATCAGGCAGTAGAGTAGTCAGGGAACAAGCCAAAAGGTCGGTAAGGAGTAGTCGCAGGTTGGGATCAGGCAGTAGAGTAGTCGAGGAACAAGACAAAAGGTCGGTAAGGAGTAGTCGCAGGATGGGATCAGGCAGTAGAGTAGTCAGGGAACAAGACAAAAGGTCGGTAAGGAGTAGTCGCAGGATGGGATCAGGCAGTAGAGTAGTCAGGGAACAAGACAAAAGGTCGGTAAGGAGTAGTCGCAGGATGGGATCAGGCAGTAGAGTAGTCAGGGAACAAGACAAAAGGTCGGTAAGGAGTAGTCGCAGGTTGGGATCAGGCAGTAGAGTAGTAAGGGAACAAGCCGAAAGGTCGGTAAGGAGTAGTCGCAGGTTGGGATCAGGCAGTAGAGTAGTCAGGGAACAAGACAAAAGGTCGGTAAGGAGTAGTCGCAGGTTGGGATCAGGCAGTAGAGTAGTCAGGGAACAAGACAAAAGGTCGGTAAGGAGTAGTCGCAGGTTGGGATCAGGCAGTAGAGTAGTAAGGGAACAAGACAAAAGGTCGGTAAGGAGTAGTCGCAGGTTGGGATCAGGCAGTAGAGTAGTAAGGGAACAAGCCGAAAGGTCGGTAAGGAGTAGTCGCAGGTTGGGATCAGGCAGTAGAGTAGTCAGGGAACAAGACAAAAGGTCGGTAAGGAGTAGTCGCAGGTTGGGATCAGGCAGTAGAGTAGTCAGGGAACAAGACAAAAGGTCGGTAAGGAGTAGTCGCAGGTTGGGATCAGGCAGTAGAGTAGTAAGGGAACAAGCCGAAAGGTCGGTAAGGAGTAGTCGCAGGTTGGGATCAGGCAGTAGAGTAGTCAGGGAACAAGACAAAAGGTCGGTAAGGAGTAGTCGCAGGTTGGGATCAGGCAGTAGAGTAGTCAGGGAACAAGACAAAAGGTCGGTAAGGAGTAGTCGCAGGTTGGGATCAGGCAGTAGAGTAGTAAGGGAACAAGACAAAAGGTCGGTAAGGAGTAGTCGCAGGTTGGGATCAGGCAGTAGAGTAGTCGAGGAACAAGACAAAAGGTCGGTAAGGAGTAGTCGCAGGATGGGATCAGGCAGTAGAGTAGTCAGGGAACAAGACAAAAGGTCGGTAAGGAGTAGTCGCAGGATGGGATCAGGCAGTAGAGTAGTCAGGGAACAAGACAAAAGATCGGTAAGAAGTAGTCGCAGGTTGGGATCAGGCAGTAGAGTAGTAAGGGAACAAGACAAAAGGTCGGTAAGGAGTAGTCGCAGGATGGGATCAGGCAGTAGAGTAGTAAGGGAACAAGACAAAAGGTCGGTAAGGAGTAGTCGCAGGTTGGGATCAGGCAGTAGAGTAGTCAGGGAACAAGACAAAAGGTCGGTAAGGAGTAGTCGCAGGTTGGGATCAGGCAGTAGAGTAGTCAGGGAACAAGACAAAAGGTCGGTAAGGAGTAGTCGCAGGTTGGGATCAGGCAGTAGAGTAGTCAGGGAACAAGACAAAAGGTCGGTAAGGAGTAGTCGCAGGTTGGGATCAGGCAGTAGAGTAGTCAGGGAACAAGACAAAAGGTCGGTAAGGAGTAGTCGCAGGTTGGGATCAGGCAGTAGAGTAGTCAGGGAACAAGACAAAAGGTCGGTAAGGAGTAGTCGCAGGATGGGATCAGGCAGTAGAGTAGTCAGGGAACAAGACAAAAGGTCGGTAAGGAGTAGTCGCAGGTTGGGATCAGGCAGTAGAGTAGTCGAGGAAAAAGACAAAAGGTTGGTAAGGAGTAGTCGCAGGATGGGATCAGGCAGTAGAGTAGTCGAGGAACAAGACAAAAGGTCGGTAAGGAGTAGTCGCAGGTTGGGATCAGGCAGTAGAGTAGTCAGGGAACAAGCCAAAAGGTCGGTAAGGAGTAGTCGCAGGTTGGGATCAGGCAGTAGAGTAGTCGAGGAACAAGACAAAAGGTCGGTAAGGAGTAGTCGCAGGTTGGGATCAGGCAGTAGAGTAGTCGAGGAACAAGACAAAAGGTCGGTAAGGAGTAGTCGCAGGTTGGGATCAGGCAGTAGAGTAGTCGAGGAACAAGACAAAAGGTCGGTAAGGAGTAGTCGCAGGTTGGGATCAGGCAGTAGAGTAGTCGAGGAAGAAGACAAAAGGTCGGTAAGGAGTAGTCGCAGGTTGGGATCAGGCAGTAGAGTAGTCAGGGAACAAGACAAAAGGTCGGTAAGGAGTAGTCGCAGGTTGGGATCAGGCAGTAGAGTAGTCAGGGAACAAGACAAAAGGTCGGTAAGGAGTAGTCGCAGGATGGGATCAGGCAGTAGAGTAGTCAGGGAACAAGACAAAAGGTTGGTAAGGAGTAGTCGCAGGATGGGATCAGGCAGTAGAGTAGTCGAGGAACAAGACAAAAGGTCGGTAAGGAGTAGTCGCAGGTTGGGATCAGGCAGTAGAGTAGTCAGGGAACAAGACAAAAGGTCGATAAGGAGTAGTCGCAGGTTGGGATCAGGCAGTAGAGTAGTAAGGGAACAAGACAAAAGGTCGGTAAGGAGTAGTCGCAGGTTGGGATCAGGCAGTAGAGTAGTCAGGGAACAAGACAAAAGGTCGGTAAGGAGTAGTCGCAGGTTGGGATCAGGCAGTAGAGTAGTAAGGGAACAAGACAAAAGGTCGGTAAGGAGTAGTCGCAGGTTGGGATCAGGCAGTAGAGTAGTAAGGGAACAAGACAAAAGGTCGGTAAGGAGTAGTCGCAGGTTGGGATCAGGCAGTAGAGTAGTCGAGGAACAAGACAAAAGGTCGGTAAGGAGTAGTCGCAGGATGGGATCAGGCAGTAGAGTAGTCAGGGAACAAGACAAAAGGTCGGTAAGGAGTAGTCGCAGGTTGGGATCAGGCAGTAGAGTAGTAAGGGAACAAGACAAAAGGTCGGTAAGGAGTAGTCGCAGGTTGGGATCAGGCAGTAGAGTAGTCAGGGAACAAGACAAAAGGTCGGTAAGGAGTAGTCGCAGGTTGGGATCAGGCAGTAGAGTAGTAAGGGAACAAGACAAAAGGTCGGTAAGGAGTAGTCGCAGGTTGGGATCAGGCAGTAGAGTAGTCAAGGAACAAGACAAAAGGTCGGTAAGGAGTAGTCGCAGGTTGGGATCAGGCAGTAGAGTAGTAAGGGAACAAGACAAAAGGTCGGTAAGGAGTAGTCGCAGGTTGGGATCAGGCAGTAGAGTAGTCAGGGAACAAGACAAAAGGTCGGTAAGGAGTAGTCGCAGGTTGGGATCAGGCAGTAGAGTAGTCGAGGAACAAGACAAAAGGTCGGTAAGGAGTAGTCGCAGGATGGGATCAGGCAGTAGAGTAGTCAGGGAACAAGACAAAAGGTCGGTAAGGAGTAGTCGCAGGTTGGGATCAGGCAGTAGAGTAGTAAGGGAACAAGACAAAAGGTCGGTAAGGAGTAGTCGCAGGTTGGGATCAGGCAGTAGAGTAGTCAAGGAACAAGACAAAAGGTCGGTAAGGAGTAGTCGCAGGTTGGGATCAGGCAGTAGAGTAGTAAGGGAACAAGACAAAAGGTCGGTAAGGAGTAGTCGCAGGTTGGGATCAGGCAGTAGAGTAGTCGAGGAACAAGACAAAAGGTCGGTAAGGAGTAGTCGCAGGTTGGGATCAGGCAGTAGAGTAGTCGAGGAAGAAGACAAAAGGTCGGTAAGGAGTAGTCGCAGGTTGGGATCAGGCAGTAGAGTAGTCAGGGAACAAGACAAAAGGTCGGTAAGGAGTAGTCGCAGGTTGGGATCAGGCAGTAGAGTAGTCGAGGAACAAGACAAAAGGTCGGTAAGGAGTAGTCGCAGGTTGGGATCAGGCAGTAGAGTAGTAAGGTAACAAGACAAAAGGTCGGTAAGGAGTAGTCGCAGGATGGGATCAGGCAGTAGAGTAGTAAGGTAACAAGACAAAAGGTCGGTAAGGAGTAGTCGCAGGTTGGGATCAGGCAGTAGAGTAGTCGAGGAACAAGCCAAAAGGTCGGTAAGGAGTAGTCGCAGGTTGGGATCAGGCAGTAGAGTAGTCGAGGAACAAGACAAAAGGTCGGTAAGGAGTAGTCGCAGGATGGGATCAGGCAGTAGAGTAGTCAGGGAACAAGACAAAAGGTCGGTAAGGAGTAGTCGCAGGATGGGATCAGGCAGTAGAGTAGTCAGGGAACAAGACAAAAGGTCGGTAAGGAGTAGTCGCAGGATGGGATCAGGCAGTAGAGTAGTAAGGGAACAAGACAAAAGGTTGGTAAGGAGTAGTCGCAGGTTGGGATCAGGCAGTAGAGTAGTCGAGGAACAAGACAAAAGGTCGGTAAGGAGTAGTCGCAGGATGGGATCAGGCAGTAGAGTAGTCAGGGAACAAGACAAAAGGTCGGTAAGGAGTAGTCGCAGGATGGGATCAGGCAGTAGAGTAGTCAGGGAACAAGACAAAAGGTCGGTAAGGAGTAGTCGCAGGTTGGGATCAGGCAGTAGAGTAGTAAGGGAACAAGCCGAAAGGTCGGTAAGGAGTAGTCGCAGGTTGGGATCAGGCAGTAGAGTAGTCAGGGAACAAGACAAAAGGTCGGTAAGGAGTAGTCGCAGGTTGGGATCAGGCAGTAGAGTAGTCAGGGAACAAGACAAAAGGTCGGTAAGGAGTAGTCGCAGGTTGGGATCAGGCAGTAGAGTAGTAAGGGAACAAGACAAAAGGTCGGTAAGGAGTAGTCGCAGGTTGGGATCAGGCAGTAGAGTAGTAAGGGAACAAGCCGAAAGGTCGGTAAGGAGTAGTCGCAGGTTGGGATCAGGCAGTAGAGTAGTCAGGGAACAAGACAAAAGGTCGGTAAGGAGTAGTCGCAGGTTGGGATCAGGCAGTAGAGTAGTCAGGGAACAAGACAAAAGGTCGGTAAGGAGTAGTCGCAGGTTGGGATCAGGCAGTAGAGTAGTAAGGGAACAAGCCGAAAGGTCGGTAAGGAGTAGTCGCAGGTTGGGATCAGGCAGTAGAGTAGTCAGGGAACAAGACAAAAGGTCGGTAAGGAGTAGTCGCAGGTTGGGATCAGGCAGTAGAGTAGTCAGGGAACAAGACAAAAGGTCGGTAAGGAGTAGTCGCAGGTTGGGATCAGGCAGTAGAGTAGTAAGGGAACAAGACAAAAGGTCGGTAAGGAGTAGTCGCAGGATGGGATCAGGCAGTAGAGTAGTCAGGGAACAAGACAAAAGGTCGGTAAGGAGTAGTCGCAGGATGGGATCAGGCAGTAGAGTAGTCGAGGAACAAGACAAAAGGTCGGTAAGGAGTAGTCGCAGGATGGGATCAGGCAGTAGAGTAGTCGAGGAACAAGACAAAAGGTCGGTAAGGAGTAGTCGCAGGATGGGATCAGGCAGTAGAGTAGTCGAGGAACAAGACAAAAGGTCGGTAAGGAGTAGTCGCAGGATGGGATCAGGCAGTAGAGTAGTCGAGGAACAAGACAAAAGGTCGGTAAGGAGTAGTCGCAGGTTGGGATCAGGCAGTAGAGTAGTCAGGGAACAAGACAAAAGGTCGGTAAGGAGTAGTCGCAGGTTGGGATCAGGCAGTAGAGTAGTCAGGGAACAAGACAAAAGGTCGGTAAGGAGTAGTCGCAGGTTGGGATCAGGCAGTAGAGTAGTCAGGGAACAAGACAAAAGGTCGGTAAGGAGTAGTCGCAGGTTGGGATCAGGCAGTAGAGTAGTCGAGGAACAAGCCAAAAGGTCGGTAAGGAGTAGTCGCAGGTTGGGATCAGGCAGTAGAGTAGTCGAGGAACAAGACAAAAGGTCGGTAAGGAGTAGTCGCAGGTTGGGATCAGGCAGTAGAGTAGTCGAGGAACAAGACAAAAGGTCGGTAAGGAGTAGTCGCAGGTTGGGATCAGGCAGTAGAGTAGTAAGGGAACAAGACAAAAGGTCGGTAAGGAGTAGTCGCAGGATGGGATCAGGCAGTAGAGTAGTCAGGGAACAAGACAAAAGGTCGGTAAGGAGTAGTCGCAGGTTGGGATCAGGCAGTAGAGTAGTAAGGGAACAAGACAAAAGGTCGGTAAGGAGTAGTCGCAGGTTGGGATCAGGCAGTAGAGTAGTCAGGGAATAAGACAAAAGGTCGGTAAGGAGTAGTCGCAGGATGGGATCAGGCAGTAGAGTAGTCAGGGAACAAGACAAAAGGTCGGTAAGGAGTAGTCGCAGGTTGGGATCAGGCAGTAGAGTAGTCAGGGAACAAGACAAAAGGTTGGTAAGGAGTAGTCGCAGGTTGGGATCAGGCAGTAGAGTAGTCAGGGAACAAGACAAAAGGTCGGTAAGGAGTAGTCACAGGTTGGGATCAGGCAGTAGAGTAGTAAGGGAACAAGACAAAAGGTCGGTAAGGAGTAGTCGCAGGTTGGGATCAGGCAGTAGAGTAGTCAGGGAACAAGACAAAAGGTCGGTAAGGAGTAGTCGCAGGATGGGATCAGGCAGTAGAGTAGTCAGGGAACAAGACAAAAGGTCGGTAAGGAGTAGTCGCAGGTTGGGATCAGGCAGTAGAGTAGTAAGGGAACAAGACAAAAGGTCGGTAAGGAGTAGTCGCAGGATGGGATCAGGCAGTAGAGTAGTCGAGGAACAAGACAAAAGGTCGGTAAGAAGTAGTCGTAGGATGGGATCAGGCAGTAGAGTAGTAAGGTAACAAGACAAAAGGTCGGTAAGGAGTATTCACAGGTTGGGATCAGGCAGTAGAGTAGTCGGGGAACAAGCCGAAAGGTCGGTAAGGAGTAGTCGCAGGTTGGGATCAGGCAGTAGAGTAGTCGAGGAACAAGACAAAAGGTCGGTAAGGAGTAGTCGCAGGATGGGATCAGGCAGTAGAGTAGTCAGGGAACAAGACAAAAGGTCGGTAAGGAGTAGTCGCAGGATGGGATCAGGCAGTAGAGTAGTCAGGGAACAAGACAAAAGGTCGGTAAGGAGTAGTCGCAGGTTGGGATCAGGCAGTAGAGTAGTCAGGGAACAAGACAAAAGGTCGGTAAGGAGTAGTCGCAGGTTGGGATCAGGCAGTAGAGTAGTCAGGGAACAAGACAAAAGGTCGGTAAGGAGTAGTCGCAGGTTGGGATCAGGCAGTAGAGTAGTCGAGGAACAAGACAAAAGGTCGGTAAGGAGTAGTCGCAGGTTGGGATCAGGCAGTAGAGTAGTAAGGGAACAAGACAAAAGGTCGGTAAGGAGTAGTCGCAGGTTGGGATCAGGCAGTAGAGTAGTCAGGGAACAAGACAAAAGGTCGGTAAGGAGTAGTCGCAGGTTGGGATCAGGCAGTAGAGTAGTCAGGGAACAAGACAAAAGGTCGGTAAGGAGTAGTCGCAGGTTGGGATCAGGCAGTAGAGTAGTCAGGGAACAAGACAAAAGGTCGGTAAGGAGTAGTCGCAGGTTGGGATCAGGCAGTAGAGTAGTCGAGGAACAAGACAAAAGGTCGGTAAGGAGTAGTCGCAGGATGGGATCAGGCAGTAGAGTAGTCAGGGAACAAGACAAAAGGTCGGTAAGGAGTAGTCGCAGGTTGGGATCAGGCAGTAGAGTAGTCAGGGAACAAGACAAAAGGTCGGTAAGGAGTAGTCGCAGGATGGGATCAGGCAGTAGAGTAGTCGAGGAACAAGACAAAAGGTCGGTAAGGAGTAGTCGCAGGATGGGATCAGGCAGTAGAGTAGTCAGGGAACAAGACAAAAGGTCGGTAAGGAGTAGTCGCAGGATGGGATCAGGCAGTAGAGTAGTCGAGGAACAAGACAAAAGGTCGGTAAGGAGTAGTCGCAGGTTGGGATCAGGCAGTAGAGTAGTCAGGGAACAAGACAAAAGGTCGGTAAGGAGTAGTCGCAGGTTGGGATCATGCAGTAGAGTAGTAAGGGAACAAGACAAAAGGTCGGTAAGGAGTAGTCGCAGGATGGGATCAGGCAGTAGAGTAGTCAGGGAACAAGACAAAAGGTCGGTAAGGAGTAGTCGCAGGATGGGATCAGGCAGTAGAGTAGTCGAGGAACAAGACAAAAGGTCGGTAAGGAGTAGTCGCAGGATGGGATCAGGCAGTAGAGTAGTCGAGGAACAAGACAAAAGGTCGGTAAGGAGTAGTCGCAGGTTGGGATCAGGCAGTAGAGTAGTAAGGTAACAAGACAAAAGGTCGGTAAGGAGTAGTCGCAGGTTGGGATCAGGCAGTAGAGTAGTCAGGGAACAAGACAAAAGGTCGGTAAGGAGTAGTCGCAGGTTGGGATCAGGCAGTAGAGTAGTCAGGGAACAAGACAAAAGATCGGTAAGGAGTAGTCGCAGGTTGGGATCAGGCAGTAGAGTAGTCGAGGAACAAGACAAAAGGTCGGTAAGGAGTAGTCGCAGGTTGGGATCAGGCAGTAGAGTAGTAAGGGAACAAGACAAAAGGTCGGTAAGGAGTAGTCGCAGGTTGGGATCAGGCAGTAGAGTAGTCGAGGAACAAGACAAAAGGTCGGTAAGGAGTAGTCGCAGGTTGGGATCAGGCAGTAGAGTAGTCAGGGAATAAGACAAAAGGTCGGTAAGGAGTAGTCGCAGGTTGGGATCAGGCAGTAGAGTAGTCAGGGAACAAGACAAAAGGTCGGTAAGGAGTAGTCGCAGGTTGGGATCAGGCAGTAGAGTAGTCGAGGAACAAGACAAAAGGTCGGTAAGGAGTAGTCGCAGGATGGGATCAGGCAGTAGAGTAGTCAGGGAACAAGACAAAAGGTCGGTAAGGAGTAGTCGCAGGTTGGGATCAGGCAGTAGAGTAGTAAGGGAACAAGACAAAAGGTCGGTAAGGAGTAGTCGCAGGTTGGGATCAGGCAGTAGAGTAGTAAGGGAACAAGACAAAAGGTCGGTAAGGAGTAGTCGCAGGTTGGGATCAGGCAGTAGAGTAGTCAAGGAACAAGACAAAAGGTCGGTAAGGAGTAGTCGCAGGTTGGGATCAGGCAGTAGAGTAGTAAGGGAACAAGACAAAAGGTCGGTAAGGAGTAGTCGCAGGTTGGGATCAGGCAGTAGAGTAGTCAGGGAACAAGACAAAAGGTCGGTAAGGAGTAGTCGCAGGTTGGGATCAGGCAGTAGAGTAGTCGAGGAACAAGACAAAAGGTCGGTAAGGAGTAGTCGCAGGATGGGATCAGGCAGTAGAGTAGTCAGGGAACAAGACAAAAGGTCGGTAAGGAGTAGTCGCAGGTTGGGATCAGGCAGTAGAGTAGTAAGGGAACAAGACAAAAGGTCGGTAAGGAGTAGTCGCAGGTTGGGATCAGGCAGTAGAGTAGTCAAGGAACAAGACAAAAGGTCGGTAAGGAGTAGTCGCAGGTTGGGATCAGGCAGTAGAGTAGTAAGGGAACAAGACAAAAGGTCGGTAAGGAGTAGTCGCAGGTTGGGATCAGGCAGTAGAGTAGTCGAGGAACAAGACAAAAGGTCGGTAAGGAGTAGTCGCAGGTTGGGATCAGGCAGTAGAGTAGTCGAGGAAGAAGACAAAAGGTCGGTAAGGAGTAGTCGCAGGTTGGGATCAGGCAGTAGAGTAGTCAGGGAACAAGACAAAAGGTCGGTAAGGAGTAGTCGCAGGTTGGGATCAGGCAGTAGAGTAGTCGAGGAACAAGACAAAAGGTCGGTAAGGAGTAGTCGCAGGTTGGGATCAGGCAGTAGAGTAGTAAGGTAACAAGACAAAAGGTCGGTAAGGAGTAGTCGCAGGATGGGATCAGGCAGTAGAGTAGTCAGGGAACAAGCCAAAAGGTCGGTAAGGAGTAGTCGCAGGTTGGGATCAGGCAGTAGAGTAGTCGAGGAACAAGACAAAAGGTCGGTAAGGAGTAGTCGCAGGATGGGATCAGGCAGTAGAGTAGTCAGGGAACAAGACAAAAGGTCGGTAAGGAGTAGTCGCAGGATGGGATCAGGCAGTAGAGTAGTCAGGGAACAAGACAAAAGGTCGGTAAGGAGTAGTCGCAGGATGGGATCAGGCAGTAGAGTAGTCAGGGAACAAGACAAAAGGTCGGTAAGGAGTAGTCGCAGGTTGGGATCAGGCAGTAGAGTAGTAAGGGAACAAGCCGAAAGGTCGGTAAGGAGTAGTCGCAGGTTGGGATCAGGCAGTAGAGTAGTCAGGGAACAAGACAAAAGGTCGGTAAGGAGTAGTCGCAGGTTGGGATCAGGCAGTAGAGTAGTCAGGGAACAAGACAAAAGGTCGGTAAGGAGTAGTCGCAGGTTGGGATCAGGCAGTAGAGTAGTAAGGGAACAAGACAAAAGGTCGGTAAGGAGTAGTCGCAGGTTGGGATCAGGCAGTAGAGTAGTAAGGGAACAAGCCGAAAGGTCGGTAAGGAGTAGTCGCAGGTTGGGATCAGGCAGTAGAGTAGTCAGGGAACAAGACAAAAGGTCGGTAAGGAGTAGTCGCAGGTTGGGATCAGGCAGTAGAGTAGTCAGGGAACAAGACAAAAGGTCGGTAAGGAGTAGTCGCAGGTTGGGATCAGGCAGTAGAGTAGTAAGGGAACAAGCCGAAAGGTCGGTAAGGAGTAGTCGCAGGTTGGGATCAGGCAGTAGAGTAGTCAGGGAACAAGACAAAAGGTCGGTAAGGAGTAGTCGCAGGTTGGGATCAGGCAGTAGAGTAGTCAGGGAACAAGACAAAAGGTCGGTAAGGAGTAGTCGCAGGTTGGGATCAGGCAGTAGAGTAGTAAGGGAACAAGACAAAAGGTCGGTAAGGAGTAGTCGCAGGATGGGATCAGGCAGTAGAGTAGTCAGGGAACAAGACAAAAGGTCGGTAAGGAGTAGTCGCAGGATGGGATCAGGCAGTAGAGTAGTCGAGGAACAAGACAAAAGGTCGGTAAGGAGTAGTCGCAGGATGGGATCAGGCAGTAGAGTAGTCGAGGAACAAGACAAAAGGTCGGTAAGGAGTAGTCGCAGGATGGGATCAGGCAGTAGAGTAGTCGAGGAACAAGACAAAAGGTCGGTAAGGAGTAGTCGCAGGATGGGATCAGGCAGTAGAGTAGTCGAGGAACAAGACAAAAGGTCGGTAAGGAGTAGTCGCAGGTTGGGATCAGGCAGTAGAGTAGTCAGGGAACAAGACAAAAGGTCGGTAAGGAGTAGTCGCAGGTTGGGATCAGGCAGTAGAGTAGTCAGGGAACAAGACAAAAGGTCGGTAAGGAGTAGTCGCAGGTTGGGATCAGGCAGTAGAGTAGTCAGGGAACAAGACAAAAGGTCGGTAAGGAGTAGTCGCAGGTTGGGATCAGGCAGTAGAGTAGTCGAGGAACAAGCCAAAAGGTCGGTAAGGAGTAGTCGCAGGTTGGGATCAGGCAGTAGAGTAGTCGAGGAACAAGACAAAAGGTCGGTAAGGAGTAGTCGCAGGTTGGGATCAGGCAGTAGAGTAGTCGAGGAACAAGACAAAAGGTCGGTAAGGAGTAGTCGCAGGTTGGGATCAGGCAGTAGAGTAGTAAGGGAACAAGACAAAAGGTCGGTAAGGAGTAGTCGCAGGATGGGATCAGGCAGTAGAGTAGTCAGGGAACAAGACAAAAGGTCGGTAAGGAGTAGTCGCAGGTTGGGATCAGGCAGTAGAGTAGTAAGGGAACAAGACAAAAGGTCGGTAAGGAGTAGTCGCAGGTTGGGATCAGGCAGTAGAGTAGTCAGGGAATAAGACAAAAGGTCGGTAAGGAGTAGTCGCAGGATGGGATCAGGCAGTAGAGTAGTCAGGGAACAAGACAAAAGGTCGGTAAGGAGTAGTCGCAGGTTGGGATCAGGCAGTAGAGTAGTCAGGGAACAAGACAAAAGGTTGGTAAGGAGTAGTCGCAGGTTGGGATCAGGCAGTAGAGTAGTCAGGGAACAAGACAAAAGGTCGGTAAGGAGTAGTCACAGGTTGGGATCAGGCAGTAGAGTAGTAAGGGAACAAGACAAAAGGTCGGTAAGGAGTAGTCGCAGGTTGGGATCAGGCAGTAGAGTAGTCAGGGAACAAGACAAAAGGTCGGTAAGGAGTAGTCGCAGGATGGGATCAGGCAGTAGAGTAGTAAGGTAACAAGACAAAAGGTCGGTAAGGAGTAGTCGCAGGTTGGGATCAGGCAGTAGAGTAGTCGAGGAACAAGACAAAAGGTCGGTAAGGAGTAGTCGCAGGTTGGGATCAGGCAGTAGAGTAGTAAGGGAACAAGACAAAAGGTCGGTAAGGAGTAGTCGCAGGATGGGATCAGGCAGTAGAGTAGTCGAGGAACAAGACAAAAGGTCGGTAAGAAGTAGTCGTAGGATGGGATCAGGCAGTAGAGTAGTAAGGTAACAAGACAAAAGGTCGGTAAGGAGTATTCACAGGTTGGGATCAGGCAGTAGAGTAGTCGGGGAACAAGCCGAAAGGTCGGTAAGGAGTAGTCGCAGGTTGGGATCAGGCAGTAGAGTAGTCGAGGAACAAGACAAAAGGTCGGTAAGGAGTAGTCGCAGGATGGGATCAGGCAGTAGAGTAGTCAGGGAACAAGACAAAAGGTCGGTAAGGAGTAGTCGCAGGATGGGATCAGGCAGTAGAGTAGTCAGGGAACAAGACAAAAGGTCGGTAAGGAGTAGTCGCAGGTTGGGATCAGGCAGTAGAGTAGTCAGGGAACAAGACAAAAGGTCGGTAAGGAGTAGTCGCAGGTTGGGATCAGGCAGTAGAGTAGTCAGGGAACAAGACAAAAGGTCGGTAAGGAGTAGTCGCAGGTTGGGATCAGGCAGTAGAGTAGTCGAGGAACAAGACAAAAGGTCGGTAAGGAGTAGTCGCAGGTTGGGATCAGGCAGTAGAGTAGTAAGGGAACAAGACAAAAGGTCGGTAAGGAGTAGTCGCAGGTTGGGATCAGGCAGTAGAGTAGTCAGGGAACAAGACAAAAGGTCGGTAAGGAGTAGTCGCAGGTTGGGATCAGGCAGTAGAGTAGTCAGGGAACAAGACAAAAGGTCGGTAAGGAGTAGTCGCAGGTTGGGATCAGGCAGTAGAGTAGTCAGGGAACAAGACAAAAGGTCGGTAAGGAGTAGTCGCAGGTTGGGATCAGGCAGTAGAGTAGTCGAGGAACAAGACAAAAGGTCGGTAAGGAGTAGTCGCAGGATGGGATCAGGCAGTAGAGTAGTCAGGGAACAAGACAAAAGGTCGGTAAGGAGTAGTCGCAGGATGGGATCAGGCAGTAGAGTAGTCAGGGAACAAGACAAAAGGTCGGTAAGGAGTAGTCGCAGGATGGGATCAGGCAGTAGAGTAGTCGAGGAACAAGACAAAAGGTCGGTAAGGAGTAGTCGCAGGATGGGATCAGGCAGTAGAGTAGTCAGGGAACAAGACAAAAGGTCGGTAAGGAGTAGTCGCAGGATGGGATCAGGCAGTAGAGTAGTCGAGGAACAAGACAAAAGGTCGGTAAGGAGTAGTCGCAGGTTGGGATCAGGCAGTAGAGTAGTCAGGGAACAAGACAAAAGGTCGGTAAGGAGTAGTCGCAGGTTGGGATCATGCAGTAGAGTAGTAAGGGAACAAGACAAAAGGTCGGTAAGGAGTAGTCGCAGGATGGGATCAGGCAGTAGAGTAGTCAGGGAACAAGACAAAAGGTCGGTAAGGAGTAGTCGCAGGATGGGATCAGGCAGTAGAGTAGTCGAGGAACAAGACAAAAGGTCGGTAAGGAGTAGTCGCAGGATGGGATCAGGCAGTAGAGTAGTCGAGGAACAAGACAAAAGGTCGGTAAGGAGTAGTCGCAGGTTGGGATCAGGCAGTAGAGTAGTAAGGTAACAAGACAAAAGGTCGGTAAGGAGTAGTCGCAGGTTGGGATCAGGCAGTAGAGTAGTCAGGGAACAAGACAAAAGATCGGTAAGGAGTAGTCGCAGGTTGGGATCAGGCAGTAGAGTAGTCGAGGAACAAGACAAAAGGTCGGTAAGGAGTAGTCGCAGGTTGGGATCAGGCAGTAGAGTAGTAAGGGAACAAGACAAAAGGTCGGTAAGGAGTAGTCGCAGGTTGGGATCAGGCAGTAGAGTAGTCAGGGAACAAGACAAAAGGTCGGTAAGGAGTAGTCGCAGGATGGGATCAGGCAGTAGAGTAGTCGAGGAACAAGACAAAAGGTCGGTAAGGAGTAGTCGCAGGTTGGGATCAGGCAGTAGAGTAGTCGAGGAACAAGACAAAAGGTCGGTAAGGAGTAGTCGCAGGTTGGGATCAGGCAGTAGAGTAGTCGAGGAACAAGACAAAAGGTCGGTAAGGAGTAGTCGCAGGATGGGATCAGGCAGTAGAGTAGTCGAGGAACAAGACAAAAGGTCGGTAAGGAGTAGTCGCAGGTTGGGATCAGGCAGTAGAGTAGTCAGGGAACAAGACAAAAGGTCGGTAAGGAGTAGTCGCAGGATGGGATCAGGCAGTAGAGTAGTCGCGGAACAAGACAAAAGGTTGGTAAGGAGTAGTCGCAGGTTTGGATCAGGCAGTAGAGTAGTCGAGGAACAAGACAAAAGGTCGGTAAGGAGTAGTCGCAGGTTGGGATCAGGCAGTAGAGTAGTAAGGGAACAAGACAAAAGGTCGGTAAGGAGTAGTCGCAGGTTGGGATCAGGCAGTAGAGTAGTCGAGGAACAAGACAAAAGGTCGGTAAGGAGTAGTCGCAGGATGGGATCAGGCAGTAGAGTAGTCAGGGAACAAGACAAAAGGTCGGTAAGGAGTAGTCGCAGGTTGGGATCAGGCAGTAGAGTAGTAAGGGAACAAGACAAAAGGTCGGTAAGGAGTAGTCGCAGGATGGGATCAGGCAGTAGAGTAGTCAGGGAACAAGACAAAAGGTCGGTAAGGAGTAGTCGCAGGTTGGGATCAGGCAGTAGAGTAGTAAGGGAACAAGACAAAAGGTCGGTAAGGAGTAGTCGCAGGTTGGGATCAGGCAGTAGAGTAGTCGAGGAACAAGACAAAAGGTCGGTAAGGAGTAGTCGCAGGTTGGGATCAGGCAGTAGAGTAGTCGAGGAACAAGACAAAAGGTCGGTAAGGAGTAGTCGCAGGTTGGGATCAGGCAGTAGAGTAGTCAGGGAACAAGCCAAAAGGTCGGTAAGGAGTAGTCGCAGGATGGGATCAGGCAGTAGAGTAGTCGAGGAACAAGACAAAAGGTCGGTAAGGAGTAGTCGCAGGTTGGGATCAGGCAGTAGAGTAGTAAGGGAACAAGACAAAAGGTCGGTAAGGAGTAGTCGCAGGTTGGGATCAGGCAGTAGAGTAGTCGAGGAACAAGACAAAAGGTCGGTAAGGAGTAGTCGCAGGATGGGATCAGGCAGTAGAGTAGTCAGGGAACAAGACAAAAGGTCGGTAAGGAGTAGTCGCAGGATGGGATCAGGCAGTAGAGTAGTCAGGGAACAAGACAAAAGATCGGTAAGAAGTAGTCGCAGGTTGGGATCAGGCAGTAGAGTAGTAAGGGAACAAGACAAAAGGTCGGTAAGGAGTAGTCGCAGGATGGGATCAGGCAGTAGAGTAGTAAGGGAACAAGACAAAAGGTCGGTAAGGAGTAGTCGCAGGATGGGATCAGGCAGTAGAGTAGTAAGGGAACAAGACAAAAGGTCGGTAAGGAGTAGTCGCAGGTTGGGATCAGGCAGTAGAGTAGTCAGGGAACAAGACAAAAGGTCGGTAAGGAGTAGTCGCAGGTTGGGATCAGGCAGTAGAGTAGTCAGGGAACAAGACAAAAGGTCGGTAAGGAGTAGTCGCAGGTTGGGATCAGGCAGTAGAGTAGTCAGGGAACAAGACAAAAGGTCGGTAAGGAGTAGTCGCAGGTTGGGATCAGGCAGTAGAGTAGTCGAGGAACAAGACAAAAGGTCGGTAAGGAGTAGTCGCAGGTTGGGATCAGGCAGTAGAGTAGTCGAGGAAAAAGACAAAAGGTTGGTAAGGAGTAGTCGCAGGATGGGATCAGGCAGTAGAGTAGTCGAGGAACAAGACAAAAGGTCGGTAAGGAGTAGTCGCAGGTTGGGATCAGGCAGTAGAGTAGTCAGGGAACAAGCCAAAAGGTCGGTAAGGAGTAGTCGCAGGTTGGGATCAGGCAGTAGAGTAGTCGAGGAACAAGACAAAAGGTCGGTAAGGAGTAGTCGCAGGTTGGGATCAGGCAGTAGAGTAGTCGAGGAACAAGACAAAAGGTCGGTAAGGAGTAGTCGCAGGTTGGGATCAGGCAGTAGAGTAGTCGAGGAAGAAGACAAAAGGTCGGTAAGGAGTAGTCGCAGGTTGGGATCAGGCAGTAGAGTAGTCAGGGAACAAGACAAAAGGTCGGTAAGGAGTAGTCGCAGGATGGGATCAGGCAGTAGAGTAGTCAGGGAACAAGACAAAAGGTTGGTAAGGAGTAGTCGCAGGATGGGATCAGGCAGTAGAGTAGTCGAGGAACAAGACAAAAGGTCGGTAAGGAGTAGTCGCAGGTTGGGATCAGGCAGTAGAGTAGTCAGGGAACAAGACAAAAGGTCGGTAAGGAGTAGTCGCAGGATGGGATCAGGCAGTAGAGTAGTCAGGGAACAAGACAAAAGGTCGGTAAGGAGTAGTCGCAGGTTGGGATCAGGCAGTAGAGTAGTCGAGGAACAAGACAAAAGGTCGGTAAGGAGTAGTTGCAGGTTGGGATCAGGCAGTAGAGTAGTCAGGGAACAAGACAAAAGGTCGGTAAGGAGTAGTCGCAGGTTGGGATCAGGCAGTAGAGTAGTAAGGGAACAAGACAAAAGGTCGGTAAGGAGTAGTCGCAGGTTGGGATCAGGCAGTAGAGTAGTAAGGGAACAAGACAAAAGGTCGGTAAGGAGTAGTCGCAGGTTGGGATCAGGCAGTAGAGTAGTCGAGGAACAAGACAAAAGGTCGGTAAGGAGTAGTCGCAGGATGGGATCAGGCAGTAGAGTAGTCAGGGAACAAGACAAAAGGTCGGTAAGGAGTAGTCGCAGGTTGGGATCAGGCAGTAGAGTAGTAAGGGAACAAGACAAAAGGTCGGTAAGGAGTAGTCGCAGGTTGGGATCAGGCAGTAGAGTAGTCAGGGAACAAGACAAAAGGTCGGTAAGGAGTAGTCGCAGGTTGGGATCAGGCAGTAGAGTAGTCGAGGAACAAGACAAAAGGTCGGTAAGGAGTAGTCGCAGGTTGGGATCAGGCAGTAGAGTAGTCGAGGAACAAGACAAAAGGTCGGTAAGGAGTAGTCGCAGGTTGGGATCAGGCAGTAGAGTAGTAAGGGAACAAGACAAAAGGTCGGTAAGGAGTAGTCGCAGGATGGGATCAGGCAGTAGAGTAGTAAGGGAACAAGACAAAAGGTCGGTAAGGAGTAGTCGCAGGATGGGATCAGGCAGTAGAGTAGTCGAGGAACAAGCCGAAAGGTCGGTAAGGAGTAGTCGCAGGTTGGGATCAGGCAGTAGAGTAGTCAGGGAACAAGACAAAAGGTCGGTAAGGAGTAGTCGCAGGTTGGGATCAGGCAGTAGAGTAGTCAGGGAACAAGACAAAAGGTCGGTAAGGAGTAGTCGCAGGATGGGATCAGGCAGTAGAGTAGTCGAGGAACAAGACAAAAGGTCGGTAAGGAGTAGTCGCAGGTTGGAATCAGGCAGTAGAGTAGTCAGGGAACAAGACAAAAGGTCGGTAAGGAGTAGTCGCAGGTTGGGATCAGGCAGTAGAGTAGTCAGGGAACAAGACAAAAGGTCGGTAAGGAGTAGTCGCAGGATGGGATCAGGCAGTAGAGTAGTCAGGGAACAAGACAAAAGGTCGGTAAGGAGTAGTCGCAGGTTGGGATCAGGCAGTAGAGTAGTCGAGGAACAAGACAAAAGGTCGGTAAGGAGTAGTCGCAGGTTGGGATCAGGCAGTAGAGTAGTAAGGGAACAAGACAAAAGGTCGGTAAGGAGTAGTCGCAGGTTGGGATCAGGCAGTAGAGTAGTCAGGGAACAAGACAAAAGGTCGGTAAGGAGTAGTCGCAGGATGGGATCAGGCAGTAGAGTAGTCAGGGAACAAGACAAAAGGTCGGTAAGGAGTAGTCGCAGGTTGGGATCAGGCAGTAGAGTAGTAAGGGAACAAGACAAAAGGTCGGTAAGGAGTAGTCGCAGGTTGGGATCAGGCAGTAGAGTAGTCGAGGAACAAGACAAAAGGTCGGTAAGGAGTAGTCGCAGGATGGGATCAGGCAGTAGAGTAGTAAGGGAACAAGACAAAAGGTCGGTAAGGAGTAGTCGCAGGTTGGGATCAGGCAGTAGAGTAGTCGAGGAACAAGACAAAAGGTCGGTAAGGAGTAGTCGCAGGATGGGATCAGGCAGTAGAGTAGTCAGGGAACAAGACAAAAGGTCGGTAAGGAGTAGTCGCAGGATGGGATCAGGCAGTAGAGTAGTCGCGGAACAAGACAAAAGGTCGGTAAGGAGTAGTCGCAGGTTGGGATCAGGCAGTAGAGTAGTCGAGGAACAAGACAAAAGGTCGGTAAGGAGTAGTCGCAGGATGGGATCAGGCAGTAGAGTAGTCAGGGAACAAGACAAAAGGTCGGTAAGGAGTAGTCGCAGGTTGGGATCAGGCAGTAGAGTAGTCAGGGAACAAGACAAAAGGTCGGTAAGGAGTAGTCGCAGGTTGGGATCAGGCAGTAGAGTAGTAAGGGAACAAGACAAAAGGTCGGTAAGGAGTAGTCGCAGGTTGGGATCAGGCAGTAGAGTAGTCAGGGAACAAGACAAAAGGTCGGTAAGGAGTAGTCGCAGGTTGGGATCAGGCAGTAGAGTAGTAAGGGAACAAGACAAAAGGTCGGTAAGGAGTAGTCGCAGGTTGGGATCAGGCAGTAGAGTAGTCAGGGAACAAGACAAAAGGTCGGTAAGGAGTAGTCGCAGGTTGGGATCAGGCAGTAGAGTAGTAAGGTAACAAGACAAAAGGTCGGTAAGGAGTAGTCGCAGGTTGGGATCAGGCAGTAGAGTAGTAAGGGAACAAGACAAAAGGTCGGTAAGAAGTAGTCGCAGGTTGGGATCAGGCAGTAGAGTAGTCAGGGAACAAGACAAAAGGTCGGTAAGGAATAGTCGCAGGTTGGGATCAGGCAGTAGAGTAGTAAGGTAACAAGACAAAAGGTCGGTAAGGAGTAGTCGCAGGTTGGGATCAGGCAGTAGAGTAGTCGAGGAACAAGACAAAAGGTCGGTAAGGAGTAGTCGCAGGTTGGGATCAGGCAGTAGAGTAGTCGAGGAACAAGACAAAAGGTCGGTAAGGAGTAGTCGCAGGTTGGGATCAGGCAGTAGAGTAGTCAGGGAACAAGACAAAAGGTCGGTAAGGAGTAGTCGCAGGTTGGGATCAGGCAGTAGAGTAGTCGAGGAACAAGACAAAAGGTCGGTAAGGAGTAGTCGCAGGTTGGGATCAGGCAGTAGAGTAGTAAGGGAACAAGACAAAAGGTCGGTAAGGAGTAGTCGCAGGATGGGATCAGGCAGTAGAGTAGTCAGGGAACAAGACAAAACGTCGGTAAGGAGTAGTCGCAGGTTGGGATCAGGCAGTAGAGTAGTCAGGGAACAAGACAAAAGGTCGGTAAGGAGTAGTCGCAGGATGGGATCAGGCAGTAGAGTAGTCAGGGAACAAGACAAAAGGTCGGTAAGGAGTAGTCGCAGGTTGGGATCAGGCAGTAGAGTAGTAAGGGAACAAGACAAAAGGTCGGTAAGGAGTAGTCGCAGGTTGGGATCAGGCAGTAGAGTAGTAAGGGAACAAGACAAAAGGTCGGTAAGAAGTAGTCGCAGGTTGGGATCAGGCAGTAGAGTAGTAAGGGAACAAGACAAAAGGTCGGTAAGGAGTAGTCGCAGGTTGGGATCAGGCAGTAGAGTAGTCGAGGAACAAGACAAAAGGTCGGTAAGGAGTAGTCGCAGGATGGGATCAGGCAGTAGAGTAGTAAGGGAACAAGACAAAAGGTCGGTAAGGAGTAGTCGCAGGTTGGGATCAGGCAGTAGAGTAGTCGAGGAACAAGACAAAAGGTCGGTAAGGAGTAGTCGCAGGTTGGGATCAGGCAGTAGAGTAGTCGAGGAACAAGACAAAAGGTCGGTAAGGAGTAGTCGCAGGATGGGATCAGGCAGTAGAGTAGTCGAGGAACAAGACAAAAGGTCGGTAAGGAGTAGTCGCAGGTTGGGATCAGGCAGTAGAGTAGTCAGGGAACAAGACAAAAGGTCGGTAAGGAGTAGTCGCAGGATGGGATCAGGCAGTAGAGTAGTCAGGGAACAAGACAAAAGGTCGGTAAGGAGTAGTCGCAGGTTGGGATCAGGCAGTAGAGTAGTAAGGGAACAAGACAAAAGGTCGGTAAGGAGTAGTCGCAGGTTGGGATCAGGCAGTAGAGTAGTCGAGGAACAAGACAAAAGGTCGGTAAGGAGTAGTCGCAGGTTGGGATCAGGCAGTAGAGTAGTCAGGGAACAAGACAAAAGGTCGGTAAGGAGTAGTCGCAGGTTGGGATCAGGCAGTAGAGTAGTCGAGGAACAAGACAAAAGGTCGGTAAGGAGTAGTCGCAGGATGGGATCAGGCAGTAGAGTAGTCAGGGAACAAGACAAAAGGTCGGTAAGGAGTAGTCGCAGGTTGGGATCAGGCAGTAGAGTAGTAAGGGAACAAGACAAAAGGTCGGTAAGGAGTAGTCGCAGGTTGGGATCAGGCAGTAGAGTAGTAAGGGAACAAGACAAAAGGTCGGTAAGGAGTAGTCGCAGGTTGGGATCAGGCAGTAGAGTAGTCGAGGAACAAGACAAAAGGTCGGTAAGGAGTAGTCGCAGGATGGGATCAGGCAGTAGAGTAGTCAGGGAACAAGACAAAAGGTCGGTAAGGAGTAGTCGCAGGTTGGGATCAGGCAGTAGAGTAGTCAGGGAACAAGACAAAAGGTCGGTAAGGAGTAGTCGCAGGTTGGGATCAGGCAGTAGAGTAGTAAGGTAACAAGACAAAAGGTCGGTAAGGAGTAGTCGCAGGTTGGGATCAGGCAGTAGAGTAGTCAGGGAACAAGACAAAAGGTCGGTAAGGAGTAGTCGCAGGTTGGGATCAGGCAGTAGAGTAGTCGAGGAACAAGACAAAAGGTCGGTAAGGAGTAGTCGCAGGATGGGATCAGGCAGTAGAGTAGTCGAGGAACAAGACAAAAGGTCGGTAAGGAGTAGTCGCAGGTTGGGATCAGGCAATAGAGTAGTCAGGGAACAAGACAAAAGGTCGGTAAGGAGTAGTCACAGGTTGGGATCAGGCAGTAGAGTAGTCAGGGAACAAGACAAAAGGTCGGTAAGGAGTAGTCGCAGGATGGGATCAGGCAGTAGAGTAGTCGAGGAACAAGCCGAAAGGTCGGTAAGGAGTAGTCGCAGGTTGGGATCAGGCAGTAGAGTAGTAAGGTAACAAGACAAAAGGTCGGTAAGGAGTAGTCGCAGGATGGGATCAGGCAGTAGAGTAGTAAGGGAACAAGACAAAAGGTCGGTAAGGAGTAGTCGCAGGATGGGATCAGGCAGTAGAGTAGTCAGGGAACAAGACAAAAGGTCGGTAAGGAGTAGTCGCAGGTTGGGATCAGGCAGTAGAGTAGTCAGGGAACAAGACAAAAGGTCGGTAAGGAGTAGTCGCAGGTTGGGATCAGGCAGTAGAGTAGTCAGGGAACAAGACAAAAGGTCGGTAAGGAGTAGTCGCAGGTTGGGATCAGGCAGTAGAGTAGTAAGGGAACAAGACAAAAGGTCGGTAAGGAGTAGTCGCAGGTTGGGATCAGGCAGTAGAGTAGTCAGGGAACAAGACAAAAGATCGGTAAGGAGTAGTCGCAGGTTGGGATCAGGCAGTAGAGTAGTAAGGGAACAAGACAAAAGGTCGGTAAGGAGTAGTCGCAGGTTGGGATCAGGCAGTAGAGTAGTAAGGGAACAAGACAAAAGGTCGGTAAGGAGTAGTCGCAGGTTGGGATCAGGCAGTAGAGTAGTCGAGGAACAAGACAAAAGGTCGGTAAGGAGTAGTCGCAGGTTGGGATCAGGCAGTAGAGTAGTCGAGGAACAAGACAAAAGGTCGGTAAGGAGTAGTCGCAGGTTGGGATCAGGCAGTAGAGTAGTAAGGGAATAAGACAAAAGGTCGGTAAGGAGTAGTCGCAGGTTGGGATCAGGCAGTAGAGTAGTCAGGGAACAAGACAAAAGGTCGGTAAGGAGTAGTCGCAGGATGGGATCAGGCAGTAGAGTAGTCGAGGAACAAGACAAAAGGTCGGTAAGGAGTAGTCGCAGGATGGGATCAGGCAGTAGAGTAGTCAGGGAACAAGACAAAAGGTCGGTAAGGAGTAGTCGCA
The DNA here is from genome assembly GCA_029206835.1 of Rana muscosa. Lineage (NCBI taxonomy): Eukaryota > Metazoa > Chordata > Amphibia > Anura > Ranidae > Rana > Rana muscosa. The sequence continues at coordinate 500,995,743 of CM055127.1, forward strand.
GGTTGGGATCAGGCAGTAGAGTAGTCAGGGAACAAGACAAAAGGTCGGTAAGGAGTAGTCGCAGGTTGGGATCAGGCAGTAGAGTAGTCAGGGAACAAGACAAAAGGTCGGTAAGAAGTAGTCGCAGGTTGGGATCAGGCAGTAGAGTAGTCAGGGAACAAGACAAAAGGTCGGTAAGGAGTAGTCGCAGGATGGGATCAGGCAGTAGAGTAGTCAGGGAACAAGACAAAAGGTCGGTAAGGAGTAGTCGCAGGTTGGGATCAGGCAGTAGAGTAGTAAGGGAACAAGACAAAAGGTCGGTAAGGAGTAGTCGCAGGATGGGATCAGGCAGTAGAGTAGTCAGGGAACAAGACAAAAGGTCGGTAAGGAGTAGTCGCAGGTTGGGATCAGGCAGTAGAGTAGTCGAGGAACAAGACAAAAGGTCGGTAAGGAGTAGTCGCAGGTTGGGATCAGGCAGTAGAGTAGTCGAGGAACAAGACAAAAGGTCGGTAAGGAGTAGTCGCAGGATGGGATCAGGCAGTAGAGTAGTCAGGGAACAAGACAAAAGGTCGGTAAGGAGTAGTCGCAGGATGGGATCAGGCAGTAGAGTAGTCAGGGAACAAGACAAAAGGTCGGTAAGGAGTAGTCGCAGGATGGGATCAGGCAGTAGAGTAGTCAGGGAACAAGACAAAAGGTCGGTAAGGAGTAGTCGCAGGTTGGGATCAGGCAGTAGAGTAGTAAGGGAACAAGACAAAAGGTCGGTAAGGAGTAGTCGCAGGTTGGGATCAGGCAGTAGAGTAGTCAGGGAACAAGACAAAAGGTCGGTAAGGAGTAGTCGCAGGTTGGGATCAGGCAGTAGAGTAGTCAGGGAACAAGACAAAAGATCGGTAAGGAGTAGTCGCAGGTTGGGATCAGGCAGTAGAGTAGTTGAGGAACAAGACAAAAGGTCGGTAAGGAGTAGTCGCAGGTTGGGATCAGGCAGTAGAGTAGTCAGGGAACAAGCCGAAAGGTCGGTAAGGAGTAGTCGCAGGTTGGGATCAGGCAGTAGAGTAGTCAGGGAACAAGACAAAAGGTCGGTAAGGAGTAGTCGCAGGTTGGGATCAGGCAGTAGAGTAGTCGAGGAACAAGACAAAAGGTCGGTAAGGAGTAGTCGCAGGTTGGGATCAGGCAGTAGAGTAGTCAGGGAACAAGACAAAAGGTCGGTAAGGAGTAGTCGCAGGATGGGATCAGGCAGTAGAGTAGTAAGGGAACAAGACAAAAGGTCGGTAAGGAGTAGTCGCAGGTTGGGATCAGGCAGTAGAGTAGTAAGGTAACAAGACAAAAGGTCGGTAAGGAGTAGTCGCAGGTTGGGATCAGGCAGTAGAGTAGTCAGGGAACAAGACAAAAGGTCGGTAAGGAGTAGTCGCAGGTTGGGATCAGGCAGTAGAGTAGTCAGGGAACAAGACAAAAGGTCGGTAAGGAGTAGTCGCAGGATGGGATCAGGCAGTAGAGTAGTCAGGGAACAAGACAAAAGGTCGGTAAGGAGTAGTCGCAGGTTGGGATCAGGCAGTAGAGTAGTAAGGGAACAAGACAAAAGGTCGGTAAGGAGTAGTCGCAGGTTGGGATCAGGCAGTAGAGTAGTAAGGGAACAAGACAAAAGGTCGGTAAGGAGTATTCGCAGGTTGGGATCAGGCAGTAGAGTAGTCAGGGAACAAGACAAAAGGTCGGTAAGGAGTAGTCGCAGGTTGGGATCAGGCAGTAGAGTAGTCAGGGAACAAGACAAAAGGTCGGTAAGGAGTAGTCGCAGGTTGGGATCAGGCAGTAGAGTAGTCGAGGAACAAGACAAAAGGTCGGTAAGGAGTAGTCGCAGGATGGGATCAGGCAGTAGAGTAGTCGAGGAACAAGACAAAAGGTCGGTAAGGAGTAGTCGCAGGATGGGATCAGGCAGTAGAGTAGTCAGGGAACAAGACAAAAGGTCGGTAAGGAGTAGTCGCAGGTTGGGATCAGGCAGTAGAGTAGTCGAGGAACAAGCCGAAAGGTCGGTAAGGAGTAGTCGCAGGATGGGATCAGGCAGTAGAGTAGTCAGGGAACAAGACAAAAGATCGGTAAGGAGTAGTCGCAGGTTGGGATCAGGCAGTAGAGTAGTCGAGGAACAAGCCGAAAGGTCGGTAAGGAGTAGTCGCAGGATGGGATCAGGCAGTAGAGTAGTCAGGGAACAAGACAAAAGATCGGTAAGGAGTAGTCGCAGGTTGGGATCAGGCAGTAGAGTAGTCGAGGAACAAGCCGAAAGGTCGGTAAGGAGTAGTCGCAGGTTGGGATCAGGCAGTAGAGTAGTCGAGGAACAAGACAAAAGGTCGGTAAGGAGTAGTCGCAGGTTGGGATCAGGCAGTAGAGTAGTCAGGGAACAAGACAAAAGGTCGGTAAGGAGTAGTCGCAGGTTGGGATCAGGCAGTAGAGTAGTCAGGGAACAAGACAAAGGGTCGGTAAGGAGTAGTCGCAGGTTGGGATCAGGCAGTAGAGTAGTCAGGGAACAAGACAAAAGGTCGGTAAGGAGTAGTCGCAGGTTGGGATCAGGCAGTAGAGTAGTCAGGGAACAAGACAAAAGGTCGGTAAGGAGTAGTCGCAGGTTGGGATCAGGCAGTAGAGTAGTCGAGGAACAAGACAAAAGGTCGGTAAGGAGTAGTCGCAGGTTGGGATCAGGCAGTAGAGTAGTCAGGGAACAAGACAAAAGGTCGGTAAGGAGTAGTCGCAGGTTGGGATCAGGCAGTAGAGTAGTCAGGGAACAAGACAAAGGGTCGGTAAGGAGTAGTCGCAGGTTGGGATCAGGCAGTAGAGTAGTCAGGGAACAAGACAAAAGGTCGGTAAGGAGTAGTCGCAGGTTGGGATCAGGCAGTAGAGTAGTCGAGGAACAAGACAAAAGGTCGGTAAGGAGTAGTCGCAGGTTGGGATCAGGCAGTAGAGTAGTCAGGGAACAAGACAAAAGGTCGGTAAGGAGTAGTCGCAGGTTGGGATCAGGCAGTAGAGTAGTCAGGGAACAAGACAAAAGGTCGGTAAGGAGTAGTCGCAGGTTGGGATCAGGCAGTAGAGTAGTCAGGGAACAAGACAAAGGGTCGGTAAGGAGTAGTCGCAGGTTGGGATCAGGCAGTAGAGTAGTCGAGGAACAAGCCGAAAGGTCGGTAAGGAGTAGTCGCAGGTTGGGATCAGGCAGCCTCATGGAGGCACAATGGGGTCCCCCAACCCCCCCCCCCCATACCCAGCCAGGCCACAGGGCAGTCCAGCTCTAACTTGTCCCTAGTATGTATGAATGTGAGTCATTAGATTGTAAGCTCCTGAGGGGAGGGACTGACGTGACTGTACAGTATACATATGTAGCGGGTATGTACTTTCCCAGGTGTAATTTGAACTTGACAGAGACATTGGTGATGTGAAATTCCCTGCAGCCCAGCGGGTGGCGCTGTCGCCCTGGGCTGGGGTTGAATCCTTTCTGTGTGTCGTGCCTCCTTTTTGTCCTTTCTCGGCAGCGGTATGGTGGGGCGGGGAACCCGCCGTGCTTGCTGGGAGAGGGTATAAAGGGGGCCGGCCATCTTTGTCACGGGGTCAAGTCCCAGGCACCTTCAGCCTGTGGACGGTGGTTCGTGTCGGTCCTCTGGGTGGTCTAGGCCTAGAGGACAGTCGGAGGTCGTGTTCCATCCCAGGCACCTTCAGCCTGTGGTTCGTGTCGGTCCTCTGGGCGGCCTAGGCCTAGAGGACAGTCGGAGGTCGTGTTCCATCCCAGGCACCTTCAGCCTGTGGTTCGTGTCGGTCCTCTGGGCGGCCTAGGCCTAGAGGACAGCCGGAGGTCTTGTTCCATCCCAGGCACCTTCAGCCTGTGGACGGTGGTTCGTGTCGGTCCTCTGGGTGGCCTAGGCCTAGAGGACAGCTGGAGGTCTTGTTCCATCCCAGGCACCTTCAGCCTGTGGACGGTGGTTCGTGTCGGTCCTCTGGGTGGCCTAGGCCTAGAGGACAGTCGGAGGTCGTGTTCCATCCCAGGCACCTTCAGCCTGTGGACGGTGGTTCGTGCCGGTCCTCTGGGCGGCCTAGGCCTAGAGGACAGTCGGAGGTCGTGTTCCATCCCAGGCACCTTCAGCCTGTGGACGGTGGTTCGTGTCGGTCCTCTGGGTGGCCTAGGCCTAGAGGACAGTCGGAGGTCGTGTTCCATCCCAGGCACCTTCAGCCTGTGGACGGTGGTTCGTGTCGGTCCTCTGGGTGGCCTAGGCCTAGAGGACAGTCGGAGGTCGTGTTCCATCCCAGGCACCTTCAGCCTGTGGACGGTGGTTCGTGCCGGTCCTCTGGGCGGCCTAGGCCTAGAGGACAGTCGGAGGTCGTGTTCCATCCCAGGCACCTTCAGCCTGTGGACGGTGGTTCGTGTCGGTCCTCTGGGTGGCCTAGGCCTAGAGGACAGTCGGAGGTCGTGTTCCATCCCAGGCACCTTCAGCCTGTGGACGGTGGTTCGTGTCGGTCCTCTGGGTGGCCTAGGCCTAGAGGACAGTCGGAGGTCGTGTTCCATCCCAGGCACCTTCAGCCTGTGGACGGTGGTTCGTGCCGGTCCTCTGGGCGGCCTAGGCCTAGAGGACAGTCGGAGGTCGTGTTCCATCCCAGGCACCTTTAGCCTGTGGACGGTGGTTCGTGTCGGTCCTCTGGGCGGCCTAGGCCTAGAGGACCACCGGAGATCGTGTTCCATCTCAGGCACCTTTAGCCTGGGGTGAGGTACTCGGATGGAGGTCTGGAGCTCAGTGCCCAACACTGAGTTCCGCGAGGGAAGGAGGTCCTAGGGAACCCCGGGGGTTGGGAACCCGAATCCGGAAGGCGTAATGGACCGGGGGGAGCTCCTCACTTGAAGACCCGGTGCAGCAGATTGCCAGTGACGGGTGAGCCTCTCACCGGAGACCGCCTGGAAGGAAATTCCCCCCTCCCCCCTCGCTCGGAGACTGCAACCCACTTTCAGGGAGGAAAGTGGAGAACACATTGTGTCTGGGCCTATTCACATCCACACCTCCTTTCCTGTTCTGTTTCTACCAAGGGAGTTCAACTGATTGTGTTCATTGGAGAAGAATAAAGGAGTGTTGGACTTTAATGGTGTGGGGCTCATTTCCTGACAGACATTGTTCAAGGTGACTCTCGGTGGAGGATCCAGGAGCACAACACTGACCCGAAGGAAAGGATAGTATGGTGGGCAGCACAGTAACCAGCACCACCTGCATGGAGTTTGGCATCAGATCTCCCCTTTACATCAGGATCCGCAGAGTTCCCCTTTACATCAGGGTCCGCAGAGTTCCCCTTACATCAGAGCTCCCATTTACATCAGGATCCACAGAGTTCCCCCTTACATCAGAGCTCACCTTTACATCAGAGTCCACAGAGTTACCATTTACATCAGAGCTCCCCTTTACATCACGGTCCACAGAGTTCCCCTTACATCAGAGCTCACCTTTACATCAGGGTCCACAGAGTTCCCCTTACATCAGATCTCCCCTTTACATCAGAGTCCACAGAGTTCCCATTTACATCAGAGCTCACCTTTACATCAGGGTCCACAGAGTTCCCCTTACATCAGAGCTCCCCTTTACATCAGGGTCCACAGAGTTCCCCTTACATCAGAGCTCACCTTTACATCAGGATCCACAGAGTTCCCATTTACATCAGAGCTCCCCTTTACATCAGGGTCCACAGAGTTCCCACTTACATCAGAGCTCCCCTTTACATCAGGGTCCACAGATTCCCCTTACATCAGAGCTCCCGTTTACATCAGGGTCCGCAGAGTTCCCATTTACATCAGAGCTCCCCTTTACATCAGGGTCCGCAGAGTCCCCATTTACATCAGGGTCCGCAGATTTCCCTTACACCAGAGCTCACCTTTACATCAGGGTCCGCAGAGTTCCCCTTAAATCAGAGCTCCCATTTACATCAGGGTCCGCAGAGTTCCCACTTACATCAGAGCTCCCCTTTACATCAGGGTCCACAGATTCACCTTACATCATAGCTCAGCTTTACATCAGGGTCCGCAGAGTTCCCCTTAAATCAGAGCTCCCATTTACATCAGGGTCCACAGAGTTCCCACTTACATCAGAGCTCACCTTTACATCAGGATCCGCAGAGTTCCCAATTACATCAGAGCTCCCCTTTACATCAGGGTCCACAGAGTTCCCATTTACATCAGAGCTCCCCTTTACATCAGGGTCCACAGATTCACCTTACATCAGAGCTCACCTTTACATCAGGGTCCACAGAGTTCCCCTTACATCAGAGCTACCATTTACATCAGGATCCACAGAGTTCCCCTTACATCAGAGCTCCCCTTTACATCAGGGTCCGCAGAGTTCCCCTTAAATCAGAGCTCCCATTTACATCAGGGTCCGCAGAGTTCCCACTTACATCAGAGCTCCCATTTACATCAGGGTCCGCAGAGTTCCAACTTACATCAGAGCTCACCTTTACATCAGGGTCCACAGAGTTCCCCTTACATCAGAGCTCACCTTTACATCAGGGTCCGCAGAGTTCCCCTTAAATCAGAGCTCCCATTTACATCAGGGTCCACAGAGTTCCCACTTACATCAGAGCTCACCTTTACATCAGGATCCGCAGAGTTCCCATTTACATCAGAGCTCCCCTTTACATCAGGGTCCGTAGAGTTTACCTTACATCAGAGCTCCCCTTTAAATCAGGGTCCGCAGAGTTCCCATTTACACCAGAGCTCCCCTTTACATCAGGGTCCACAGAGTTCCCCTTACATCAGAGCTCCCCTTTACATCAGGGTCCGCAGAGTTCCCATTTACATCAGAGCTCCCCTTTACATCAGGGTCCGCAGAGTTCCCCTTACATCAGAGCTCACCTTTACATCAGGGTCCGCAGAGTTCCCATTTACATCAGATCTCCCCTTTACATCAGGGTCCGCAGAGTTCCTCTTACACCAGAGCTCACCTTTACATCAGGGTCCACAGAGTTCCCCTTACATCAGAGCTCCCATTTACATCAGGGTCCGCAGAGTTCCCCTTAAATCAGAGCTCCCATTTACATCAGGGTCCGCAGAGTTCCCACTTACATCAGAGCTCCCATTTACATCAGGGTCCGCAGAGTTCCCACTTACATCAGAGCTCACCTTTACATCAGGGTCCGCAGAGTTCCCCTTACATCAGAGCTCCCCTTTACATCAGGGTCCACAGATTCCCCTTACATCAGAGCTCACCTTTACATCAGGGTCCGCAGAGTTCCTATTTACATCAGAGCTCCCCTTTACATCAGGGTCCGCAGAGTTCCTCTTACACCAGAGCTCACCTTTACATCAGGGTCCACAGAGTTCCCCTTACATCAGAGCTCCCATTTACATCAGGGTCCGCAGAGTTCCCCTTAAATCAGAGCTCCCATTTACATCAGGGTCCGCAGAGTTCCCACTTACATCAGAGCTCCCATTTACATCAGGGTCCGCAGAGTTCCCACTTACATCAGAGCTCACCTTTACATCAGGGTCCGCAGAGTTCCCCTTACATCAGATCTCCCCTTTACATCAGGGTCCACAGATTCCCCTTACATCAGAGCTCACCTTTACATCAGGGTCCGCAGAGTTCCCATTTACATCAGAGCTCCCCTTTACATCAGGGTCGGCAGAGTTCCTCTTACACCAGAGCTCCCCTTTACATCAGGGTCCGCAGATTCCCCTTACACCAGAGCTCACATTTACATCAGGGTCTGCAGAGTTCCCCTTACACCAGAGCTCACCTTTACATCAGGGTCCACAGAGTTCCCCTTACATCAGAGCTCACCTTTACATCAGGGTCCACAGAGTTCCCCTTACATCAGAGCTCACCTTTAAATCAGGGTCCGCAGAGTTCCCCTTACACCAGAGCTCCCCTTTACATCAGGATCCGCAGAGTTCCCATTTACATCAGAGCTCCCCTTTACATCAGGGTCCACAGAGTTCCCCTTACACCAGAGCTCACCTTTACATCAGGGTCCGCAGAGTTCCCCTTACATCAGAGCTCCCCTTTGAATCAGGGTCTGCAGAGTTCCCCTTACACCAGAGCTCACCTTTACATCAGGGTCCACAGCGTTCCCCTTACATCAGAGCTCACCTTTACATCAGGGTCCGCAGAGTTCCCCTTACATCAGAGCTCACCTTTAAATCAGGGTCCGCAGAGTTCCCCTTACACCAGAGCTCCCCTTTACATCAGGATCCGCAGAGTTCCCATTTACATCAGAGCTCCCCTTTACATCAGGGTCCGTAGAGTTTACCTTACATCAGAGCTCCCCTTTAAATCAGGGTCCGCAGAGTTCCCATTTACACCAGAGCTCCCCTTTACATCAGGGTCCGCAGAGTTCCCCTTACATCAGAGCTCCCCTTTACATCAGGGTCCGCAGAGTTCCCCTTACATCAGAGTTCACCTTTACATCAGGGTCCACAGAGTTCCCCTTACATCAGAGCTCACCTTTACATCAGGATCCGCAGAGTTCCCATTTACATCAGAGCTCCCCTTTACATCAGGGTCCGCAGATTCCCCTTACACCAGAGCTCACCTTTACATCAGGGTCTGCAGAGTTCCCCTTACACCAGAGCTCCCCTTTACATCAGGGTCCGCAGAGTTCCCCTTACATCAGAGCTCCCCTTTACATCAGGGTCTGCAGAGTTCCCCCTTACATCAGAGCTCACCTTTACATCAGGGTCCACAGAGTTCCCCTTACATCAGAGCTCCCCTTTACATCAGGGTCTGCAGAGTTCCCCCTTACATCAGAGCTCACTTTTACATCAGGGTCCGCAGAGTTCCCCTTACACCAGAGCTCCCCTTTACATCAGGGTCCGCAGAGTTCCCCTTACATCAGAGCTCCCCTTTACATCAGGGTCCGCAGAGTTCCCCTTATACCAGAGCAACCCTTTACATCAGGGTCCACAGATTCCCCTTACATCAGAGCTCACCTTTACATCAGGGTCCGCAGAGTTCCCATTTACATTAGAGCTCCCATTTACATCAGGGTCCGCAGAGTTCCTCTTACATCAGAGCTCACCTTTACATCAGGGTCCGCAGAGTTCCCATTTACATTAGAGCTCCCATTTACATCAGGGTCCGCAGAGTTCCCCCTTACATCAGAGCTCACCATTACATCAGGGTCCACAGAGTTCCCCTTACATCAGAGCTCACCTTTACATCAGGATCCGCAGAGTTCCCATTTACATCAGAGCTCCCCTTTACATCAGGGTCTGCAAAGTTCCCCTTACACCAGAGCTCCCCTTTAAATCAGAGTCCACAGAGTTCCCCCTTACACCAGAGCTCACCTTTACATCAGGGTCTGCAGAGTTCCCCTTACACCAGAGCTCACCTTTACATCAGGGTCCGCAGAGTTCCCCTTACACCAGAGCTCACCTTTACATCAGGGTCCACAGAGTTCCCCTTAAATCAGATCTCCCATTTACATCAGGGTCCGTAGAGTTCCCCTTAAATCAGAGCTCCCATTTACATCAGGGTCCGCAGAGTTCCCCCTTACATCAGAGCTCACCTTTACATCAGGGTCCGCAGAGTTCCCCTTAAATCAGATCTCCCATTTACATCAGGGTCCGTAGAGTTCCCCTTAAATCAGAGCTCCCATTTACATCAGGGTCCGCAGAGTTCCCCCTTACACCAGAGCTCACCTTTACATCAGGGTCCGCAGAGTTCCCCTTACATCAGAGCTCACCTTTACATCAGGGTCTGCAGAGTTCCCCTTACACCAGAGCTCACCTTTACATCAGGGTCCGCAGAGTTCCCCTTACATCAGAGCTCCCCTTTAAATCAGGGTCCGCAGAGTTCCCCTTTACATCAGGGTCTGCAGAGTTCCCCTTACATCAGAGCTCCCCTTTACATCAGGGTCTGCAGAGTTACCCTTACACCAGAGCTCACCTTTACATCAGGGTCCGCAGAGTTCCCCTTACATCAGAGCTCCCATTTACATCAGGGTCCGCAGAGTTCCCCCTTACACCAGAGCTCCCCTTTACATCAGGATCCGCAGAGTTCCGGTTTACATCAGAGCTCCTCTTTACATCAGGGTCCGCAGAGTTTCCCTTTACATCAGGGTCCATAGAGTTTACCTTACACCAGAGCTCCCCTTTACATCAGGGTCCGCAGATTTCCCATTACATCAGAGCTCCCCTTTACATCAGGGTCCGCAGAGTTCCCATTATACCAGAGCTCCCCTTTACATCAGGGTCCGCAGAGTTCCCCTTACACCAGAGCTCCCCTTTACATCAGGGTCCGCAGAGTTCCCCTTACATCAGATCTCCCCTTTACATCAGGGTCCGCAGAGTTCCCCTTACATCAGATCTCCCCTTTACATCAGGGTCCGCAGAGTTCCCATTTACATCAGAGCTCCCCTTTACATCAGGGTCCGCAGAGTTCCCATTTACATCAGAGCTCCCCTTTACATCAGGGTCCACAGATTCCCCTTACACCAGAGCTCACCTTTACATCAGGATCCGCAGAGTTCCCCTTACATTAGAGCTCCCATTTACATCAGGGTCCGCAGAGTTCCCCCTTACATCAGAGCTCACCTTTACATCAGGGTCCGCAGAGTTCCCCTTACATCAGAGCTCACCTTTACATCAGGGTCCGCAGAGTTCCCCCTACATCAGAGCTCCCCTTTACATCAGGGTCTGCAGAGTTACCCTTACACCAGAGCTCACCTTTACATCAGGGTCCACAGAGTTCCCCTTACATCAGAGCTCCCCTTTACATCAGGGTCCGCAGAGTTTCCATTTACATTAGAGCTCCCCTTTCAATCAGAGTTCCCCCTTACACCAGAGCTCCCCTTTACATCAGGGTCTGCAGAGTTCCCCCTTACATCAGAGCTCCTCTTTACATCAGGGTCCGCAGAGTTCCCCCTTACATCAGGGTCCGTAGAGTTTACCTTACACCAGAGCTCCCCTTTACATCAGGGTCCGCAGAGTTCCCATTTCCATCAGAGCTCCCCTTTACATCAGGGTCCAGAGAGTTCCCCTTACACCAGAGCTCCCCTTTACATCAGGGTCTGCAGAGTTCCCATTTACATCTGAGCTCACCTTTACATTAGGGTCCGCAGATTCCCCATTTACATCAGAGCTCCCCTTTAAATCAGAGTCCTTAGAGTTCCCCCTTACACCAGAGCTCCCCTTTACATCAGTATCTGCAGGGTTCCCCCTTACATCAGAGCTCCCCTTTACATCAGGGTCCGCAGAGTTCCCCCTTATATCAGGGTCCGTAGAGTTTACCTTACACCAGAGCTCCCCTTTACATCAGGGTCCAGAGAGTTCCCCTTACACCAGAGCTCCCCTTTACATCAGGGTCCGCAGAGTTCCCTTACATCAGAGCTCCCCTTTACATCAGGGTCTGCAGAGTTCCCCTTACATCAGAACTCCCCCTTACATCAGGGTCCGCAGAGTTCCCCCTTACATCAGGGTCCGTAGAGTTCACCTTACACCAGAGCTCCCCTTTACATCAGGGTCCGCAGAGTTCCCTTACATCAGAGCTCTCCTTTACATCAGGGTCCACAGAGTTCCCCTTACATCAGAACTCCCCCTTACATCAGGGTCTGCAGAGTTCCCCCTTACATCAGGGTCCGTAGAGTTCACCTTACACCAGAGCTCCCCTTTACATCAGGGTCCGCAGAGTTCCCATTTACATCAGAGCTCACCTTTACATCAGGGTCTGCAGAGTTCCCCTTACACCAGAGCTCCCCTTTACATCAGGGTCCTGCAGAGTTCCCATTTACATCAGAGCTCACCTTTACATCAGGGTCTGCAGAGTTCCCCTTACACCAGAGCTCCCCTTTACATCAGGGTCCTGCAGAGTTCCCATTTACATCAGAGCTCCCCTTTACATCAGGGTCCACAGAGTTCCCCTTACATCAGAGCTCCCCTTTACATCAGGATCCGCAGAGTTCCCCTTACACCAGAGCTCCTCTTTACATCAGGGTCTGCAGAGTTCCCCTTACAGCAGAGCTCCTCTTTATATCAGGGTCTGCAGAGTTCCCCTTACACCAGAGCTCCCCTTTACATCAGGGTCCGCAGAGTTCCCCTTACATCAGATCTCCCCTTTACATCAGGGTCCGCAGAGTTCCCATTTACATCAGAGCTCCCCTTTACATCAGGGTCCGCAGAGTTCCCATTTACATCAGAGCTCCCCTTTACATCAGGGTCCGCAGATTCCCCTTACACCAGAGCTCACCTTTACATCAGGATCCGCAGAGTTCCCCTTACATTAGAGCTCCCATTTACATCAGGGTCCGCAGAGTTCCCCCTTACATCAGAGCTCACCTTTACATCAGGGTCCGCAGAGTTCCCCTTACATCAGAGCTCCCATTTACATCAGGATCCACAGAGTTCCCCCTTACATCACGGTCCACAGAGTTCCCCTTACATCAGAGCTCACCTTTACATCAGAGTCCACAGAGTTACCATTTACATCAGAGCTCCCCTTTACATCACGGTCCACAGAGTTCCCCTTACATCAGAGCTCACCTTTACATCAGGGTCCGCAGAGTTCCCCCTTACATCAGAGCTCACCTTTACATCAGGGTCCGCAGAGTTCCCCTTACATCAGAGCTCACCTTTACATCAGGGTCCGCAGAGTTCCCCCTACATCAGAGCTCCCCTTTACATCAGGGTCTGCAGAGTTACCCTTACACCAGAGCTCACCTTTACATCAGGGTCCACAGAGTTCCCCTTACATCAGAGCTCCCCTTTACATCAGGGTCCGCAGAGTTTCCATTTACATTAGAGCTCCCCTTTCAATCAGAGTTCCCCCTTACACCAGAGCTCCCCTTTACATCAGGGTCTGCAGAGTTCCCCCTTACATCAGAGCTCCTCTTTACATCAGGGTCCGCAGAGTTCCCCCTTACATCAGGGTCCGTAGAGTTTACCTTACACCAGAGCTCCCCTTTACATCAGGGTCCGCAGAGTTCCCATTTCCATCAGAGCTCCCCTTTACATCAGGGTCCAGAGAGTTCCCCTTACACCAGAGCTCCCCTTTACATCAGGGTCTGCAGAGTTCCCATTTACATCTGAGCTCACCTTTACATTAGGGTCCGCAGATTCCCCATTTACATCAGAGCTCCCCTTTAAATCAGAGTCCTTAGAGTTCCCCCTTACACCAGAGCTCCCCTTTACATCAGTGTCTGCAGGGTTCCCCCTTACATCAGAGCTCCCCTTTACATCAGGGTCCGCAGAGTTCCCCCTTATATCAGGGTCCGTAGAGTTTACCTTACACCAGAGCTCCCCTTTACATCAGGGTCCAGAGAGTTCCCCTTACACCAGAGCTCCCCTTTACATCAGGGTCCGCAGAGTTCCCTTACATCAGAGCTCCCCTTTACATCAGGGTCTGCAGAGTTCCCCTTACATCAGAACTCCCCCTTACATCAGGGTCCGCAGAGTTCCCCCTTACATCAGGGTCCGTAGAGTTCACCTTACACCAGAGCTCCCCTTTACATCAGGGTCCGCAGAGTTCCCTTACATCAGAGCTCTCCTTTACATCAGGGTCCACAGAGTTCCCCTTACATCAGAACTCCCCCTTACATCAGGGTCCGCAGAGTTCCCCCTTACATCAGGGTCCGTAGAGTTCACCTTACACCAGAGCTCCCCTTTACATCAGGGTCCGCAGAGTTCCCATTTACATCAGAGCTCACCTTTACATCAGGGTCTGCAGAGTTCCCCTTACACCAGAGCTCCCCTTTACATCAGGGTCCTGCAGAGTTCCCATTTACATCAGAGCTCACCTTTACATCAGGGTCTGCAGAGTTCCCCTTACACCAGAGCTCCCCTTTACATCAGGGTCCTGCAGAGTTCCCATTTACATCAGAGCTCCCCTTTACATCAGGGTCCACAGAGTTCCCCTTACATCAGAGCTCCCCTTTACATCAGGATCCGCAGAGTTCCCCTTACACCAGAGCTCCTCTTTACATCAGGGTCTGCAGAGTTCCCCTTACAGCAGAGCTCCTCTTTATATCAGGGTCTGCAGAGTTCCCCTTACACCAGAGCTCCCCTTTACATCAGGGTCCGCAGAGTTCCCCTTACATCAGATCTCCCCTTTACATCAGGGTCCGCAGAGTTCCCATTTACATCAGAGCTCCCCTTTACATCAGGGTCCGCAGAGTTCCCATTTACATCAGAGCTCCCCTTTACATCAGGGTCCGCAGATTCCCCTTACACCAGAGCTCACCTTTACATCAGGATCCGCAGAGTTCCCCTTACATTAGAGCTCCCATTTACATCAGGGTCCGCAGAGTTCCCCCTTACATCAGAGCTCACCTTTACATCAGGGTCCGCAGAGTTCCCCTTACATCAGAGCTCCCATTTACATCAGGATCCACAGAGTTCCCCCTTACATCACGGTCCACAGAGTTCCCCTTACATCAGAGCTCACCTTTACATCAGAGTCCACAGAGTTACCATTTACATCAGAGCTCCCCTTTACATCACGGTCCACAGAGTTCCCCTTACATCAGAGCTCACCTTTACATCAGGGTCCACAGAGTTCCCCTTACATCAGATCTCCCCTTTACATCAGAGTCCACAGAGTTCCCATTTACATCAGAGCTCACCTTTACATCAGGGTCCACAGAGTTCCCCTTACATCAGAGCTCCCCTTTACATCAGGGTCCACAGAGTTCCCCTTACATCAGAGCTCACCTTTACATCAGGGTCCACAGAGTTCCCACTTACATCAGAGCTCCCCTTTACATCAGGGTCCACAGATTCCCCTTACATCAGAGCTCCCGTTTACATCAGGGTCCGCAGAGTTCCCATTTACATCAGAGCTCCCCTTTACATCAGGGTCCGCAGAGTCCCCATTTACATCAGGGTCCGCAGATTCCCCTTACACCAGAGCTCACCTTTACATCAGGGTCCGCAGAGTTCCCCTTAAATCAGAGCTCCCATTTACATCAGGGTCCGCAGAGTTCCCACTTACATCAGAGCTCCCCTTTACATCAGGGTCCACAGAGTTCCCATTTACATCAGAGCTCCCCTTTACATCAGGGTCCACAGATTCACCTTACATCAGAGCTCACCTTTACATCAGGGTCCACAGAGTTCCCCTTACATCAGAGCTACCATTTACATCAGGATCCACAGAGTTCCCCTTACATCAGAGCTCCCCTTTACATCAGGGTCCGCAGAGTTCCCCTTAAATCAGAGCTCCCATTTACATCAGGGTCCGCAGAGTTCCCACTTACATCAGAGCTCCCATTTACATCAGGGTCCGCAGAGTTCCAACTTACATCAGAGCTCACCTTTACATCAGGGTCCACAGAGTTCCCCTTACATCAGAGCTCACCTTTACATCAGGGTCCGCAGAGTTCCCCTTAAATCAGAGCTCCCATTTACATCAGGGTCCACAGAGTTCCCACTTACATCAGAGCTCCCCTTTACATCAGGGTCCGTAGAGTTTACCTTACATCAGAGCTCCCCTTTAAATCAGGGTCCGCAGAGTTCCCATTTACACCAGAGCTCCCCTTTACATCAGGGTCCACAGAGTTCCCCTTACATCAGAGCTCCCCTTTACATCAGGGTCCGCAGAGTTCCCATTTACATCAGAGCTCCCCTTTACATCAGGGTCCACAGATTCCCCTTACATCAGAGCTCACCTTTACATCAGGGTCCGCAGAGTTCCCATTTACATCAGATCTCCCCTTTACATCAGGGTCCGCAGAGTTCCTCTTACACCAGAGCTCACCTTTACATCAGGGTCCACAGAGTTCCCCTTACATCAGAGCTCCCATTTACATCAGGGTCCGCAGAGTTCCCCTTAAATCAGAGCTCCCATTTACATCAGGGTCCGCAGAGTTCCCACTTACATCAGAGCTCCCATTTACATCAGGGTCCGCAGAGTTCCCACTTACATCAGAGCTCACCTTTACATCAGGGTCCGCAGAGTTCCCCTTACATCAGATCTCCCCTTTACATCAGGGTCCACAGATTCCCCTTACATCAGAGCTCACCTTTACATCAGGGTCCGCAGAGTTCCCATTTACATCAGAGCTCCCCTTTACATCAGGGTCGGCAGAGTTCCTCTTACACCAGAGCTCCCCTTTACATCAGGGTCCGCAGATTCCCCTTACACCAGAGCTCACATTTACATCAGGGTCTGCAGAGTTCCCCTTACACCAGAGCTCACCTTTACATCAGGGTCCACAGAGTTCCCCTTACATCAGAGCTCACCTTTACATCAGGGTCCACAGAGTTCCCCTTACATCAGAGCTCACCTTTAAATCAGGGTCCGCAGAGTTCCCCTTACACCAGAGCTCCCCTTTACATCAGGATCCGCAGAGTTCCCATTTACATCAGAGCTCCCCTTTACATCAGGGTCCACAGAGTTCCCCTTACACCAGAGCTCACCTTTACATCAGGGTCCGCAGAGTTCCCCTTACATCAGAGCTCCCCTTTACATCAGGGTCTGCAGAGTTCCCCTTACACCAGAGCTCACCTTTAAATCAGGGTCCACAGAGTTCCCCTTACATCAGAGCTCACCTTTACATCAGGGTCCGCAGAGTTCCCCTTACATCAGAGCTCACCTTTAAATCAGGGTCCGCAGAGTTCCCCTTACACCAGAGCTCCCCTTTACATCAGGATCCGCAGAGTTCCCATTTACATCAGAGCTCCCCTTTACATCAGGGTCCGTAGAGTTTACCTTACATCAGAGCTCCCCTTTAAATCAGGGTCCGCAGAGTTCCCATTTACACCAGAGCTCCCCTTTACATCAGGGTCCGCAGAGTTCCCCTTACATCAGAGCTCCCCTTTACATCAGGGTCCGCAGAGTTCCCCTTACATCAGAGCTCACCTTTACATCAGGGTCCACAGAGTTCCCCTTACATCAGAGCTCACCTTTACATCAGGATCCGCAGAGTTCCCATTTACATCAGAGCTCCCCTTTACATCAGGGTCCGCAGATTCCCCTTACACCAGAGCTCACCTTTACATCAGGGTCTGCAGAGTTCCCCTTACACCAGAGCTCCCCTTTACATCAGGGTCCGCAGAGTTCCCCTTACATCAGAGCTCCCCTTTACATCAGGGTCTGCAGAGTTCCCCCTTACATCAGAGCTCACCTTTACATCAGGGTCCACAGAGTTCCCCTTACATCAGAGCTCCCCTTTACATCAGGGTCTGCAGAGTTCCCCCTTACATCAGAGCTCACCTTTACATCAGGGTCCACAGAGTTCCCCTTACATCAGAGCTCCCCTTTACATCAGGGTCTGCAGAGTTCCCCCTTACATCAGAGCTCACTTTTACATCAGGGTCCGCAGAGTTCCCCTTACACCAGAGCTCCCCTTTACATCAGGGTCCGCAGAGTTCCCCTTACATCAGAGCTCCCCTTTACATCAGGGTCCGCAGAGTTCCCCTTATACCAGAGCAACCCTTTACATCAGGGTCCACAGATTCCCCTTACATCAGAGCTCACCTTTACATCAGGGTCCGCAGAGTTCCCATTTACATTAGAGCTCCCATTTACATCAGGGTCCGCAGAGTTCCTCTTACATCAGAGCTCACCTTTACATCAGGGTCCGCAGAGTTCCCATTTACATTAGAGCTCCCATTTACATCAGGGTCCGCAGAGTTCCCCCTTACATCAGAGCTCACCATTACATCAGGGTCCACAGAGTTCCCCTTACATCAGAGCTCACCTTTACATCAGGATCCGCAGAGTTCCCATTTACATCAGAGCTCCCCTTTACATCAGGGTCTGCAAAGTTCCCCTTACACCAGAGCTCCCCTTTAAATCAGAGTCCACAGAGTTCCCCCTTACACCAGAGCTCACCTTTACATCAGGGTCTGCAGAGTTCCCCTTACACCAGAGCTCACCTTTACATCAGGGTCCGCAGAGTTCCCCTTACACCAGAGCTCACCTTTACATCAGGGTCCACAGAGTTCCCCTTAAATCAGATCTCCCATTTACATCAGGGTCCGTAGAGTTCCCCTTAAATCAGAGCTCCCATTTACATCAGGGTCCGCAGAGTTCCCCCTTACATCAGAGCTCACCTTTACATCAGGGTCCGCAGAGTTCCCCTTAAATCAGATCTCCCATTTACATCAGGGTCCGTAGAGTTCCCCTTAAATCAGAGCTCCCATTTACATCAGGGTCCGCAGAGTTCCCCCTTACACCAGAGCTCACCTTTACATCAGGGTCCGCAGAGTTCCCCTTACATCAGAGCTCACCTTTACATCAGGGTCTGCAGAGTTCCCCTTACATCAGAGCTCCCCTTTACATCAGGGTCTGAAGAGTTACCCTTACACCAGAGCTCACCTTTACATCAGGGTCCGCAGAGTTCCCCTTACATCAGAGCTCCCCTTTAAATCAGGGTCCGCAGAGTTCCCCTTTACATCAGGGTCTGCAGAGTTCCCCTTACATCAGAGCTCCCCTTTACATCAGGGTCTGCAGAGTTACCCTTACACCAGAGCTCACCTTTACATCAGGGTCCGCAGAGTTCCCCTTACATCAGAGCTCCCATTTACATCAGGGTCCGCAGAGTTCCCCCTTACACCAGAGCTCCCCTTTACATCAGGATCCGCAGAGTTCCGGTTTACATCAGAGCTCCTCTTTACATCAGGGTCCGCAGAGTTTCCCTTTACATCAGGGTCCATAGAGTTTACCTTACACCAGAGCTCCCCTTTACATCAGGGTCCGCAGATTTCCCATTACATCAGAGCTCCCCTTTACATCAGGGTCCGCAGAGTTCCCATTATACCAGAGCTCCCCTTTACATCAGGGTCCGCAGAGTTCCCCTTACACCAGAGCTCCCCTTTACATCAGGGTCCGCAGAGTTCCCCTTACATCAGATCTCCCCTTTACATCAGGGTCCGCAGAGTTCCCCTTACATCAGATCTCCCCTTTACATCAGGGTCCGCAGAGTTCCCATTTACATCAGAGCTCCCCTTTACATCAGGGTCCGCAGAGTTCCCATTTACATCAGAGCTCCCCTTTACATCAGGGTCCACAGATTCCCCTTACACCAGAGCTCACCTTTACATCAGGATCCGCAGAGTTCCCCTTACATTAGAGCTCCCATTTACATCAGGGTCCGCAGAGTTCCCCCTTACATCAGAGCTCACCTTTACATCAGGGTCCGCAGAGTTCCCCTTACATCAGAGCTCACCTTTACATCAGGGTCCGCAGAGTTCCCCCTACATCAGAGCTCCCCTTTACATCAGGGTCTGCAGAGTTACCCTTACACCAGAGCTCACCTTTACATCAGGGTCCACAGAGTTCCCCTTACATCAGAGCTCCCCTTTACATCAGGGTCCGCAGAGTTTCCATTTACATTAGAGCTCCCCTTTCAATCAGAGTTCCCCCTTACACCAGAGCTCCCCTTTACATCAGGGTCTGCAGAGTTCCCCCTTACATCAGAGCTCCTCTTTACATCAGGGTCCGCAGAGTTCCCCCTTACATCAGGGTCCGTAGAGTTTACCTTACACCAGAGCTCCCCTTTACATCAGGGTCCGCAGAGTTCCCATTTCCATCAGAGCTCCCCTTTACATCAGGGTCCAGAGAGTTCCCCTTACACCAGAGCTCCCCTTTACATCAGGGTCTGCAGAGTTCCCATTTACATCTGAGCTCACCTTTACATTAGGGTCCGCAGATTCCCCATTTACATCAGAGCTCCCCTTTAAATCAGAGTCCTTAGAGTTCCCCCTTACACCAGCGCTCCCCTTTACATCAGTGTCTGCAGGGTTCCCCCTTACATCAGAGCTCCCCTTTACATCAGGGTCCGCAGAGTTCCCCCTTATATCAGGGTCCGTAGAGTTTACCTTACACCAGAGCTCCCCTTTACATCAGGGTCCAGAGAGTTCCCCTTACACCAGAGCTCCCCTTTACATCAGGGTCCGCAGAGTTCCCTTACATCAGAGCTCCCCTTTACATCAGGGTCTGCAGAGTTCCCCTTACATCAGAACTCCCCCTTACATCAGGGTCCGCAGAGTTCCCCCTTACATCAGGGTCCGTAGAGTTCACCTTACACCAGAGCTCCCCTTTACATCAGGGTCCGCAGAGTTCCCTTACATCAGAGCTCTCCTTTACATCAGGGTCCACAGAGTTCCCCTTACATCAGAACTCCCCCTTACATCAGGGTCCGCAGAGTTCCCCCTTACATCAGGGTCCGTAGAGTTCACCTTACACCAGAGCTCCCCTTTACATCAGGGTCCGCAGAGTTCCCATTTACATCAGAGCTCACCTTTACATCAGGGTCTGCAGAGTTCCCCTTACACCAGAGCTCCCCTTTACATCAGGGTCCTGCAGAGTTCCCATTTACATCAGAGCTCACCTTTACATCAGGGTCTGCAGAGTTCCCCTTACACCAGAGCTCCCCTTTACATCAGGGTCCTGCAGAGTTCCCATTTACATCAGAGCTCCCCTTTACATCAGGGTCCACAGAGTTCCCCTTACATCAGAGCTCCCCTTTACATCAGGATCCGCAGAGTTCCCCTTACACCAGAGCTCCTCTTTACATCAGGGTCTGCAGAGTTCCCCTTACAGCAGAGCTCCTCTTTATATCAGGGTCTGCAGAGTTCCCCTTACACCAGAGCTCCCCTTTACATCAGGGTCCGCAGAGTTCCCCTTACATCAGATCTCCCCTTTACATCAGGGTCCGCAGAGTTCCCCTTACATCAGATCTCCCCTTTACATCAGGGTCCGCAGAGTTCCCATTTACATCAGAGCTCCCCTTTACATCAGGGTCCGCAGAGTTCCCATTTACATCAGAGCTCCCCTTTACATCAGGGTCCGCAGATTCCCCTTACACCAGAGCTCACCTTTACATCAGGATCCGCAGAGTTCCCCTTACATTAGAGCTCCCATTTACATCAGGGTCCGCAGAGTTCCCCCTTACATCAGAGCTCACCTTTACATCAGGGTCCGCAGAGTTCCCCTTACATCAGAGCTCCCATTTACATCAGGATCCACAGAGTTCCCCCTTACATCACGGTCCACAGAGTTCCCCTTACATCAGAGCTCACCTTTACATCAGAGTCCACAGAGTTACCATTTACATCAGAGCTCCCCTTTACATCACGGTCCACAGAGTTCCCCTTACATCAGAGCTCACCTTTACATCAGGGTCCACAGAGTTCCCCTTACATCAGATCTCCCCTTTACATCAGAGTCCACAGAGTTCCCATTTACATCAGAGCTCACCTTTACATCAGGGTCCACAGAGTTCCCCTTACATCAGAGCTCCCCTTTACATCAGGGTCCACAGAGTTCCCCTTACATCAGAGCTCACCTTTACATCAGGGTCCACAGAGTTCCCACTTACATCAGAGCTCCCCTTTACATCAGGGTCCACAGATTCCCCTTACATCAGAGCTCCCGTTTACATCAGGGTCCGCAGAGTTCCCATTTACATCAGAGCTCCCCTTTACATCAGGGTCCGCAGAGTCCCCATTTACATCAGGGTCCACAGATTCCCCTTACACCAGAGCTCACCTTTACATCAGGGTCCGCAGAGTTCCCCTTAAATCAGAGCTCCCATTTACATCAGGGTCCGCAGAGTTCCCACTTACATCAGAGCTCCCCTTTACATCAGGGTCCACAGAGTTCCCATTTACATCAGAGCTCCCCTTTACATCAGGGTCCACAGATTCACCTTACATCAGAGCTCACCTTTACATCAGGGTCCACAGAGTTCCCCTTACATCAGAGCTACCATTTACATCAGGATCCACAGAGTTCCCCTTACATCAGAGCTCCCCTTTACATCAGGGTCCGCAGAGTTCCCCTTAAATCAGAGCTCCCATTTACATCAGGGTCCGCAGAGTTCCCACTTACATCAGAGCTCCCATTTACATCAGGGTCCGCAGAGTTCCAACTTACATCAGAGCTCACCTTTACATCAGGGTCCACAGAGTTCCCCTTACATCAGAGCTCACCTTTACATCAGGGTCCGCAGAGTTCCCCTTAAATCAGAGCTCCCATTTACATCAGGGTCCACAGAGTTCCCACTTACATCAGAGCTCCCCTTTACATCAGGGTCCGTAGAGTTTACCTTACATCAGAGCTCCCCTTTAAATCAGGGTCCGCAGAGTTCCCATTTACACCAGAGCTCCCCTTTACATCAGGGTCCACAGAGTTCCCCTTACATCAGAGCTCCCCTTTACATCAGGGTCCGCAGAGTTCCCATTTACATCAGAGCTCCCCTTTACATCAGGGTCCACAGATTCCCCTTACATCAGAGCTCACCTTTACATCAGGGTCCGCAGAGTTCCCATTTACATCAGATCTCCCCTTTACATCAGGGTCCGCAGAGTTCCTCTTACACCAGAGCTCACCTTTACATCAGGGTCCACAGAGTTCCCCTTACATCAGAGCTCCCATTTACATCAGGGTCCGCAGAGTTCCCCTTAAATCAGAGCTCCCATTTACATCAGGGTCCGCAGAGTTCCCACTTACATCAGAGCTCCCATTTACATCAGGGTCCGCAGAGTTCCCACTTACATCAGAGCTCACCTTTACATCAGGGTCCGCAGAGTTCCCCTTACATCAGATCTCCCCTTTACATCAGAGTCCACAGAGTTCCCATTTACATCAGAGCTCACCTTTACATCAGGGTCCACAGAGTTCCCCTTACATCAGAGCTCCCCTTTACATCAGGGTCCACAGATTCCCCTTACATCAGAGCTCACCTTTACATCAGGGTCCGCAGAGTTCCTATTTACATCAGAGCTCCCCTTTACATCAGGGTCCGCAGAGTTCCTCTTACACCAGAGCTCACCTTTACATCAGGGTCCACAGAGTTCCCCTTACATCAGAGCTCCCATTTACATCAGGGTCCGCAGAGTTCCCCTTAAATCAGAGCTCCCATTTACATCAGGGTCCGCAGAGTTCCCACTTACATCAGAGCTCCCATTTACATCAGGGTCCGCAGAGTTCCCACTTACATCAGAGCTCACCTTTACATCAGGGTCCGCAGAGTTCCCCTTACATCAGATCTCCCCTTTACATCAGGGTCCACAGATTCCCCTTACATCAGAGCTCACCTTTACATCAGGGTCCGCAGAGTTCCCATTTACATCAGAGCTCCCCTTTACATCAGGGTCGGCAGAGTTCCTCTTACACCAGAGCTCCCCTTTACATCAGGGTCCGCAGATTCCCCTTACACCAGAGCTCACATTTACATCAGGGTCTGCAGAGTTCCCCTTACACCAGAGCTCACCTTTACATCAGGGTCCACAGAGTTCCCCTTACATCAGAGCTCACCTTTACATCAGGGTCCACAGAGTTCCCCTTACATCAGAGCTCACCTTTAAATCAGGGTCCGCAGAGTTCCCCTTACACCAGAGCTCCCCTTTACATCAGGATCCGCAGAGTTCCCATTTACATCAGAGCTCCCCTTTACATCAGGGTCCACAGAGTTCCCCTTACACCAGAGCTCACCTTTACATCAGGGTCCGCAGAGTTCCCCTTACATCAGAGCTCCCCTTTACATCAGGGTCTGCAGAGTTCCCCTTACACCAGAGCTCACCTTTAAATCAGGGTCCACAGAGTTCCCCTTACATCAGAGCTCACCTTTACATCAGGGTCCGCAGAGTTCCCCTTACATCAGAGCTCACCTTTAAATCAGGGTCCGCAGAGTTCCCCTTACACCAGAGCTCCCCTTTACATCAGGATCCGCAGAGTTCCCATTTACATCAGAGCTCCCCTTTACATCAGGGTCCGTAGAGTTTACCTTACATCAGAGCTCCCCTTTAAATCAGGGTCCGCAGAGTTCCCATTTACACCAGAGCTCCCCTTTACATCAGGGTCCGCAGAGTTCCCCTTACATCAGAGCTCCCCTTTACATCAGGGTCCGCAGAGTTCCCCTTACATCAGAGCTCACCTTTACATCAGGGTCCACAGAGTTCCCCTTACATCAGAGCTCACCTTTACATCAGGATCCGCAGAGTTCCCATTTACATCAGAGCTCCCCTTTACATCAGGGTCCGCAGATTCCCCTTACACCAGAGCTCACCTTTACATCAGGGTCTGCAGAGTTCCCCTTACACCAGAGCCCCCCTTTACATCAGGGTCCGCAGAGTTCCCCTTACATCAGAGCTCCCCTTTACATCAGGGTCTGCAGAGTTCCCCCTTACATCAGAGCTCACCTTTACATCAGGGTCCACAGAGTTCCCCTTACATCAGAGCTCCCCTTTACATCAGGGTCTGCAGAGTTCCCCCTTACATCAGAGCTCACTTTTACATCAGGGTCCGCAGAGTTCCCCTTACACCAGAGCTCCCCTTTACATCAGGGTCCGCAGAGTTCCCCTTACATCAGAGCTCCCCTTTACATCAGGGTCCGCAGAGTTCCCCTTATACCAGAGCAACCCTTTACATCAGGGTCCACAGATTCCCCTTACATCAGAGCTCACCTTTACATCAGGGTCCGCAGAGTTCCCATTTACATTAGAGCTCCCATTTACATCAGGGTCCGCAGAGTTCCTCTTACATCAGAGCTCACCTTTACATCAGGGTCCGCAGAGTTCCCATTTACATTAGAGCTCCCATTTACATCAGGGTCCGCAGAGTTCCCCCTTACATCAGAGCTCACCATTACATCGGGGTCCACAGAGTTCCCCTTACATCAGAGCTCACCTTTACATCAGGATCCGCAGAGTTCCCATTTACATCAGAGCTCCCCTTTACATCAGGGTCTGCAAAGTTCCCCTTACACCAGAGCTCCCCTTTAAATCAGAGTCCACAGAGTTCCCCCTTACACCAGAGCTCACCTTTACATCAGGGTCTGCAGAGTTCCCCTTACACCAGAGCTCACCTTTACATCAGGGTCCGCAGAGTTCCCCTTACACCAGAGCTCACCTTTACATCAGGGTCCACAGAGTTCCCCTTACATCAGAGCTCCCCTTTACATCAGGGTCCGCAGAGTTCCCCTTACATCAGAGCTCACCTTTACATCAGGGTCCGCAGAGTTCCCCTTAAATCAGATCTCCCATTTACATCAGGGTCCGTAGAGTTCCCCTTAAATCAGAGCTCCCATTTACATCAGGGTCCGCAGAGTTCCCCCTTACATCAGAGCTCACCTTTACATCAGGGTCCGCAGAGTTCCCCTTAAATCAGATCTCCCATTTACATCAGGGTCCGTAGAGTTCCCCTTAAATCAGAGCTCCCATTTACATCAGGGTCCGCAGAGTTCCCCCTTACACCAGAGCTCACCTTTACATCAGGGTCCGCAGAGTTCCCCTTACATCAGAGCTCACCTTTACATCAGGGTCTGCAGAGTTCCCCTTACATCAGAGCTCCCCTTTACATCAGGGTCTGCAGAGTTACCCTTACACCAGAGCTCACCTTTACATCAGGGTCCGCAGAGTTCCCCTTACATCAGAGCTCCCCTTTAAATCAGGGTCCGCAGAGTTCCCCTTTACATCAGGGTCTGCAGAGTTCCCCTTACATCAGAGCTCCCCTTTACATCAGGGTCTGCAGAGTTACCCTTACACCAGAGCTCACCTTTACATCAGGGTCCGCAGAGTTCCCCTTACATCAGAGCTCCCATTTACATCAGGGTCCGCAGAGTTCCCCCTTACACCAGAGCTCCCCTTTACATCAGGATCCGCAGAGTTCCGGTTTACATCAGAGCTCCTCTTTACATCAGGGTCCGCAGAGTTTCCCTTTACATCAGGGTCCATAGAGTTTACCTTACACCAGAGCTCCCCTTTACATCAGGGTCCGCAGAGTTCCCATTATACCAGAGCTCCCCTTTACATCAGGGTCCGCAGAGTTCCCCTTACACCAGAGCTCCCCTTTACATCAGGGTCCGCAGAGTTCCCCTTACATCAGATCTCCCCTTTACATCAGGGTCCGCAGAGTTCCCCTTACATCAGATCTCCCCTTTACATCAGGGTCCGCAGAGTTCCCATTTACATCAGAGCTCCCCTTTACATCAGGGTCCGCAGAGTTCCCATTTACATCAGAGCTCCCCTTTACATCAGGGTCCGCAGATTCCCCTTACACCAGAGCTCACCTTTACATCAGGATCCGCAGAGTTCCCCTTACATTAGAGCTCCCATTTACATCAGGGTCCGCAGAGTTCCCCTTACATCAGAGCTCACCTTTACATCAGGGTCCGCAGAGTTCCCCCTACATCAGAGCTCCCCTTTACATCAGGGTCTGCAGAGTTACCCTTACACCAGAGCTCACCTTTACATCAGGGTCCACAGAGTTCCCCTTACATCAGAGCTCCCCTTTACATCAGGATCCGCAGAGTTCCCATTTACATCAGACCTCCCCTTTACATCAGGGTCCGCAGAGTTTCCATTTACATTAGAGCTCCCCTTTCAATCAGAGTTCCCCCTTACACCAGAGCTCCCCTTTACATCAGGGTCTGCAGAGTTCCCCCTTACATCAGAGCTCCTCTTTACATCAGGGTCCGCAGAGTTCCCCCTTACATCAGGGTCCGTAGAGTTTACCTTACACCAGAGCTCCCCTTTACATCAGGGTCCGCAGAGTTCCCATTTCCATCAGAGCTCCCCTTTACATCAGGGTCCTGAGAGTTCCCCTTACACCAGAGCTCCCCTTTACATCAGGGTCTGCAGAGTTCCCATTTACATCTGAGCTCACCTTTACATTAGGGTCCGCAGATTCCCCATTTACATCAGAGCTCCCCTTTAAATCAGAGTCCTTAGAGTTCCCCCTTACACCAGAGCTCCCCTTTACATCAGTGTCTGCAGGGTTCCCCCTTACATCAGAGCTCCCCTTTACATCAGGGTCCACAGAGTTCCCCCTTATATCAGGGTCCGTAGAGTTTACCTTACACCAGAGCTCCCCTTTACATCAGGGTCCAGAGAGTTCCCCTTACACCAGAGCTCCCCTTTACATCAGGGTCCGCAGAGTTCCCTTACATCAGAGCTCCCCTTTACATCAGGGTCTGCAGAGTTCCCCTTACATCAGAACTCCCCCTTACATCAGGGTCCGCAGAGTTCCCCCTTACATCAGGGTCCGTAGAGTTCACCTTACACCAGAGCTCCCCTTTACATCAGGGTCCGCAGAGTTCCCTTACATCAGAGCTCTCCTTTACATCAGGGTCCACAGAGTTCCCCTTACATCAGAACTCCCCCTTACATCAGGGTCCGCAGAGTTCCCCCTTACATCAGGGTCCGTAGAGTTCACCTTACACCAGAGCTCCCCTTTACATCAGGGTCCGCAGAGTTCCCATTTACATCAGAGCTCACCTTTACATCAGGGTCTGCAGAGTTCCCCTTACACCAGAGCTCCCCTTTACATCAGGGTCCTGCAGAGTTCCCATTTACATCAGAGCTCACCTTTACATCAGGGTCTGCAGAGTTCCCCTTACACCAGAGCTCCCCTTTACATCAGGGTCCTGCAGAGTTCCCATTTACATCAGAGCTCCCCTTTACATCAGGGTCCACAGAGTTCCCCTTACATCAGAGCTCCCCTTTACATCAGGATCCGCAGAGTTCCCCTTACACCAGAGCTCCTCTTTACATCAGGGTCTGCAGAGTTCCCCTTACACCAGAGCTCCTCTTTATATCAGGGTCTGCAGAGTTCCCCTTACACCAGAGCTCCCCTTTACATCAGGGTCCGCAGAGTTCCCCTTACATCAGATCTCCCCTTTACATCAGGGTCCGCAGATTTCCCCTTACATCAGATCTCCCCTTTACATCAGGGTCCGCAGAGTTCCCATTTACATCAGAGCTCCCCTTTACATCAGGGTCCGCAGAGTTCCCATTTACATCAGAGCTCCCCTTTACATCAGGGTCCGCAGATTCCCCTTACACCAGAGCTCACCTTTACATCAGGATCCGCAGAGTTCCCCTTACATTAGAGCTCCCATTTACATCAGGGTCCGCAGAGTTCCCCCTTACATCAGAGCTCACCTTTACATCAGGGTCCGCAGAGTTCCCCTTACATCAGAGCTCACCTTTACATCAGGGTCCGCAGAGTTCCCCCTACATCAGAGCTCCCCTTTACATCAGGGTCTGCAGAGTTACCCTTACACCAGAGCTCACCTTTACATCAGGGTCCACAGAGTTCCCCTTACATCAGAGCTCCCCTTTACATCAGGATCCGCAGAGTTCCCATTTACATCAGACCTCCCCTTTACATCAGGGTCCGCAGAGTTTCCATTTACATTAGAGCTCCCCTTTCAATCAGAGTTCCCCCTTACACCAGAGCTCCCCTTTACATCAGGGTCTGCAGAGTTCCCCCTTACATCAGAGCTCCTCTTTACATCAGGGTCCGCAGAGTTCCCCCTTACATCAGGGTCCGTAGAGTTTACCTTACACCAGAGCTCCCCTTTACATCAGGGTCCGCAGAGTTCCCATTTCCATCAGAGCTCCCCTTTACATCAGGGTCCAGAGAGTTCCCCTTACACCAGAGCTCCCCTTTACATCAGGGTCTGCAGAGTTCCCATTTACATCAGAGCTCCCCTTTACATTAGGGTCCGCAGATTCCCCATTTACATCAGAGCTCCCCTTTAAATCAGAGTCCTTAGAGTTCCCCCTTACACCAGAGCTCCCCTTTACATCAGTGTCTGCAGGGTTCCCCCTTACATCCGAGCTTCCCTTTACATCAGGGTCCGCAGAGTTCCCCCTTATATCAGGGTCCGTAGAGTTTACCTTACACCAGAGCTCCCCTTTACATCAGGGTCCAGAGAGTTCCCCTTACACCAGAGCTCCCCTTTACATCAGGGTCCGCAGAGTTCCCTTACATCAGAGCTCCCCTTTACATCAGGGTCTGCAGAGTTCCCCTTACATCAGAACTCCCCCTTACATCAGGGTCCGCAGAGTTCCCCCTTACATCAGGGTCCGTAGAGTTCACCTTACACCAGAGCTCCCCTTTACATCAGGGTCCGCAGAGTTCCCTTACATCAGAGCTCTCCTTTACATCAGGGTCCACAGAGTTCCCCTTACATCAGAACTCCCCCTTACATCAGGGTCCGCAGAGTTCCCCCTTACATCAGGGTCCGTAGAGTTCACCTTACACCAGAGCTCCCCTTTACATCAGGGTCCGCAGAGTTCCCATTTACATCAGAGCTCACCTTTACATCAGGGTCTGCAGAGTTCCCCTTACACCAGAGCTCCCCTTTACATCAGGGTCCTGCAGAGTTCCCATTTACATCAGAGCTCACCTTTACATCAGGGTCTGCAGAGTTCCCCTTACACCAGAGCTCCCCTTTACATCAGGGTCCTGCAGAGTTCCCATTTACATCAGAGCTCCCCTTTACATCAGGGTCCACAGAGTTCCCCTTACATCAGAGCTCCCCTTTACATCAGGATCCGCAGAGTTCCCCTTACACCAGAGCTCCTCTTTACATCAGGGTCTGCAGAGTTCCCCTTACACCAGAGCTCCTCTTTACATCAGGGTCTGCAGAGTTCCCCTTACACCAGAGCTCCTCTTTACATCAGGGTCTGCAGAGTTCCCCTTACATCAGAGCTCACCTTTACATCAGGGTCCTGCAGAGTTCCCATTTACATCAGAGCTCCCATTTACATCAGGGTCTGCAGAGTTCCCCTTACACCAGAGCTCACCTTTACATCAGGGTCCTGCAGAGTTCCCATTTACATCAGAGCTCACCTTTACATCAGGGTCCTGCAGAGTTCCCATTTACATCAGAGCTCCCCTTTTTATCAGGGTCCTGCAGAGTTCCCATTTACATCAGAGCTCCCCTTTACATCAGGGTCCACAGAGTTCCCCTTACATCAGAGCTCCCCTTTACATCAGGGTCCACAGAGTTCCCCTTACATCAGAGCTCCCCTTTACATCAGGATCCGCAGAGTTCCCCTTACACCAGAGCTCCTCTTTACATCAGGGTCTGCAGAGTTCCCCTTGCACCAGAGCTCCTCTTTACATCAGGGTCTGCAGAGTTCCCCCTTACACCAGAGCTCCTCTTTACATCAGGGTCCGCAGAGTTCCCCCTTACACTGTAAGACGGAGTCCTGTAGACTCTGATGTAAAGGGGAGCTCTCAGGACACTGATTTAAGTGGGAACATCAAGAACTCTGATGTGGGGGGGAACCTTTAGATCAGTGTCCCCCCTTACCTAAGTGTCTATATTCCCCCCTACATCAGTGATCTCCCTCCCACAGACTGTGTGGCCTGGCTGGAGGCTGGAGCAATCACTGACCTCCTCCATTGATCGTTCGGAGGCTCTTCTGGTTTAATCCTCATCATCACCTCTTCTCCTCCAGACCACCAGTCCTCCAGTAACAGTCCCAGCGGCGCTCCCACTCCTAAGTCCCGGATCCCCTAAAGTCGTATGATTCATAAATGGCGATAATCGGTGCCATGGCATCATCCACGCCCCCCGCCCCTCCCCCCTCCCTCCCATCTGAGCCCAGCTGGCTTCGGAACTGTGCTTGAGCAATTTCAAAGCCAGACAGCGGCCAGATTTTTTATTGTCAGCCACGGCCCACCGAGATTTACAGACAGTTCTAAATCGTTCGATTGTTACTGTTCATAAATTTAGGAGCGATTGGCAACCCTGGGGAATCATATGGATGAATTGTATAGTGGATTCTATTGGTGGATCATATTGATGGATCATATTGATGGATCCTGTGTTGGTGGATCATATTGGTGGATCATATTGGTGGATCCTGTGTTGGTGGATCATATTGGTGGATCATATTGATGAATCCTGTGTTGGTGGATCATATTGGTGGATCATATTGGTGGATCATATTGGTGGATCCTATGTTGGTGGATCATATTGGTGGATCATATTGGTGGATCATATTGATGAATCCTGTGTTGGTGGATCATATTGGTGGATCCTGTGTTGGTGGATCATATTGGTGGATCATATTGGTGGATCCTGTGTTGGTGGATCATATTGGTGGATCATATTGGTGGATCCTGTGTTGGTGGATCATATTGGTGGATCATATTGGTGGATCATATTGGTGGATCCTGTGTTGGTGGATCATATTGGTGGATCATATTGGTGGATCATATTGGTGGATCCTGTGTTGGTGGATCATATTGGTGGATCATATTGGTGGATCATATTGGTGGATCCTGTGTTGGTGGATCATATTGGTGGATCATATTGGTGGATCATATTGGTGGATCCTGTGTTGGTGGATCATATTGGTGGATCATATTGATGGATCATATTGATGAATCCTGTGTTGGTGGATCATATTGGTGGATCATATTGGTGGATCATATTGGTGGATCATATTGGTGGATCCTGTGTTGGTGGATCATATTGGTGGATCATATTGATGGATCATATTGATGAATCCTGTGTTGGTGGATCATATTGGTGGATCATATTGGTGGATCATATTGGTGGATCCTATGTTGGTGGATCATATTGGTGGATCATATTGGTGGATCATATTGGTGGATCCTGTGTTGGTGGATCATATTGGTGGATCATATTGGTGGATCATATTGATGAATCCTGTGTTGGTGGATCATATTGGTGGATCCTGTGTTGGTGGATCATATTGGTGGATCATATTGGTGGATCCTGTGTTGGTGGATCATATTGGTGGATCATATTGGTGGATCCTGTGTTGGTGGATCATATTGGTGGATCATATTGGTGGATCATATTGGTGGATCCTGTGTTGGTGGATCATATTGGTGGATCATATTGGTGGATCATATTGGTGGATCCTGTGTTGGTGGATCATATTGGTGGATCATATTGATGGATCATATTGATGAATCCTGTGTTGGTGGATCATATTGGTGGATCATATTGGTGGATCATATTGGTGGATCCTGTGTTGGTGGATCATATTGGTGGATCATATTGATGGATCATATTGATGAATCCTGTGTTGGTGGATCATATTGGTGGATCATATTGGTGGATCATATTGGTGGATCCTATGTTGGTGGATCATATTGGTGGATCATATTGGTGGATCATATTGGTGGATCCTGTGTTGGTGGATCATATTGGTGGATCATATTGGTGGATCATATTGATGAATCCTGT
This sequence comes from Rana muscosa, assembly GCA_029206835.1. Taxonomy (NCBI): domain Eukaryota; kingdom Metazoa; phylum Chordata; class Amphibia; order Anura; family Ranidae; genus Rana; species Rana muscosa. The sequence goes on from CM055127.1 coordinate 501,027,618, forward strand.
GTTGGTGGATCATATTGGTGGATCATATTGGTGGATCCTGTGTTGGTGGATCATATTGGTGGATCATATTGGTGGATCATATTGATGAATCCTGTGTTGGTGGATCCTATTGATGGATCATATTGATGAATCATATTGGTGGATCATATTGGTGAATCCTGTGTTGGTGGATCATATTGGTGGATCATATTGATGAATCCTGCGTTGGTGGATCCTATTGATGGATCCTGTGTTGGTGGATCATATTGGTGGATCATATTGATGAATCATATTGGTGGATCATATTGGTGAATCCTGTGTTGGTGGATCATATTGGTGGATCATATTGATGAATCCTGTGTTGGTGGATCATATTGATGAATCCTGTGTTGGTGGATCATATTGGTGGATCATATTGATGAATCCTGTGTTGGTGGATCATATTGATGAATCCTGTGTTGGTGGATCATATTGATGAATCCTGTGTTGGTGGATCATATTGGTGGATCATATTGATGAATCCTGTGTTGGTGGATCATATTGATGAATCCTGTGTTGGTGGATCATATTGGTGGATCATATTGATGAATCCTGTGTTGGTGGATCATATTGGTGGATCATATTGGTGGATCATATAGTTACATATAGTTAGTCAGGTTGAAAAAAGACACAAGTCCATCCAGTTCAACCGTAAAAAATAAAAATAAAAAAATAAAAATAAACATATATCGTACACTCCCATATACCCAATTCTATACCCACAGTTGATCCAGAGGAAGGCAAAAAAAACCAGAAGAGCATTATCCAATTTGCTACAGCAGGGGAAAAAATTCCTTCCTGATCCCCCGAGAGGCAATCGGATATTCCCCGGATCACCTTTCCCTATAAATGTCAGTACCCAGTTATATTATGTACATTTAAGAAAGAATCCAGGCCCTTCTTAAAGCAATCTACTGATCTGGCCAGAACCACCTCTGCAGGGAGTCCATTCCACATTTTCACAGCTCTTACTGTGAAAAAACCTTTCCGTATTTGGAGGTGAAATCTCTTTTCCTCTAGACGCAAAGAGTGTCCCCTTGTCCTTTGTGTTGACCGTAAAGTGAATAACTGAACACCAAGTTCACTATATGGACCCCTTATGTATTTGTACATGTTGATCATATCCCCCCTTAATCTCCTCTTCTCAAGAGAGAATAAATTCAGTTCCTCTAATCTCTCCTCATAGCTGAGCTCCTCCATGCCTCTTATCAGTTTGGTTGCCCTTCTCTGCACTTTCTCCAGTTCCCCAATATCCTTTTTGAGAACTGGGGCCCAAAACTGAACTGCATATTCCAGATGAGGTCTTACTAATGATTTGAACAGGGGCAAAATGATATCTCTCTCTCTGGAGACCATACCTCTCTTAATACAAGAAAGGACTTTGCTCGCTTTGGAAACCGCAGCTTGGCATTGCATGCCATTATTGAGCTTATGATCTACCAAAACCCCCAGATCCTTCTCCACTACGGATCCCCCCAGTTGTACTCCCCCTAGTATGTATGATGCATTCATATTATTAGCCCCCAAGTGCATAACTTTACATTTATCAACATTAAACCTCATCTGCCACATAGTCGCCCAATTAGACAGAGCATTGAGGTCGGCTTGTAAATTGGCGACATCCTGTAAGGACGTTATTCCACTGCATAGCTTAGTGTCATCTGCAAAGACAGAAATGTTACTTTTGATCTCAGACCCAATATCATTTATAAACATATTAAAAAGTAAGGGTCCCAGCACTGAACCTTGGGGTACACCACTGATAACCTTGGACCATTCAGAGTAAGAATCATTAACCACTACTCTCTGAATTCTGTCTTTTAGCCAGTTTTCTATCCATTTACAAACTGATATTTCCAATCCTGTAGACTTTACCTTACACATGAGCCGTGTGTGGGGAACTGTATCAAACGCTTTTGCAAAATCCAAGTATACCACGTCCACCGCCACCCCTCTGTCCAAGGTCTTACTTACCTCTTCATAAAAAGAAATCAGGTTTGTTTGACAACTTCTGTCTTTCATGAATCCATGCTGTCTGTTGCTTAAATAGTTTTTTTCCAGCAAGAACTCATCTATGTGTCTTTTATTAATCTCTCCAGTATTTTCCCAACTATAGAAGTTAAACTAACAGGTCTATAGTTACTTGGTAAACACTTAATTCCCTTTTTAAATATAGGCACCACATTGGCCCTGCGCCAATCCAGTGTTGGTGGATCATATTGATGAATCCTGTGTTGGTGGATCATATTGGTGGATCATATTGATGAATCCTGTGTTGGTGGATCATATTGGTGGATCATATTGATGAATCCTGTGTTGGTGGATCATATTGATGAATCCTGTGTTGGTGGATCATATTGATGAATCCTGTGTTGGTGGATCATATTGGTGGATCATATTGGTGGATCATATTGATGAATCCTGTGTTGGTGGATCATATTGATGAATCCTGTGTTGGTGGATCATATTGGTGGATCATATTGATGAATCCTGTGTTGGTGGATCATATTGGTGGATCATATTGGTGGATCATATTGGTGGATCATATTGATGAATCCTGTGTTGGTGGATCATATTGATGAATCCTGTGTTGGTGGATCATATTGGTGGATCATATTGATGAATCCTGTGTTGGTGGATCATATTGATGAATCCTGTGTTGGTGGATCATATTGGTGGATCATATTGGTGGATCATATTGATGAATCCTGTGTTGGTGGATCATATTCGTGGATCATATTGATGAATCCTGTGTTGGTGGATCATATTGATGAATCCTGTGTTGGTGGATCATATTGGTGGATCATATTGATGAATCCTGTGTTGGTGGATCATATTGATGAATCCTGTGTTGGTGGATCATATTGATGAATCCTGTGTTGGTGGATCATATTGGTGGATCATATTGATGAATCCTGTGTTGGTGGATCATATTGGTGGATCATATTGATGAATCCTGTGTTGGTGGATCATATTGATGAATCCTGTGTTGGTGGATCATATTGGTGGATCATATTGGTGGATCATATTGATGAATCCTGTGTTGGTGGATCATATTGGTGGATCATATTGATGAATCCTGTGTTGGTGGATCATATTGATGAATCCTGTGTTGGTGGATCATATTGATGAATCCTGTGTTGGTGGATCATATTGGTGGATCATATTGATGAATCCTGTGTTGGTGGATCATATTGATGAATCCTGTGTTGGTGGATCATATTGATGAATCCTGTGTTGGTGGATCATATTGATGAATCCTGTGTTGGTGGATCATATTGGTGGATCATATTGATGAATCCTGTGTTGGTGGATCATATTGGTGGATCATATTGATGAATCCTGTGTTGGTGGATCATATTGGTGGATCATATTGATGAATCCTGTGTTGGTGGATCATATTGATGAATCCTGTGTTGGTGGATCATATTGATGAATCCTGTGTTGGTGGATCATATTGATGAATCCTGTGTTGGTGGATCATATTGGTGGATCATATTGATGCATCCTGTGTTGGTGGATCATATTGATGAATCCTGTGTTGGTGGATCATATTGGTGGATCATATTGGTGGATCATATTGATGAATCCTGTGTTGGTGGATCATATTGATGAATCCTGTGTTGGTGGATCATATTGGTGGATCATATTGATGAATCCTGTGTTGGTGGATCATATTGGTGGATCATATTGGTGGATCATATTGGTGGATCATATTGATGAATCCTGTGTTGGTGGATCATATTGATGAATCCTGTGTTGGTGGATCATATTGGTGGATCATATTGATGAATCCTGTGTTGGTGGATCATATTGATGAATCCTGTGTTGGTGGATCATATTGGTGGATCATATTGGTGGATCATATTGATGAATCCTGTGTTGGTGGATCATATTCGTGGATCATATTGATGAATCCTGTGTTGGTGGATCATATTGATGAATCCTGTGTTGGTGGATCATATTGGTGGATCATATTGATGAATCCTGTGTTGGTGGATCATATTGATGAATCCTGTGTTGGTGGATCATATTGATGAATCCTGTGTTGGTGGATCATATTGGTGGATCATATTGATGAATCCTGTGTTGGTGGATCATATTGGTGGATCATATTGATGAATCCTGTGTTGGTGGATCATATTGATGAATCCTGTGTTGGTGGATCATATTGGTGGATCATATTGGTGGATCATATTGATGAATCCTGTGTTGGTGGATCATATTGGTGGATCATATTGATGAATCCTGTGTTGGTGGATCATATTGATGAATCCTGTGTTGGTGGATCATATTGATGAATCCTGTGTTGGTGGATCATATTGGTGGATCATATTGATGAATCCTGTGTTGGTGGATCATATTGATGAATCCTGTGTTGGTGGATCATATTGATGAATCCTGTGTTGGTGGATCATATTGATGAATCCTGTGTTGGTGGATCATATTGGTGGATCATATTGATGAATCCTGTGTTGGTGGATCATATTGATGAATCCTGTGTTGGTGGATCATATTGGTGGATCATATTGATGAATCCTGTGTTGGTGGATCATATTGGTGGATCATATTGATGAATCCTGTGTTGGTGGATCATATTGGTGGATCATATTGATGAATCCTGTGTTGGTGGATCATATTGGTGGATCATATTGGTGGATCATATTGATGAATCCTGTGTTGGTGGATCATATTGATGAATCCTGTGTTGGTGGATCATATTGGTGGATCATATTGATGAATCCTGTGTTGGTGGATCATATTGATGAATCCTGTGTTGGTGGATCATATTGGTGGATCATATTGGTGGATCATATTGATGAATCCTGTGTTGGTGGATCATATTGGTGGATCATATTGATGAATCCTGTGTTGGTGGATCATATTGGTGGATCATATTGATGAATCCTGTGTTGGTGGATCATATTGATGAATCCTGTGTTGGTGGATCATATTGGTGGATCATATTGGTGGATCATATTGATGAATCCTGTGTTGGTGGATCATATTGGTGGATCATATTGATGAATCCTGTGTTGGTGGATCATATTGATGAATCCTGTGTTGGTGGATCATATTGGTGGATCATATTGATGAATCCTGTGTTGGTGGATCATATTGGTGGATCATATTGATGAATCCTGTGTTGGTGGATCATATTGATGAATCCTGTGTTGGTGGATCATATTGATGAATCCTGTGTTGGTGGATCATATTGGTGGATCATATTGATGAATCCTGTGTTGGTGGATCATATTGGTGGATCATATTGATGAATCCTGTGTTGGTGGATCATATTGGTGGATCATATTGATGAATCCTGTCTTGGTGGATCATATTGATGAATCCTGTGTTGGTGGATCATATTGGTGGATCATATTGGTGGATCATATTGATGAATCCTGTGTTGGTGGATCATATTGGTGGATCATATTGATGAATCCTGTGTTGGTGGATCATATTGGTGGATCATATTGATGAATCCTGTGTTGGTGGATCATATTGGTGGATCATATTGGTGGATCATATTGATGAATCCTGTGTTGGTGGATCATATTGATGAATCCTGTGTTGGTGGATCATATTGGTGGATCATATTGATGAATCATGTGTTGGTGGATCATATTGGTGGATCATATTGATGAATCCTGTGTTGGTGGATCATATTGGTGGATCATATTGATGAATCCTGTGTTGGTGGATCATATTGGTGGATCATATTGATGAATCCTGTGTTGGTGGATCATATTGATGAATCCTGTGTTGGTGGATCATATTGGTGGATCATATTGATGAATCCTGTGTTGGTGGATCATATTGATGAATCCTGTGTTGGTGGATCATATTGATGAATCCTGTGTTGGTGGATCATATTGGTGGATCATATTGATGAATCCTGTGTTGGTGGATCATATTGATGAATCCTGTGTTGGTGGATCATATTGATGAATCCTGTGTTGGTGGATCATATTGATGAATCCTGTGTTGGTGGATCATATTGATGAATCCTGTGTTGGTGGATCATATTGATGAATCCTGTGTTGGTGGATCATATTGGTGGATCATATTGATGAATCCTGTGTTGGTGGATCATATTGATGAATCCTGTGTTGGTGGATCATATTGATGAATCCTGTGTTGGTGGATCATATTGATGAATCCTGTGTTGGTGGATCATATTGAGGAATCCTGTGTTGGTGGATCATATTGATGAATCCTGTGTTGGTGGATCATATTGGTGGATCATATTGATGAATCCTGTGTTGGTGGATCATATTGATGAATCCTGTGTTGGTGGATCATATTGATGAATCCTGTGTTGGTGGATCATATTGATGAATCCTGTGTTGGTGGATCATATTGAGGAATCCTGTGTTGGTGGATCATATTGATGAATCCTGTGTTGGTGGATCATATTGGTGGATCATATTGATGAATCCTGTGTTGGTGGATCATATTGATGAATCCTGTGTTGGTGGATTTCTCGCCAGGTTTCGCAGGGCTCAGAAATCAGAAGCCGTGAAAAGTCTGATATTACGGGAGAGTCGCGTCCTCGGAGTTGCAGACATTAATCCTTATCGGATGTAGGATTTGAATACGACAACCATTATTTTATTATCCATTCCGGGAACTTCCAGATAAAGATGACATTTCCATGTCTGATGTTCTTCCCATGGAGAGGATGACACAGAGGTGGTGACACAGAACGATGTGAGGAGGGAGATAACATTCACGTATTTTCTGAGCCAGAGGCCAATGAAGCAGAGAGTCTGATATAAGGAGATATTTCCACCGCAGAATAAATAAATGGCAGCTCCGGGTGATTCCGCTGGCAATTAGAACATCTTTCAGCTGTGATTGGCCCATTGCGTACAATGCCACCATCATTACACCGGAGTATCACTGGAAGCCTCAAATTCATGTTGTGTTATCCTAAACCATGGAATTCTACTCTGAGGATCACATGGGCGATCAACCTGACCGTCCTTCCATCTTGTCACATAGGACACCATGGCGAGGACTGACCCATAACATAGAGCTGAGGAGAAGGAAGACGCAGAGCTGACATGGAGGACCGTCCTTCCATCATGTCACATAGGACACCATGGCGAGGACTGACCCATAACATAGAGCTGAGGAGAAGACGCAGAGCTGACATGGAGGACCGTCCTTCCATCATGTCACATGGGACACCATGGCGAGGACTGACCCATAACATAGAGCTGAGGAGAAGGAAGACGCAGAGCTGACATGGAGGACCGTCCTTCCATCATGTCACATAGGACACCATGGCGAGGACGGACCCATAACATAGAGCTGAGGAAAAGGAAGACGCAGAGCTGACATGGAGGACCGTCCTTCCATCTTGTCACATAGGACACCATGGCGAGGACTGACCCATAACATAGAGCTGAGGAGAAGACGCAGAGCTGACATGGCGGACCGTCCTTCCATCATGTCACATAGGACACCATGGCAAGGACTGACCCATAACATAGAGCTGAGGAGAAGGAAGACGCAGAGCTGACATGGAGGACCGTCCTTCCATCTTGTCACATAGGACACCATGGCGAGGACTGACCCATAACATAGAGCTGAGGAGAAGACGCAGAGCTGACATGGCGGACCGTCCTTCCATCATGTCACATAGGACACCATGGCGAGGACTGACCCATAACATAGAGCTGAGGAGAAGGAAGACGCAGTGTTGGTGTATCGGAAGGTTGTTGAGCCCCTCCTCTTCCTTTCCATTGGCTGGTCTCGGGTTGGGACATTTCTTTGGCTGGTCTGTCTGCAGGAGAGGATTGTTAGGATGTGAATTCTTGGTGCGGTTATTCTGAACATGTAATATCCACTAGTCTCCTCCCGCCTCACCCATCCATTCACATAATAAATCGTCTGCCAAACCGCCTCATAAAACTTTTATGACACCAAGACTGAGAATTGTGAATTATTTAGTGTCAGTGATTCAGCCGAGACCAGCGGCATTGTGTCCAGGCCAGACATGAAGCCTTAGAAAGTACTCCGCTCACCCTCCGCTGACCTTCATTCCTGACTCCACCATGGTCACACTCCGCTCACCCTCCGCTGACCTTCATTCCTGACTCCACCATGGTCACACTCCGCTCACCCTCCGCTGACCTTCACTCCTGACTCCACCATGGTCACACTCCGCTCACCCTCCGCTGACCTTCACTCCTGACTCCACCATGGTCACACTCCGCTCACCCTCCGCTGACCTTCACTCCTGACCCCACCATGGTCACACTCTGCTCACCCTCCGCTGACCTTCACTCCTGACTCCACCATGGTCACACTCCGCTCACCCTCCGCTGACCTTCACTCCTGACTCCACCATGGTCACACTCCGCTCACCCTCCGCTGACCTTCACTCCTGACTCCACCATGGTCACACTCCGCTCACCCTCCGCTGACCTTCACTCCTGACCCCACCATGGTCACACTCTGCTCACCCTCCGCTGACCTTCACTCCTGACTCCACCATGGTCACACTCCGCTCACCCTCCGCTGACCTTCACTCCTGACTCCACCATGGTCACACTCCGCTCACCCTCCGCTGACCTTCACTCCTGACTCCACCATGGTCACACTCCGCTCACCCTCCGCTGACCCTCACTCCTGACTCTACCCTGGTCACACTCCGCTCACCCTCCGTTGACCTTCACTCCTGACTCCACCATGGTCACACTCCGCTCACCCTCCGCTGACCTTCACTCCTGACTCCACCATGGTCACACTCCGCTCACCCTCCGCTGACCTTCACTCCTGACCCCACCATGGTCACACTCTGCTCACCCTCCGCTGACCTTCACTCCTGACTCCACCATGGTCACACTCCGCTCACCCTCCGCTGACCTTCATTCCTGACTCCACCATGGTCACCCTCCGCTGACCTTCACTCCTGACTCCACCATGGTCACACTCCGCTCACCCTCCGCTGACCTTCACTCCTGACCCCACCATGGTCACACTCTGCTCACCCTCCGCTGACCTTCACTCCTGACTCCACCATGGTCACACTCCGCTCACCCTCCGTTGACCTTCACTCCTGACTCCACCATGGTCACACTCCGCTCACCCTCCGCTGACCTTCATTCCTGACTCCACCATGGTCACCCTCCGCTGACCTTCACTCCTGACTCCACCATGGTCACACTCCGCTCACCCTCCGCTGACCTTCACTCCTGACCCCACCATGGTCACACTCTGCTCACCCTCCGCTGACCTTCACTCCTGACTCTACCCTGGTCACACTCCGCTCACCCTCCGTTGACCTTCACTCCTGACTCCACCATGGTCACACTCCGCTCACCCTCCGCTGACCTTCACTCCTGACTCCACCATGGTCACACTCCGCTCACCCTCCGCTGACCTTCACTCCTGACCCCACCATGGTCACACTCTGCTCACCCTCCGCTGACCTTTACTCCTGACTCCACCATGGTCACACTCCGCTCACCCTCCGCTGACCTTCATTCCTGACTCCACCATGGTCACCCTCCGCTGACCTTCACTCCTGACTCCACCATGGTCACACTCCGCTCACCCTCCGCTGACCTTCACTCCTGACCCCACCATGGTCACACTCTGCTCACCCTCCGCTGACCTTCACTCCTGACTCCACCATGGTCACACTCCGCTCACCCTCCGCTGACCTTCACTCCTGACTCCACCATGGTCACACTCCGCTCACCCTCCGCTGACCTTCACTCCTGACCCCACCATGGTCACACTCTGCTCACCCTCCGCTGACCTTCACTCCTGACTCCACCATGGTCACACTCCGCTCACCCTCCGCTGACCTTCACTCCTGACTCCACCATGGTCACACTCCGCTCACCCTCCGCTGACCTTCACTCCTGACTCCACCATGGTCACACTCCGCTCACCCTCCGCTGACCTTCACTCCTGACCCCACCATGGTCACACTCTGCTCACCCTCCGCTGACCTTCACTCCTGACTCCACCATGGTCACACTCCGCTCACCCTCCGCTGACCTTCACTCCTGACTCCACCATGGTCACACTCCGCTCACCCTCCGCTGACCTTCACTCCTGACTCCACCATGGTCACACTCCGCTCACCCTCCGCTGACCTTCACTCCTGACTCTACCCTGGTCACACTCCGCTCACCCTCCGCTGACCTTCACTCCTAACTCCACCATGGTCACACTCCGCTCACCCTCCGCTGACCTTCACTCCTGACTCCACCATGGTCACACTCTGCTCACCCTCCGCTGACCTTCACTCATGACCCCACCATGGTCACACTCTGCTCACCCTCCGCTGACCTTCACTCCTGACCCCACCATGGTCACACTCCACTCACCCTCCGCTGACCTTCACTCCTGACTCCACCATGGTCACACTCCGCTCACCCTCCGCTGACCTTCACTCCTGACTCCACCATGGTCACACTCTGCTCACCCTCCGCTGACCTTCACTCCTGACCCCACCATGGTCACACTCTGCTCACCCTCCACTGACCTTCACTCCTGACCCCACCATGGTCACTCTCCGCTCACCCTCCGCTGACCTTCATTCCTGACTCCACCATGGTCACCCTCCGCTCACCCTCCGCTGACCTTCACTCCTGACTCCACCATGGTCACCCTCCGCTGACCTTCACTCCTGACTCCACCATGGTCACACTCCGCTCACCCTCCGCTGACCTTCACTCCTGACCCCACCATGGTCACACTCTGCTCACCCTCCGCTGACCTTCACTCCTGACTCCACCATGGTCACACTCCGCTCACCCTCCGCTGACCTTCATTCCTGACTCCACCATGGTCACCCTCCGCTGACCTTCACTCCTGACTCCACCATGGTCACACTCCGCTCACCCTCCGCTGACCTTCACTCCTGACTCCACCATGGTCACACTCTGCTCACCCTCCGCTGACCTTCACTCCTGACTCCACCATGGTCACACTCCGCTCACCCTCCGCTGACCTTCACTCCTGACTCCACCATGGTCACACTCCGCTCACCCTCCGCTGACCTTCACTCCTGACCCCACCATGGTCACACTCCGCTCACCCTCCGCTGACCTTCATTCCTGACTCCACCATGGTCACACTCCGCTCACCCTCCGCTGACCTTCACTCCTGACCCCACCATGGTCACACTCTGCTCACCCTCCGCTGACCTTCACTCCTGACTCCACCATGGCCACACTCCGCTGACCTTCACTCCTGACCCCACCATGGCCACACTCCGCTCACCCTCCGCTGACCTTCACTCCTGACCCCACCATGGTCACCTGACCTTATCGCAATCATGTGACACAAACATGGGCGGGGGATGGGAAGGGTCCTTCTCTATGGAAATAACAATCAACTGACATTAAAAGAACACATAATCCAAAGTCTGCACAAGGAGCTCAGTCTCACATCACTTGGTGCACGCTTCTTCCAGGTCTGTGATTTACAAATGTAGCGGGGTCTTTAAATTTAGGGGAATGTTTGAGTGGTAGTTGTACTCAGACACATTATTTGATAGGGTTTTGCTAAACCATTTTATACTGCAGGTGGGATACTGGTGTATAGTTCCCTGTGGCCTGTGGGTAGCGCTGCCATTGGAGGCTAGATTTGAACCGCTGGTATAGTGCTGTGCCTTGGATGTCCCCTCTCGGCGGTGGTATGGTGGGCGTGCCGTGCATGCCGCGAGAGGATATAAAAGGGGCAGACACTGCCTGTGGGGTGTGGATTCCCGGGGGTCCGACCCCGGGAAGTGTGTTGTTCCGTTCGTTGGCCACCCCGGGCACCTTTAGCCCTGGCGTGCGGTTCCTGGCCCGGTTCATTTGGCGGATCAGTCCCAGGCACCTTTAGCCCTGGGGCTGCAACTGAAGGCCTTGGGTCCAGCACCTTCGGCTGGGGCCCGCAGAGGATCGAGGAATCCCAGGGTGCTGCCTTGCGAGGGGACCCGTATCTGGAAGAGGAGGCTGGGGGAGGACCGTTCCGAGGGACTGGTGAGAGATCACAGTGAAGGAAGGGGCCCAGTAACTCTCTGGAGGGATGTCATCTCCCTGAAAGAGGCCTAATACCAGAACCAACGTTCACCGGGTCTGTGGCAGAGACCCAAATTCACCTGTAACAGTTTATGTAGAGACTGTGTGTAATCTAATTTGAGCCTCACTCCGGCTGCTAGGATCCACTCTAATGAGTCTGCACCCCTCCCCCATACCTTCCAGTTCCTAGATGTGTCCACACCCCTCCCCCCATACCTTCCAGTCCTTGGATGTGTCTACACCCCTTACCTTCCAGTCCTTAGATGTGTCTACACCCCTCCCCCCCATACCTTCCAGTCCTTGGATGTGTCTAGACCCCTCCCCCATACCTTCCAGTCCTTGGATGTGTCTACTCCCCTCCCCCCCATACCTCCCAGTCCTTGGATGTGTCTAGACCCCTCCCCCATACCTTCCAGTCCTTAGATGTGTCTACACCCCTCCCCCCATACCTTCCAGTCCTTGGATGTGTCTACACCCCTCCCCCCCATACCTTCCAGTCCTTGGATGTGTCTAGACCCCTCCCCCCCATACCTTCCAGTCCTTGGATGTGTCTACTCCCCTCCCCCCATACCTTCCAGTCCTTGGATGTGTCTAGACCCCTCCCCCCATACCTTCCAGTCCTTAGATGTGTCTACACCCCTCCCCCCATACCTTCCAGTCCTTGGATGTGTCTACACCCCTCCCCCCATACCTTCCAGTCCTTGGATGTGTCTAGACCCCTCCCCCCCATACCTTCCAGTCCTTGGATGTGTCTACACCCCTCCCCCCATACCTTCCAGTCCTTGGATGTGTCTACACCCCTCCCCCCATACCTTCCAGTCCTTGGATGTGTCTAGACCCCTCCCCCCATACCTTCCAGTCCTTGGATGTGTCTACACCCCTCCCCCAAACCTTCCAGTCCTTAGATGTGTCTAGACCCCTCCCCCCCATACCTTCCAGTCCTTGGATGTGTCTACACCCCTCCCCCTATACCTTCCAGTCCTTGGATGTGTCTACACCCCTCCCCCATACCTTCCAGTTCCTAGATGTGTCTACACCCCTCCCCCCCCATACCTTCCAGTCCTTGGATGTGTCTACACCCCTCCCCCCATACCTTCCAGTCCTTGGATGTGTCTACACCCCTCCCCCCATACCTTCCAGTCCTTAGATGTGTCTACACCCCTCCCCCTTACCTTCCAGTCCTTAGATGTGTCTACACCCCTCCCCCCCATACTTTCCAGTCCTTGGATGTGTCTAGACCCATCCCCCCATACCTTCCAGTCCTTGGATGTGTCTAGACCCCTCCCCCCCATACCTTCCAGTCCTTGGATGTGTCTACACCCCTCCCCCCATACCTTCCAATCCTTAGATGTGTCTACACCCCTCCCCCATACCTTCCAGTCCTTAGATGTGTCTACACCCCTCCCCCCCATACCTTCCAGTCCTTGGATGTGTCTACACCCCTCCCCCCATACCTTCCAGTCCATAGATGTGTCTACTCCCCTCCCCCCATACCTTCCAGTCCTTGGATGTGTCTACACCCCTCCCCCCATACCTTCCAGTCCTTAGATGTGTCTACACCCCTCCCCCTTACCTTCCAGTCCTTAGATGTGTCTACACCCCTCCCCCCCATACTTTCCAGTCCTTGGATGTGTCTAGACCCCTCCCCCCATACCTTCCAGTCCTTGGATGTGTCTAGACCCCTCCCCCCCATACCTTCCAGTCCTTGGATGTGTCTACACCCCTCCCCCCATACCTTCCAATCCTTAGATGTGTCTACACCCCTCCCCCATACCTTCCAGTCCTTAGATGTGTCTACACCCCTCCCCCCCATACCTTCCAGTCCTTGGATGTGTCTACACCCCTCCCCCCTCATACCTTCCAGTCCATAGATGTGTCTACTCCCCTCCCCCCATACCTTCCAGTTCCTAGATGTGTCTACACCCCTCCCCCATACCTTCCAGTCCTTGGATGTGTCTACTCCCCTCCTCCCATACCTTTCAGTTCCTAGATGTGTCTACTCCCCTCCCCCCATACCTTCCAGTTCCTAGATGTGTCTACACCCCTCCCCCCCATACCTTCCAGTCCTTGGATGTGTCTACACCCCTCCCCCCATATGTTACAGTCCTTGGATGTGTCTACACCCCTCCCTCCATACCTTCCAGTCCTTGGATGTGTCTACACCCCTCCCCCCATACTTTCCAGTCCTTAGATGTGTCTACACCCCTCCCCCCATACCTTCCAATCCTTATATGTCTCTACACCCCTCCCCCATACCTTCCAGTCCTTAGATGTGTCTACACCCCTCCCCCATACCTTCCAGTCCTTGGATGTGTCTGCACCCCTCCCCCATACCTTCCAGTTCCTAGATGTGTCTACACCCCTCCCCCATACCTTTCTACCATTTCTTTTTCAGCCTCTTTTCACCTGGTGATCCTGCTAGTAACACATTTCCTGACCTGGGATGACAACGCTCAGCCTGTGTACTATATAGAGGATACGTGTTGTCACCCTAGGACCTCCCCTTACCTTCCACCAATTGCTGCGACTGGTGGAAGTTGTCGCCAATGAGGACACACATGAAGTCGGAGGTAATTTCCCAAATCCGGCTATCCATCTGAGACAGACTCTTGTGGAGGGGGCTGACTATGGGCTTTGGCGTTTAAGGGAACACTCCTCCTTTTGAGGTGTATACCTGGGGACCATTGGAGTGATCTTACTTTGGATCCAAGTCCAATCCATGTCTCCTCAGAACACAACGACTCTGGGACTCTAAGCCCGGGACCCATAGATGCCACAATTCCAGCAAGGACTGCTCCACACTGAGGGACTCATAGCAGATGGTAATTTCATCAGCTCAGGTCACCGTTCTTTCAGCCATTGGTAATTGTGCTAATTACCTCACCTATTGTCTGCAAGAGAACTAACTTCTGATCATGTGTATTGTACCTGGTGAGCTTGGTGCCGGCCAGTCTGACCTGGAATGAGATCTGATTATTCACAACATTGTCCAGGTGACTAGTAACGTAATGTTTCTGGTAGATGTAGGTTGTTCCTTAGCTATGGTAATTCTATTCCTGTGTGCAGTTTGTATTGTTAGGGTGATATGATCAGGAGGGGGATGTCCTCCTGGGGGGTATAAAGTATGTGTCTGAGTTTCAATAAAAGTCTTCCTGTTGGATTTTACCTCACATTTTGTCTGTGTGCGATGTTTGGGGTAAAAAGGGGCTGGTATTAGCTCTCCATCTCCTCGGAACGGTTTGAAGGGAAGAAGGCGCTGGTTGGCGTACGAAGAAGCCTAGTCGGAGGGGCGCAAGGGGTTCCGTCACACCATCGTTGTTTTTATCGGAGGGACTACAGGTGGCCAGGAGATCCTCTGTGTATTTTCATTGGTAACCTGAGAGATGTGAAAGTTTCTGGTGCGTCTGATAAAAACTTCCAGCAATTCGGCAATGAGATCTCTCTTCGGTCTCTTGGCCTTTTCGGCGTCCATGTCTGCCGAGCCGCTCTTTGAAGGCCACGTTCACAGCAATGTTATTTTCTGGCGGAGAGTTTGGATGCGGCGGAGCGTTGACTGATGAGCCCCTTTTATATCCTCAGCGCTGCCAATTATCCGGCAGGATGTGGAGGGCGCGTGGCGTCAGGCTGCGATTGTTCTCCAGAGGAGAGGTCAGAAATTGTCTACCTGGCCCCGGCTTTGTTCTTCCTACTTTGAATCTTCTGTCTTTGGTCCATCGGACTGTCACCGGAAGACAATGGGAAAACGATTGTCTGGCCACCGATTGTCAGCCTGAGATTGCCTGAAACTTGTAATTACTTTGTAGTAATAACAGGGAAGATGAATGGATGGCGAGATGGAAGGATTTCTTCTTTCTATATGTCCTGCTGGTCTCTGGAGGCTGCCGGAAGGCGACACGCTGAGATCACAGCGGCAGAGAGGCCCGAAGGGAAGAACAATAAAGGGGAGCGCAGCAAGATATATAAATCTCATTTCTTGGAGAGGATCACACCTCTTCCAATGTGTGCCGCTTAACACGTGCTAATGGCGATTGAATAACTGAGTGAGCAGTCATTACCCAACTCAGGCCATCCACAGGGATCTGCTGCTAATTGGAAGATGCTGGTCGGCCTGAATGTGCTGAAAAGAGTCGGGAATTAGAGAGCCGGGTGCAGGATGAAACTATTGTCAATAATTTATCATTGTGCGGCTACAGCCTCTTATCTGAGTGATAGAACAACAAAAAGCGAAAAAGAGAAGCTTCCCACCAACCGAGCGTTATCCATCAAACACTGCAACCCAGAGTGCCAGAGAGAGGGCTGGGGGGACATGCAGGAGAGTGCCAGAGAGAGGGCTGGGGGGACATGGAGGAGAGTGCCAGAGAGTGGGCTGGGGGAATATGGAGGAGAGTGTCGGAGAGAGGGCTGGGGGGACATGGAGGAGAGTGCCAGAGAGAGGGCTGGGGGAATATGGAGGAGAGTGCCAGAGAGAGGGCTGGGGGAATATGGAGGAGAGTGCCAGAGAGAGGGCTGGGGGGCATGGAGGAGAGTGCCAGAAAGAGAGCTGGGGGGACATGGAGGAGAGTGCCAGAGAGAGTACTGGGGGGACATGGAGGAGAGTGCCAGAGAGAGGGCTGGGGGAATATGGAGGAGAGTGCCAGAGAGAGGGCTGTAGGACATGGAGGAGAGTGCCAGAGAGAGGGCTGGAGGACATGGAGGAGAGTGCCAGAGAGAGGGCTGGGGGGACATGGAGGAGATTGCCAGAGAGAGGGCTGGGGGGACATGGAGGTGGGTGCCAGAGAGAGGGCTGGGGGGACATGAAGGAGAGTGTCAGAGAGAGGGCTGGGGGACATGGAGGAGAGTGCCAGAGAGAGGGCTGGGGGAATATGGAGGAGAGTGCCAGAGAGAGGGCTGGGGGGACATGGAGGTGAGTGCCGGAGAGAGGGCTGGGGGAACATGGAGGAGATTGCCAGAGAGAGGGCTGGGGGGACATTAAGGAGAGTTCCAGAGAGAGGGCTGGGGGGACATGGAGGAGAGTGCCAGAGAGAGGGCTGGGTGAACATGGAGGAGAGTGCCAGAGAGAGGGCTGGGGGACATGGAGGAGAGTGCCAGAGAGAGGGCTGGGGGAACATGGAGGAGAGTGCCAGAGAGAGGGTTGGGGGACATGGAGGAGAGTGCCAGAGAGAGGGCTGGGGGAACATGGAGGAGAGTGCCAGAGAGAGGGCTGGGGGGACATGGAGGTGAGTGCCAGAGAGAGGGCTGGGGGGACATGGAGGTGAGTGCCAGAGAGAGGGCTGGGGGGACATTAAGGAGAGTTCCAGAGAGAGGGCTGGGGGGACATGGAGGAGAGTGCCAGAGAGAGGGCTGGGTGAACATGGAGGAGAGTGCCAGAGAGAGGGCTGGGGGACATGGAGGAGAGTGCCAGAGAGAGGGCTGGGGGAACATGGAGGAGAGTGCCAGAGAGAGGGTTGGGGGACATGGAGGAGAGTGCCAGAGAGAGGGCTGGGGGAACATGGAGGAGAGTGCCAGAGAGAGGGCTGGGGGAACATGGAGGAGAGTGTCAGACAGAGGGCTGGGGGGACATGGAGGAGAGTGCCAGAGAGAGGGCTGGGGGAACATGGAGGAGAGTGTCAGAGAGATGGCTGGGGGACATGGAGGAGAGTGCCAGAGAGAGGGATGGGGGAACATGGAGGAGAGTGCCAGAAAGAGGGCTAGGGGGAACATGGAGGAGAGTGCCAGAGAGAGGGCTGGGGGGACATTAAGGAGAGTTCCAGAGAGAGGGCTGGGGGGACATGGAGGAGAGTGCCAGAGAGAGGGCTGGGTGAACATGGAGGAGAGTGCCAGAGAGAGGGCTGGGGGACATGGAGGAGAGTGCCAGAGAGAGGGCTGGGGAACATGGAGGAGAGTGTCAGAGAGATGGCTGGGGGACATGGAGGAGAGTGCCAGAGAGAGGGATGGGGGAACATGGAGGAGAGTGCCAGAAAGAGGGCTGGGGGAACATGGAGGAGATTGCCAGAGAGAGGGCTGGGGGGACATTAAGGAGAGTTCCAGAGAGAGGGCTGGGGGGACATGGAGGAGAGTGCCAGAGAGAGGGCTGGGTGAACATGGAGGAGAGTGCCAGAGAGAGGGCTGGGGGACATGGAGGAGAGTGCCAGAGAGAGGGCTGGGGAACATGGAGGAGAGTGCCAGAGAGAGGGTTGGGGGACATGGAGGAGAGTGCCAGAGAGAGGGCTGGGGGAACATGGAGGAGAGTGCCAGAGAGAGGGCTGGGGGGACATGGAGGTGAGTGCCATAGAGAGGGCTGGGGGGACATGGAGGTGAGTGCCAGAGAGAGGGCTGGGGGGACATTAAGGAGAGTTCCAGAGAGAGGGCTGGGGGGACATGGAGGAGAGTGCCAGAGAGAGGGCTGGGTGAACATGGAGGAGAGTGCCAGAGAGAGGGCTGGGGGACATGGAGGAGAGTGCCAGAGAGAGGGCTGGGGGAACATGGAGGAGAGTGCCAGAGAGAGGGTTGGGGGACATGGAGGAGAGTGCCAGAGAGAGGGCTGGGGGAACATGGAGGAGAGTGCCAGAGAGAGGGCTGGGGGAACATGGAGGAGAGTGTCAGAGAGAGGGCTGGGGGGACATGGAGGAGAGTGTCAGAGAGATGGCTGGGGGACATGGAGGAGAGTGTCAGAGAGATGGCTGGGGGACATGGAGGAGAGTGCCAGAGAGAGGGCTAGGGGGAACATGGAGGAGAGTGCCAGAGAGAGGGCTGGGGGGACATGGAGGAGAGTGCCAGAGAGAGGGCTGGGGGGACATGGAGGAGAGTGCCAGAAAGAGGGCTGGGGGGACATGGAGGAGAGTGCTAGAGAGAGGGCTGGGGGGACATTAAGGAGAGTGCCAGAGAGAGGGCTGGGGGGACATGGAGGAGAGTGCCAGAGAGAGGGCTGGGGGAACATGGAGGAGAGTGCCAGAGAGAGGGCTGGGGGGACATGGAGGTGAGTGCCATAGAGAGGGCTGGGGGGACATGGAGGTGAGTGCCAGAGAGAGGGCTGGGGGGACATTAAGGAGAGTTCCAGAGAGAGGGCTGGGGGGACATGGAGGAGAGTGCCAGAGAGAGGGCTGGGTGAACATGGAGGAGAGTGCCAGAGAGAGGGCTGGGGGACATGGAGGAGAGTGCCAGAGAGAGGGCTGGGGGAACATGGAGGAGAGTGCCAGAGAGAGGGTTGGGGGACATGGAGGAGAGTGCCAGAGAGAGGGCTGGGGGAACATGGAGGAGAGTGCCAGAGAGAGGGCTGGGGGAACATGGAGGAGAGTGTCAGAGAGAGGGCTGGGGGGACATGGAGGAGAGTGCCAGAGAGAGGGCTGGGGGAACATGGAGGAGAGTGTCAGAGAGATGGCTGGGGGACATGGAGGAGAGTGCCAGAGAGAGGGATGGGGGAACATGGAGGAGAGTGCCAGAAAGAGGGCTAGGGGGAACATGGAGGAGAGTGCCAGAGAGAGGGCTGGGGGGACATGGAGGAGAGTGCCAGAGAGAGGGCTGGGGGGACATGGAGGAGAGTGCCAGAAAGAGGGCTGGGGGGACATGGAGGAGAGTGCTAGAGAGAGGGCTGGGGGGACATTAAGGAGAGTGCCAGAGAGAGGGCTGGGGGGACATGGAGGAGAGTGCCAGAGAGAGGGATGGGGGAACATGGAGGAGAGTGCCAGAGAGAGGGCTGGGGGAACATGGAGGAGAGTGCCAGAGAGAGGGCTGGGGGAACATGGAGGAGAGTGCCAGAGAGAGGGCTGGGGGAATATGCAGGAGAGTGCCAGAGAGAGGGCTGGGGGGACATGGAGGAGAGTGCCAGAGAGAGGGCTGGGGGGGACATGGAGGAGAGTGTCGGAGAGAGGGCTGGGGGACATGGAGGAGAGTGCCAGAGAGAGGGCTGGGGGAATATGGAGGAGAGTGCCAGAGAGAGGGCTGGGGGACATGGAGGAGAGTGCCAGAGAGAGGGCTGGGGAACATGGAGGAGAGTGTCAGAGAGATGGCTGGGGGACATGGAGGAGAGTGCCAGAGAGAGGGATGGGGGAACATGGAGGAGAGTGCCAGAAAGAGGGCTGGGGGAACATGGAGGAGATTGCCAGAGAGAGGGCTGGGGGGACATTAAGGAGAGTTCCAGAGAGAGGGCTGGGGGGACATGGAGGAGAGTGCCAGAGAGAGGGCTGGGTGAACATGGAGGAGAGTGCCAGAGAGAGGGCTGGGGGACATGGAGGAGAGTGCCAGAGAGAGGGCTGGGGAACATGGAGGAGAGTGCCAGAGAGAGGGTTGGGGGACATGGAGGAGAGTGCCAGAGAGAGGGCTGGGGGAACATGGAGGAGAGTGCCAGAGAGAGGGCTGGGGGGACATGGAGGTGAGTGCCATAGAGAGGGCTGGGGGGACATGGAGGTGAGTGCCAGAGAGAGGGCTGGGGGGACATTAAGGAGAGTTCCAGAGAGAGGGCTGGGGGGACATGGAGGAGAGTGCCAGAGAGAGGGCTGGGTGAACATGGAGGAGAGTGCCAGAGAGAGGGCTGGGGGACATGGAGGAGAGTGCCAGAGAGAGGGCTGGGGGAACATGGAGGAGAGTGCCAGAGAGAGGGTTGGGGGACATGGAGGAGAGTGCCAGAGAGAGGGCTGGGGGAACATGGAGGAGAGTGCCAGAGAGAGGGCTGGGGGAACATGGAGGAGAGTGTCAGAGAGAGGGCTGGGGGGACATGGAGGAGAGTGTCAGAGAGATGGCTGGGGGACATGGAGGAGAGTGTCAGAGAGATGGCTGGGGGACATGGAGGAGAGTGCCAGAGAGAGGGATGGGGGAACATGGAGGAGAGTGCCAGAAAGAGGGCTAGGGGGAACATGGAGGAGAGTGCCAGAGAGAGGGCTGGGGGGACATGGAGGAGAGTGCCAGAGAGAGGGCTGGGGGGACATGGAGGAGAGTGCCAGAAAGAGGGCTGGGGGGACATGGAGGAGAGTGCTAGAGAGAGGGCTGGGGGGACATTAAGGAGAGTGCCAGAGAGAGGGCTGGGGGGACATGGAGGAGAGTGCCAGAGAGAGGGCTGGGGGAACATGGAGGAGAGTGCCAGAGAGAGGGCTGGGGGGACATGGAGGTGAGTGCCATAGAGAGGGCTGGGGGGACATGGAGGTGAGTGCCAGAGAGAGGGCTGGGGGGACATTAAGGAGAGTTCCAGAGAGAGGGCTGGGGGGACATGGAGGAGAGTGCCAGAGAGAGGGCTGGGTGAACATGGAGGAGAGTGCCAGAGAGAGGGCTGGGGGACATGGAGGAGAGTGCCAGAGAGAGGGCTGGGGGAACATGGAGGAGAGTGCCAGAGAGAGGGTTGGGGGACATGGAGGAGAGTGCCAGAGAGAGGGCTGGGGGAACATGGAGGAGAGTGCCAGAGAGAGGGCTGGGGGAACATGGAGGAGAGTGTCAGAGAGAGGGCTGGGGGGACATGGAGGAGAGTGTCAGAGAGATGGCTGGGGGACATGGAGGAGAGTGTCAGAGAGATGGCTGGGGGACATGGAGGAGAGTGCCAGAGAGAGGGATGGGGGAACATGGAGGAGAGTGCCAGAAAGAGGGCTAGGGGGAACATGGAGGAGAGTGCCAGAGAGAGGGCTGGGGGGACATGGAGGAGAGTGCCAGAGAGAGGGCTGGGGGGACATGGAGGAGAGTGCCAGAAAGAGGGCTGGGGGGACATGGAGGAGAGTGCTAGAGAGAGGGCTGGGGGGACATTAAGGAGAGTGCCAGAGAGAGGGCTGGGGGGACATGGAGGAGAGTGCCAGAGAGAGGGCTGGGGGAACATGGAGGAGAGTGCCAGAGAGAGGGCTGGGGGGACATGGAGGTGAGTGCCATAGAGAGGGCTGGGGGGACATGGAGGTGAGTGCCAGAGAGAGGGCTGGGGGGACATTAAGGAGAGTTCCAGAGAGAGGGCTGGGGGGACATGGAGGAGAGTGCCAGAGAGAGGGCTGGGTGAACATGGAGGAGAGTGCCAGAGAGAGGGCTGGGGGACATGGAGGAGAGTGCCAGAGAGAGGGCTGGGGGAACATGGAGGAGAGTGCCAGAGAGAGGGTTGGGGGACATGGAGGAGAGTGCCAGAGAGAAGGCTGGGGGAACATGGAGGAGAGTGCCAGAGAGAGGGCTGGGGGAACATGGAGGAGAGTGTCAGAGAGAGGGCTGGGGGGACATGGAGGAGAGTGCCAGAGAGAGGGCTGGGGGAACATGGAGGAGAGTGTCAGAGAGATGGCTGGGGGACATGGAGGAGAGTGCCAGAGAGAGGGATGGGGGAACATGGAGGAGAGTGCCAGAAAGAGGGCTAGGGGGAACATGGAGGAGAGTGCCAGAGAGAGGGCTGGGGGGACATGGAGGAGAGTGCCAGAGAGAGGGCTGGGGGAACATGGAGGAGAGTGCCAGAAAGAGGGCTGGGGGGACATGGAGGAGAGTGCTAGAGAGAGGGCTGGGGGGACATTAAGGAGAGTGCCAGAGAGAGGGCTGGGGGGACATGGAGGAGAGTGCCAGAGAGAGGGATGGGGGAACATGGAGGAGAGTGCCAGAGAGAGGGCTGGGGGAACATGGAGGAGAGTGCCAGAGAGAGGGCTGGGGGAACATGGAGGAGAGTGCCAGAGAGAGGGCTGGGGGAATATGCAGGAGAGTGCCAGAGAGAGGGCTGGGGGGACATGGAGGAGAGTGCCAGAGAGAGGGCTGGGGGGGACATGGAGGAGAGTGTCGGAGAGAGGGCTGGGGGACATGGAGGAGAGTGCCAGAGAGAGGGCTGGGGGAATATGGAGGAGAGTGCCAGAGAGAGGGCTGGGGGACACGGAGGAGAGTGCCAGAGAGAGGGCTGGGGAACATGGAGGAGAGTGTCAGAGAGATGGCTGGGGGACATGGAGGAGAGTGCCAGAGAGAGGGATGGGGGAACATGGAGGAGAGTGCCAGAAAGAGGGCTGGGGGAACATGGAGGAGATTGCCAGAGAGAGGGCTGGGGGGACATTAAGGAGAGTTCCAGAGAGAGGGCTGGGGGGACATGGAGGAGAGTGCCAGAGAGAGGGCTGGGTGAACATGGAGGAGAGTGCCAGAGAGAGGGCTGGGGGACATGGAGGAGAGTGCCAGAGAGAGGGCTGGGGAACATGGAGGAGAGTTCCAGAGAGAGGGTTGGGGGACATGGAGGAGAGTGCCAGAGAGAGGGCTGGGGGAACATGGAGGAGAGTGCCAGAGAGAGGGCTGGGGGGACATGGAGGTGAGTGCCATAGAGAGGGCTGGGGGGACATGGAGGTGAGTGCCAGAGAGAGGGCTGGGGGGACATTAAGGAGAGTTCCAGAGAGAGGGCTGGGGGGACATGGAGGAGAGTGCCAGAGAGAGGGCTGGGTGAACATGGAGGAGAGTGCCAGAGAGAGGGCTGGGGGACATGGAGGAGAGTGCCAGAGAGAGGGCTGGGGGAACATGGAGGAGAGTGCCAGAGAGAGGGTTGGGGGACATGGAGGAGAGTGCCAGAGAGAGGGCTGGGGGAACATGGAGGAGAGTGCCAGAGAGAGGGCTGGGGGAACATGGAGGAGAGTGTCAGAGAGAGGGCTGGGGGGACATGGAGGAGAGTGTCAGAGAGATGGCTGGGGGACATGGAGGAGAGTGTCAGAGAGATGGCTGGGGGACATGGAGGAGAGTGCCAGAGAGAGGGATGGGGGAACATGGAGGAGAGTGCCAGAAAGAGGGCTAGGGGGAACATGGAGGAGAGTGCCAGAGAGAGGGCTGGGGGGACATGGAGGAGAGTGCCAGAGAGAGGGCTGGGGGGACATGGAGGAGAGTGCCAGAAAGAGGGCTGGGGGGACATGGAGGAGAGTGCTAGAGAGAGGGCTGGGGGGACATTAAGGAGAGTGCCAGAGAGAGGGCTGGGGGGACATGGAGGAGAGTGCCAGAGAGAGGGCTGGGGGAACATGGAGGAGAGTGCCAGAGAGAGGGCTGGGGGGACATGGAGGTGAGTGCCATAGAGAGGGCTGGGGGGACATGGAGGTGAGTGCCAGAGAGAGGGCTGGGGGGACATTAAGGAGAGTTCCAGAGAGAGGGCTGGGGGGACATGGAGGAGAGTGCCAGAGAGAGGGCTGGGTGAACATGGAGGAGAGTGCCAGAGAGAGGGCTGGGGGACATGGAGGAGAGTGCCAGAGAGAGGGCTGGGGGAACATGGAGGAGAGTGCCAGAGAGAGGTTTGGGGGACATGGAGGAGAGTGCCAGAGAGAGGGCTGGGGGAACATGGAGGAGAGTGCCAGAGAGAGGGCTGGGGGAACATGGAGGAGAGTGTCAGAGAGAGGGCTGGGGGGACATGGAGGAGAGTGCCAGAGAGAGGGCTGGGGGAACATGGAGGAGAGTGTCAGAGAGATGGCTGGGGGACATGGAGGAGAGTGCCAGAGAGAGGGATGGGGGAACATGGAGGAGAGTGCCAGAAAGAGGGCTAGGGGGAACATGGAGGAGAGTGCCAGAGAGAGGGCTGGGGGGACATGGAGGAGAGTGCCAGAGAGAGGGCTGGGGGGACATGGAGGAGAGTGCCAGAAAGAGGGCTGGGGGGACATGGAGGAGAGTGCTAGAGAGAGGGCTGGGGGGACATTAAGGAGAGTGCCAGAGAGAGGGCTGGGGGGACATGGAGGAGAGTGCCAGAGAGAGGGATGGGGGAACATGGAGGAGAGTGCCAGAGAGAGGGCTGGGGGAACATGGAGGAGAGTGCCAGAGAGAGGGCTGGGGGAACATGGAGGAGAGTGCCAGAGAGAGGGCTGGGGGGACATGGAGGAGAGTGCCAGAGAGAGGGCTGGGGGAATATGGAGGAGAGTGCCAGAGAGAGGGCTGGGGGGACATGGAGGAGAGTGCCAGAGAGAGGGCTGGGGGGACATGGAGGAGAGTGTCGGAGAGAGGGCTGGGGGACATGGAGGAGAGTGCCAGAGAGAGGGCTGGGGGAATATGGAGGAGAGTGCCAGAGAGAGGGCTGGGGGGACATGGAGGTGAGTGCCGGAGAGAGGGCTGGGGGGACATGGAGGAGATTGCCAGAGAGAGGGCTGGGGGAACATGGAGGAGATTGTCAGAGAGAGGGCTGGGGGAACATGGAGGAGATTGCCAGAGAGAGGGCTGGGGGAACATGGAGGAGAGTGCCAGAGAGAGGGCTGGGGGGACATGGAGGAGAGTGCCAGAGAGAGGGCTGGGGGGACATGGAGGTGAGTGCCAGAGAGAGGGCTGGGGGGACATGGAGGTGAGTGCCAGAGAGAGGGCTGGGTGAACATGGAGGAGAGTGCCAGAGAGGGCTGGGGGGACATGGAGGAGAGTGCCAGAGAGAGGGCTGGGGGGACATGGAGGAGAGTGCCAGAGAGAGGGCTGGAGGACATGGAGGAGATTGCCAGAGAGAGGGCTGGGGGGACATGGAGGAGATTGCCAGAGAGAGGGCTGGGGGGACATGGAGGAGAGTGTTCGGAGAGAGGGCTGGGGGGACATGGAGGTGAGTGCCAGAGAAAGGGCTGCGGGGACATGGAGGAGATTGCCAGAGAGAGGGCTGGGGGAACATGGAGGAGATTGCCAGAGAGAGGGCTGGGGGGACATTAAGGAGAGTTCCAGAAAGAGGGCTGGGGGGACATGGAGGAGAGTGCCAGAGAGAGGGCTGGGTGAACATGGAGGAGAGTGCCAGAGAGAGGGCTGGGGGACATGGAGGAGAGTGCCAGAGAGAGGGCTGGGGGAACATGGAGGAGAGTGCCAGAGAGAGGGTTGGGGGACATGGAGGAGAGTGCCAGAGAGAGGGCTGGGGGAACATGGAGGAGAGTGCCAGAGAGAGGGCTGGGGGGACATGGAGGTGAGTGCCAGAGAGAGGGCTGGGGGGACATGGAGGTGAGTGCCAGAGAGAGGGCTGGGGGGACATTAAGGAGAGTTCCAGAGAGAGGGCTGGGGGGACATGGAGGAGAGTGCCAGAGAGAGGGCTGGGTGAACATGGAGGAGAGTGCCAGAGAGAGGGCTGGGGGACATGGAGGAGAGTGCCAGAGAGAGGGCTGGGGGAACATGGAGGAGAGTGCCAGAGAGAGGGTTGGGGGACATGGAGGAGAGTGCCAGAGAGAGGGCTGGGGGAACATGGAGGAGAGTGCCAGAGAGAGGGCTGGGGGAACATGGAGGAGAGTGTCAGAGAGAGGGCTGGGGGGACATGGAGGAGAGTGCCAGAGAGAGGGCTGGGGGAACATGGAGGAGAGTGTCAGAGAGATGGCTGGGGGACATGGAGGAGAGTGTCAGAGAGATGGCTGGGGGACATGGAGGAGAGTGCCAGAGAGAGGGCTGGGGGAACATGGAGGAGAGTGCCAGAGAGAGGGATGGGGGAACATGGAGGAGAGTGCCAGAGAGAGGGCTTGGGGAACATGGAGGAGAGTGCCAGAGAGAGGGCTGGGGGAACATGGAGGAGAGTGCCAGAGAGAGGGCTGGGGGAATATGCAGGAGAGTGCCAGAGAGAGGGCTGGGGGGACATGGAGGAGAGTGCCAGAGAGAGGGCTGGGGGGACATGGAGGAGAGTGCCAGAGAGAGGGCTGGGGGGACATTAAGGAGAGTGCCAGAGAGAGGGCTGGGGGGACATGGAGGAGAGTGCCAGAGAGAGGGATGGGGGAACATGGAGGAGAGTGCCAGAGAGAGGGATGGGGGAACATGGAGGAGAGTGCCAGAGAGAGGGCTGGGGGAACATGGAGGAGAGTGCCAGAGAGAGGGCTGGGGGAATATGCAGGAGAGTGCCAGAGAGAGGGCTGGGGGGACATGGAGGAGAGTGCCAGAGAGAGGGCTGGGAGGACATGGAGGACAGTGCCAGAGAGAGGGCTGGGGGAATATGGAGGAGAGTGCCAGAGAGAGGGCTGGGGGGGGGGACATGGAGGAGAGTGCCAGAGAGAGGGCTGGGGGGACATGGAGGAGAGTGCCAGAGAGAGGGCTGGGGGAATATGCAGGAGAGTGCCAGAGAGAGGGCTGGGGGGACATGGAGGAGAGTGCCAGAGAGAGGGCTGGGGGGACATGGAGGAGAGTGCCAGAGAGAGGGCTGGGGGGACATTAAGGAGAGTGCCAGAGAGAGGGCTGGGGGGACATGGAGGAGAGTGCCAGAGAGAGGGATGGGGGAACATGGAGGAGAGTGCCAGAGAGAGGGATGGGGGAACATGGAGGAGAGTGCCAGAGAGAGGGCTGGGGGAACATGGAGGAGAGTGCCAGAGAGAGGGCTGGGGGAATATGCAGGAGAGTGCCAGAGAGAGGGCTGGGGGGACATGGAGGAGAGTGCCAGAGAGAGGGCTGGGAGGACATGGAGGACAGTGCCAGAGAGAGGGCTGGGGGAATATGGAGGAGAGTGCCAGAGAGAGGGCTGGGGGGGGAACATGGAGGAGAGTGCCAGAGAGAGGGCTGGGGGGACATGGAGAGAGTGCCAGAGAGAGGGCTGGGGGAACATGGAGGAGAGTGCCAGAGAGAGGGCTGGGGGGACATGGAGGAGAGTGCCACCCTTACCTGGATTCTCTCCACCCTTACCTGAATTATCTCCTCCCTTACCTGGACTCTCTCCTCCCTTACCTGGACTCTCTCCTCCCTTACCTGGATTTTCTCCTCCCTTACCTGGATTCTCGCCCTCTTAGCCGAGAATGAGCGGTCCCTTTAACCGATTATTTCCCGGAGACGGCCTGTGCTGGAAATCATGGCAGGGAGTGAAGCGGGGGAGGTCAGGGGGGAGTGAAGCGGGGAGGAGTGAAGGTGAAGCGGGGGAGGAGTGAAGCGGGGGAGGTCAGGGGGGACTGAAGCGGGGGAGGTCAGGGAGGAGTGAAGCGGGTGAGGTCATGGCGGGGAGTGAAGCGGGGGAGGTCAGGGGGGCGTGAAGCGGGGGAGGAGTGAAGGTGAAGCGGGGGAGGAGTGAAGCGGAGGAGGTCAGGGGGGACTGAAGCGGGGAGTTTAGAGAGGAGTGAAGCAGTGAAGCGGGGGAGGTCATGGTGGGGAGTGAAGCGGGGGAGTGAAGTGGGGGAGGAGTGAAGGTGAAGCGGGGGAGGTCATGGCGGGGAGTAGTGATGAGCCGAACACCCCCGGGTTCGGTTCGCACCAGAACCCGCGAACGGACCGAAAGTTCGCACGAACATTAGAACCCTATTAAATACAATGGATGCGAACGTTCGAATTCTAAAGTGCTAATTATAACAACTATTATGCATGTTATTGTCCTAAAAAGGGTTTGGGAACCCGGGTTCTGCACCAGGGGACATGTATCAATGCAAAAAGAAGTTTTAAAAACGGTCGTTTTTCGGGAGCAGTCATTTTAATGATGCATAAAGTGAAAAAAAAAAAGTCAAATATTCCTTTAAATATCGTACCTGGGGGGTGTCTATAGTATGCCTGTGAAGTGCCACGTGTTTCCCGTGTTTAGAACTGTCCCTGCACAAAATGACACTTCTAAAGGAAAAAAAAGCCATTTAAAACTGCTTGCGGCTTTAATGTAATGTCTGGTCCCGGTAATATGGATGAAAATCTTTGAGAAAAATGGCATAGCTACCCCATGACCCCCCCCACCCCCTACCCCAGCCCATTACCAGCCCCTTTGGGTCTTGTATGGATATTAAGGGGAACCCCGCACATAAAATAAAAAAGGCCCTATATACTCTGAACAGCCCTATACAGGCGGTGCATACAAGACAGGGACTGTAGGTTTGTTCTTATGTAGAATCTGTTTGTAATTTTGAACAGGTACATTGTTGAAGTGTAGCTCCAGACCAAAAATCTATTTTTAAACTTTTTGGAAAACATAGGTAAGGGTTATCACCCCTGTAACATTTGTTTTGCTGTCTGTGCCCCTGTTCAGAACATTTCACCTCACTTTCCGTCCCAATGACAACTGTTTTTGAAATGTGGTGTTTTTCTTGAAACAAGGATTGCTGATAAAGCATCAGTACAGAGGAGACACCTTTCTCCCATATTTATTCTTACAGGAGAGAATTTTCCTTCCTAGGGGTAGATTTCCTCTCACTTCCTGTTGTCTTCTTGCGTTTGCAAGTAGGAGTCGTTTGTAAGTTGGATGTTTGAAAGTAGGGACCTGCCGTATATACTCTGCAGAAATAGGCCCCTTAGGTGTTGGTGTTGGCACAACACTGTAAGCACTCAGTTACTCTTGGTTGGTGCTGGAACGCCCTGCTGTCAACTATTATATCAGGAATTTTAATTACATATAATTGTTGAACAGTGGTAGTAAAAATTGGGGCTTTGATGGTGGTGCTGGTGCCACAACACTGTAAGCCCTGACAGTTACTCTTGGTGGGTGCAGCAATGGGCCCTGCTGTGAATTATTAGATCAAAAATTGTAATTGCATGCCCCTTTTGAACAGGGGCTGAAAAATTGGGCCTTTCGTGGTGGTGGTGGTGGTGGCGTTGCCACAACACTGTAAGCCCTCAGAGTTACTCTTGGTGGGTGCAGGAATGGGCCCTGCTGTGAATTATTACATCAAGAATTGTAATTGCATGCCCCTGTTGAACAGGGGCTGAAAAATTGGGCCTTAGGCACTGGTGGCACAACACTCCAACCCCTCACAGATACTGTACTTGGAGCACAGCAATGAGCCCTGTTGCAAAGTATTGCTTCAAAAATTGTAATGACACGCCCCTGTTAAACAGGGGCTGAAAAATTGGGCCTTAGGCACTGGTGGCACAACACTACAACCCCTCACAGATACTGTACTTGGAGCACAGCAATGAGCCCTATGGCAAATTATTGCTAAAAAAATTGTAAGTACACGCCCCTGTAAAACAGGGGCTGAAAAATTGGGCCTTAGCCACTGGTGGCGGCACCCATAAACAAAAATGATCTTCCAAGCTATCATCATCAATCGTATCATTGAGGACTCGGAGGAGGAGGATAGCCAGTCAACATAACAGCACAGGCACTCAGCATCAGCATCAGTCTTGAAGGGATGTGACATGTTAAAATCAATTAGTCTGTTATATCAGCATCAGGTGTGTGGTAGCTGGTGGTGATCCAAGACTGGTTCATCTTGATGAAAGTCAGTCGATCAACCGAGTCGGTGGACAGGCGCACCCTGTGATCCGTGACAAATCCTCCAGCAGCACTGAATGTGCGTTCCGAAAGAACGCTGGATGCAGGACAGGCCAGTAGCTCAATTGCATACTGTGCAAGCTCTGGCCAGTGATCCATCCTCAAGACCCAGTAAGCCAGAGGATTTTCGGTGGGGAAGGTGTCCAAGTCTGACCTTGCCCCTAGATATTCCTGCACCATGTTTATCAGACGCTGGCGATGGTTGCTGGAACCGATCATACTTTGGGGCTGCGGACTAAAGAATTGTCTGAACGCATCGGTCAGACGGCCACCTTCCCCACCGCTCCTTCTTTGACTGGCCGAAGCCTCGGCAACTCGTTGTCCAGGACCAGGAGTTTGCAACCTCCCAGTCTCTGGGAACGCGTTGCACAGACCTTTCTGCAAGGCCTCCCGGAGTTGTCTCATCCTCTGCTCCCTCTGCGACGGTACGATAAGGTCCGCAACCTTACCCTTGTACCGTGGATCAAGGAGAGTGGCCAGCCAGTAATGGTCCCTCTCCTTGATCCGAAGAATACGAGGATCCTTCCGCAGACTTTGCAGGATCAGGGAGGCCATGCAGCGTAGGTTTGCTGAGGCATTCGCTCCGGAGTCCTCTGGGTCACTAAGGACGACATGATCCGCAGCCACCTCCTCCCAGTCACGTACAAGTCCACTGGTTTCTTGGGACTGTAAATCATCCCTAAAAGACTGCTGCTGATGATGCTGAGTGCCAGCCTCCACCTCCATGCTGACACAATCCTCCTCCTCCTCCTCCTCCTCTTCCTGTGCGATGGGTGGGACAGAAGGAACACTGTCTGGGTAAAGGGGGTCTTGAGAGGCAAGGAAGTCCTCCTCTTCCTGCCTCTGTTCTGCCTCAAGTGCCCTGTCCATTATTCCACGCAGCGTGTGCTCCAACAGGTGGACAAGAGGTACAGTGTCACTGATGCATGCACTGTCACTGCTCACCATCCTCGTGGCCTCCTCAAATGGTGCCAGGACAGTGCATGCATCCCTGATCATGCCCCACTGGCGTGGAGAAAAAAAACCAAGCTTCCCTGACCCTGTCCTGGTGCCGTAGTCGCACAGGTACTCATTGATGGCCCTCTGCTGCGTGTGCAGCCGCTGCAGCATGGCCAACGTTGAGTTCCACCTGGTGGGCATGTCACATATAAGGCGGTTCTTGGGCAGGTTCAACTCCTTTTGCAGCTCAGCCAGGCGAGCACTGGCATTATAAGATCTGCGGAAATGCACGCAGACTTTCCTGGCCTGCCTCAGGACATCCTGTAAGCCCGGGTACCTGCCCAAGAACCGCTGCACCACCAGGTTAAGGACGTGAGCCACACAGGGCACATGGGTCAGTTGTCCCTGTCGGAGGGCAGAGAGGAGGTTGGTGCCATTGTCGCAAACCACCATTCCTGGCTTAAGCTGGCGTGGCGTCAACCACCTCTCAGCCTGGCCCTGCAGAGCAGACAGGACCTCTGCCCCAGTGTGGCTTCTGTCCCCCAAACACACCAGCGCAAGCACGGCATGGCATCTTTTTGCCTGCGTACTTGCGTAGCCCCTTGAACGGCTACGGAGCACCGCTGGTTCATAGGACAAACCACAGGAAGAGGCCATGGAGGAAGAAGAAGAGGAGGGGGTGGAGGAGAGAGGTGTGTCACAACCAGTAGTAGCATTTTGGAGGCGTGGCGGTGGAACAACCTCCAACACTACTGCACCTTGTCCTGCATCCTTCCCAGCTGCCAAAAGAGTGACCCAATGGGCCGTGAAAGAAAGGTAACGTCCCTGTCCATGCCTGCTGGACCATGAGTCAGCGGTAATATGCACCTTACCGCTGACCGCCCTGTCCAGCGAGGCCAAGACATTGCCTTCCACATGCCGGTAGAGAGCCGGAATAGCCTTCCGTGAGAAAAAGTGGCGTTTGGGAACCTGCCACTGAGGAACCGCACATTGCACAAACTCACGGAAGGGGGCCGAGTCTACCAACTGAAAAGGCAGCAGTTGAAGCGCTAGCAATTTAGCCAAGCTAGCATTCAACCGCTGGGCATGTGGATGGCTGGGAGTGAACTTCTTTCGACGGTCCAGCAGCTGGGGCAGGGAAATTTGCCTGCTAGAATCGGACGTCGGTGTACTGCTAGCAGAGTGGCCGCAAGTACTTGGCTGTGACACACCTAATTCTACACCTTCATTCCTCTCAGTGCATGTTTCAGAGAGGACTGAAGTTATAGTGGGGTTGGAGATCCCAGCTGATGCGGTGCAAGGAGAGGTCCGCTTTGTTCTTTGGTGTGGGTCTTTGAGGTAGGCTTGCCAACGAGCTGCATGGCAGGTCAACATATGTCTGGTCAGGCATGTGGTACCCAAGCGGCTGATGTTTTGGCCACGCGATATACGCTTGAGACATATGTTGCAAACAGCAGCTGTGCGATCTGATGCACTAGCCTCAAAAAAGGCCCACACCAAAGAACTTTTTGAATGATGGGCAGAGGCAGCGCCCTGCACAGGCGGAGCTCTGCGGTGTGATTCCGTCGGTGTGCTGCCCATACGCTGGCCACCAAAGGGCATCCTGTCTCGTTGGAGATGTGCCTCCTCCTCATCCTCCTCCTCCTCCTCTCTCCTATTAGGCACCCACGTGGAGTCAGTGACCTCATCATCCCCTCCCTCCTCATCACTGGAGCCAATCTGGCAGTATGCTGCAGCTGCTGGAACATGACTGCCAGATTGGTGTCCTTCTTGAGCATCCCCTCTCTCTGCTCTCACGCTACTGCCTTCCTCTAGCTGGGTATCATCATCAGACCCTTCGAAACGCTGGGCATCCTCCTGGAGCATGTACCCAACACTGTGCTGAAACAGTTCGGGGGACTCCTCAGGAGGAGGACATGGTGGGTCTAGGGAAGGAGTGACTGATGATGAGTCTGACATTGATACCAGGGAAGAGGACGCTTTGGCAGCTGCTTTGCCAGTACCCTGAGCCTGGGTGAGAGAGGATGAGGAGGAGGAGGAGGGCTTGGTCATCCACTCTACCAAGTCTTCGGCATGATGTGGCTCAACATGTCCAGCTGCCGAAAAGAAGGACAAGCGTGTCCCATGGCCATGTGCTGATGACAATGCACCGCGTCCACGACCAGCACTGTTGCCCCCAGACACAGAGCCTGCTTGCCCTCTTTTATTGCCTCCTGACTGTCTGCCTCTCCTTGTTTGCCTTCCAGACATTCTAATAGATGGCCTGCAGGGAGATGGGAAAAAAGCAATAAGGGCTACCTTCAGGTGTCCTTCTCTGTCCCTTTACTTAAGGATTTCTAAATATGGTTGAGGATGATTGCTTTTGCACAGAATAGCACAACGACAATTTCCCTGACTGTCCAAAAAAACAAGGATTTCAAAGATGGTTGATGAGGAATGCTTTAGCACAGTATAGCACAAGGAGAATTCCCCTCACTGTCCTTCCAGGTCCCTAGAAACAAGGACTGGCACAGTGAAAGAAACTGACACTCTCCCTACCTACAGTTTTCTGTCCCTAGAAAAAATGTTTTTTTAAAGCACAATATAGCACAAGGAGAATTCCCTCACTGTCCTTCCCTGTCCCTAGAAACAAGGTTTAGCACAGTATAGCACAAGGAGAATTTCCCTCACTGTCCTTCCCTGTCCCTAGAAACAAGGATTCGCACAGTAAAACACACTGACACTCTCCCTACCTATCCTTCTCTTTCCCTAAACTAAAGGAATCCAGGTTAAGCAAGAAAGAAATAAATGTCACTGTCCCTGCCTATGCTGCTCTATCCCTGCTCCGGAACACACTACACTAGGCCGCCGTGCTGGCGGCCTTTTATAGTGTGGGGCGTGTACTAAACACCCTCAGCAATAATTGGCCACAGGCATCCTGCCTGTGGCCAATCATTGCTCTCCTCGCTGCCGGCGCTGTGATTGGCCAAGCATGCGGGGTCACAGTGCATGCTTGGCCAATCACAGCGCCTGGATGACACTGCGATGGCGTAGTGCATTGTGGGCCATGAATTTGGCGCGAACGGCCCAAATCGTTCGTTGTTCGTCGAACGATCGAACAGCCGATGTTCGAGTCGAACGTATGTTCGACTCGAACACCGAGCTCATCCCTAGCGGGGAGTGAAGCGGGGGAGGTCAGGGGGGAGTGAAGCAGGGGAGGTCATGGTGGGGAGTGAAGCGGGGGAGGTCAGGGAGGAGTGAAGCGGGGGAGGTCATGGCGGGGAGTGAAGCGGGGGAGGTCAGGGGGGAGTGAAGCGGGGGAGGTCAGGGAGGAGTGAAGCGGGGGAGGAGTGAAGCGGGGGGGAGGAGTGAAGCGGGAGAGGTCAGGGGGGAGTGGAGCGGGGGAGGAGTGAAGCGGGGAGAGGAGTGAAGCGGGAGAGGTCAGGGGGGAGTGGAGCGGGGGAGAAGTGAAGTGGGGGGAGGAGTGAAGCGGGGGAGGTCAGGGGGAGTGAAGCGGGGGAGGAGTGAAGCGGGGGAGGCGTGAAGCGGGAGAGGTCAGGGGGGAGTGGAGCGGGGGAGGAGTGAAGCGGGGGGAGGAGTGAAGCGGGAGAGGTCAGGGGGAGTGGAGCGGGGGAGGAGTGAAGCGGGGGGAGGAGTGAAGCGGGGGAGGTCAGGGGGAGTGAAGCGGGGAGAGGTCAGGGGGAGGAGTGAAGCGGGGGGAGAAGTGAAGCGGGAGAGGTCAGGGGGGAGTGGAGCGGGGGGAGGAGTGAAGCGGGAGAGGTCAGGGGGGAGTGGAGCGGGGGAGAAGTGAAGCGGGGGGAGGAGTGAAGCGGGGGAGGTCAGGGGGGAGTGAAGCAGGGGGAGGAGTGAAGCGGGGGAGGAGTGAAGCGGGAGAGGTCAGGGGGGAGTGAAGCGGGGGGAGGAGTGAAGCGGGGGGAGGAGTGAAGCGGGAGAGGTCAGGGGGGAGTGGAGCGGGGGAGGAGTGAAGCGGGGGGAGGAGTGAAGCGGGGGAGGTCAGGGGGGAGTGGAGCGGGGGAGGAGTGAAGCGGGGAGAGGAGTGAAGCGGGGGAGGTCAGGGGGGAGTGAAGCGGGGGGAGGAGTGAGGGGGGAGAGGTCAGGGGGGAGTGAAGCGGGGGAGGAGTGAAGCGGGAGAGGTCAGGGGGGAGGAGTGAAGCTGGGGGAGGAGTGAAGCGGGAGAGGTCAGGGGGGAGTGGAGTGGGGGGGGGAGTGGAGTGGGGGGAGGAGTGAAGCGGGGGAGGAGTGAAGCGGGGGAGGTGTGAAGCGGGAGAGGTCAGGGGGGATTGGAGTGGGGGGAGGAGTGAAGCGGGGGGAGGAGTGAAGCGGGGGAGGTCATGGCGGGGAGTGAAGCGGGGGGAGGAGTGAAGCGGGGGAGGTCAGGGGGGAGTGGAGCGGGGGGAGGAGTGAAGCGGGGGAGGTCATGGCGGGGGGAGGAGTGAAGCGGGAGAGGTCAGGGGGGAGTGAAGCGGGGGGAGGAGTGAAGCGGGGGAGGTCATGGCGGGGAGTGAAGCGGGGGGAGGAGTGAAGCGGGAGAGGTCAGGGGGGAGTGAAGCGGGGGGAGGAGTGAAGCGGGGGAGGTCATGGCGGGGAGTGAAGCGGGGGGAGGAGTGAAGCGGGAGAGGTCAGGGGGGAGTGAAGCGGGGGGAGGAGTGAAGCGGGGGGAGGAGTGAAGCGGGGGAGGTCAGGGGGGAGTGAAGCGGGGGGAGGAGTGAGGGGGAGGAGTGAAGCGGGGGAGGTCAGGGGGAAGTGAAGCGGGGGGAGGAGTGAAGCAGGGGAGGTCATGGCGGGGAGTGAAGCGGGGGGAGGAGTGAAGCGGGGGAGGTCATGGCGGGGAGTGAAGCAGGGGGAGGAGTGAAGCGGGGGAGGAGTGAAGCGGGGGAGGTCAGGGGGGAGTGAAGCGGGGGGAGGAGTGAAGCGGGGGAGGTCATGGCGGGGAGTGAAGCGGGGGAGGTCATGGCAGGGAGTGAAGCGGGGGAGGAGTGAAGCGGGGGAGGTCATGGCGGGGAGTGAAGCAGGGGGAGGAGTGAAGCGGGGGAGGTCAGGGGGGAGTGAAGCGGGGGAGGTCATGGCGGGGAGTGAAGCGGGGGAGGTCATGGCGGGGGAGGAGTGAAGCGGGGGAGGTCATGGCGGGGAGTGAAGCGGGGGGAGGAGTGAAGCGGGGGAGGAGTGAAGTGGGGGAGGTCAGGGGGGAGTGAAGCGGGGGAGGAGTGAAGCGGGGGAGGTCAGGGGGAGTGGAGCGGGGGGAGGAGTGAAGCGGGGGAGGTCATGGCGGGGAGTGAAGCGGGGGGAGGAGTGAAGCGGGAGAGGTCAGGGGGGAGTGAAGCGGGGGGAGGAGTGAATCGGGGGAGGTCAGGGGGGAGTGAAGCGGGGGGAGGAGTGAAGCAGGGGAGGTCATGGCGGGGAGTGAAGCGGGGGGAGGAGTGAAGCGGGGGAGGTCATGGCGGGGAGTGAAGCGGGGGAGGAGTGAAGCGGGGGAGGTCATGGCGGGGAGTGAAGCGGGGGAGGTCATGGCGGGGAGTGAAGCGGGGGGAGGAGTGAAGCGGGGGAAGTCAGGGGGGAGTGAAGCGGGGGGAGGAGTGAAGCGGGGGAGGTCATGGCGGGGAGTGAAGCGGGGGGAGGAGTGAAGCGGGGGAGGTATGGGGGAGTGAAGCGGGGGAGGAGTGAAGCGGGGGAGGTCAGGGGGGAGTGAAGCGGGGGAGGTCAGGGGGGAGTGGAGCGGGGGGAGGAGTGAAGCGGGGGAGGTCATGGCGGGGAGTGAAGCGGGGGGAGGAGTGAAGCGGGAGAGGTCAGGGGGGAGTGAAGCGGGGGGAGGAGTGAATCGGGGGAGGTCAGGGGGAGTGAAGCGGGGGGAGGAGTGAAGCAGGGGAGGTCATGGCGGGGAGTGAAGCGGGGGGAGGAGTGAAGCGGGGGAGGTCATGGCGGGGAGTGAAGCGGGGGAGGAGTGAAGCGGGGGAGGTCATGGCATGGAGTGAAGCGGGGGGAGGAGTGAAGCGGGGGAGGTCATGGCGGGGAGTGAAGCGGGGGGAGGAGTGAAGCGGGGGAAGTCAGGGGGGAGTGAAGCGGGGGGAGGAGTGAAGCGGGGGAGGTCATGGCGGGGAGTGAAGCGGGGGGAGGAGTGAAGCGGGGGAGGTCAGGGGGAGTGAAGCGGGGGAGGTCAGGGGGAGTGAAGCGGGGGGAGGAGTGAAGCGGGGGAGGTCAGGGGGAGTGAAGCGGGGGGAGGAGTGAAGCGGGGGAGGTGGTCATGGCGGGGAGTGAAGCGGGGGGAGGAGTGAGGGGGGGAGGTATGGGGGAGTGAAGCGGGGGAGGAGTGAAGCGGGGGAGGTCAGGGGGGAGTGAAGCGGGGGAGGTCAGGGGGGAGTGGAGCGGGGGGAGGAGTGAAGCGGGGGAGGTCATGGCGGGGAGTGAAGCGGGGGGAGGAGTGAAGCGGGAGAGGTCAGGGGGGAGTGAAGCGGGGGGAGGAGTGAATCGGGGGAGGTCAGGGGGAGTGAAGCGGGGGGAGGAGTGAAGCAGGGGAGGTCATGGCGGGGAGTGAAGCGGGGGGAGGAGTGAAGCGGGGGAGGTATGGGGGAGTGAAGCGGGGGAGGAGTGAAGCGGGGGAGGTCAGGGGGGAGTGAAGCGGGGGAGGTCAGGGGGGAGTGGAGCGGGGGGAGGAGTGAAGCGGGGGAGGTCATGGCGGGGAGTGAAGCGGGGGGAGGAGTGAAGCGGGAGAGGTCAGGGGGGAGTGAAGCGGGGGGAGGAGTGAATCGGGGGAGGTCAGGGGGAGTGAAGCGGGGGGAGGAGTGAAGCAGGGGAGGTCATGGCGGGGAGTGAAGCGGGGGGAGGAGTGAAGCGGGGGAGGTCATGGCGGGGAGTGAAGCGGGGGAGGTCATGGCGTGGAGTGAAGCGGGGGGAGGAGTGAAGCGGGGGAGGTCATGGCGGGGAGTGAAGCGGGGGGAGGAGTGAAGCGGGGGAAGTCAGGGGGGAGTGAAGCGGGGGGAGGAGTGAAGCGGGGGAGGTCATGGCGGGGAGTGAAGCGGGGGGAGGAGTGAAGCGGGGGAGGTCAGGGGGAGTGAAGCGGGGGAGGTCAGGGGGAGTGAAGCGGGGGGAGGAGTGAAGCGGGGGAGGTCAGGGGGAGTGAAGCGGGGGGAGGAGTGAAGCGGGGGAGGTGGTCATGGCGGGGAGTGAAGCGGGGGGAGGAGTGAGGGGGGTAATTACATTTTGGAATAACGAGCTGTAAATGAATGACTCGCAGGATTAGGGTGATCCATTTATTGATTATATTATTTTATTCCTTCGCTGCTCTCAGGTCCAGAAACACTTTGCAAATCATCAGCCGCCGCTCAGGATGGAGCCCTTTATATAATATATAGAGGGGGGAAGGGAGCCAAGAGCTGGACTCCGGGGGAGGGGGGGGATATGAATAAAGTCATGAGATGCTGAGACATCTGGGATCTCCTCTCATTATTCTGCGATTACTTCTAAGATGTGGGACGGGTTCTCTTTATGTCCTTTGATTCTCCTGAGTCCCCCAATCATCCCCCATCCCCCATGACTTTCCTTTAGAGGCTGTGGACTCTCCTGTCTGTAGAGGACCAGAGAAAGGTGAATGAATGAATGAATGAATGAATGAGTGACTTGTATAGCGCTCACATGAGAACGGAATCGCCTCTAGGCACTTTTTGCAGCCAGTGTCTGCTTGGCTGGTGTGGTCAGTTTACCCCGTAGGATCTCGACACGCTTGGGACACACATATATACATATATATTGGGCCAATTTGGACAAGATCCAACCAGCATGTCTCTGGAGTGTGGGAGGAAACCAGAGCACCCGGAGGAAACCCACACAGACACAGGGAGAATATGCAAACTCCAGGCAGATGGTGTCGTGGTCGGGATCTGAACCAGCGACCCTTTTGCTGCTAGGTGGAAGTGCTAACCACTACACCACTGTGCATAGGAGGGGCAGACTCTGAATACACAAATATATACAGATGTGTGACAGATAACTCATGGGCGTGTCTTGTGTCTGCAGGAAATGGGAGGGGGCAGTCCGCCCCAGAAGAACTGGAAAGGAATCGCCATTGCGCTGTTGGTCATTCTCATCGTCTGCTCCCTCATTACGTTGTCGGTCATCTTACTAACTCCAGGTGGGTCTGACCTTCCCTTCTCTTCAGTCTGCCCGGGCGGGGAATGTCTGGTGATGCCCTTTATTTATCATTGTCAGTTATGTGTTTCCTGTGTCTGGGAATATTGCACTGATTAACGCAATCTTTTATACAGCCAGCAGGGGAGCTCTGGTATTCTTTTTACACATTCAGATATTCACATTCAGAGAAGGGACCCCACCCACTTAGAGCAGTGACCCCACCCCATTAACAGCAAGGACCCCACCCACTCAGAGCAGTGACCCTACCCAATTAAGAGCAAGGACCCCACCCACTCAGAGCAGTGACCCCACCCACTCAGAGCAGTGACCCCACCCACTCATAAGAAACACTGAGTCATCAGATCAGTGGATCTACCCACTCAAATCAGTGACTCACATGACACACTAAATCATCAGAGCAGTTGCTCCACCCACTCACAGCAAAGAGCCCACCCACTCACAGCAGGGACTCCACCCTGATCAGCAGCTCTATTAGAAGGTTTTGGTCAGACAAATGGTGCTGCAAAGAAAGCTTTGGCTGCTGTGCTCTTTAGCTAACCTTTAGCACTCTGTGATTCCTTTCTCATGTATTAGAATTCCTATTTGTTGTTTAATGAAGACTGCAGATATAAATTAATATAAATCAGTTAAGAACTTAGAACTGCAGCAGTTCTTCAATGTAAACCATCCACAGGTAGTTCACAGTGCAAAACTACATAAAACTGCCCAGAAAAAGCCGTCTAAGACCATAACTAGAAGAGGATTAGACAGGTCCTCTTTGCTGATGGAGGAATTCTTGTGTTGTTGTTATCATGTTTTGTATTATAATTCTGCAATCTCTGCAGCAAGCTCATTCACACCGCTGTAGCTGCATTGTGTCTATCTGTCCTTCCAATGTCAAACAATATACTGGCCCTGGGGCCCGTCCTGCTGCCAGGGGCCCAAATCCACAAATGAGCCAACAGTGGAGTAGAAGGTTCACCTCATGGGGGGGGGGGGGCTCTGGTTGTGACGATCATTGTATGAAGTGTTGGCAGTAGGGGAGTCTTTGGGATAGTAAATGTTTGGCTGTCCCAGAAACAACAGACAGGTGTACCCAGGAGAGGCTGGAACTACCAAAGACCACCACCATGGAGGACAATACGAGCATCTGAGGAGGATAACAACTTCATCTTCATAGGTTCTGCCGTCTCTTCCCATCCATAGTCCCGACCATCTCTTCCCATCCATATTCCCGGCTGTCTCTTCCCATTCATATTCCCGGCTGTCTCTTCCCATCCATATTCCCAGCCATCTCTTCCCATCCATATTTCCAGCCATCTCTTCCCATCCATAGTCCCGACCATCTCTTCCCATCCATATTCCCGGCCGTCTCTTCCCATTCATATTCCCGGCTGTCTCTTCCCATCCATATTCCCAGCCATCTCTTCCCATCCATATTCCCAGCCATCTCTTCCCATCCATAGTCCCGACCATCTCTTCCCATCCATATTCCCAGCCGTCTCTTCCCATCCATATTCCCAGCTGTCTCTTCCCATCCTTATTCCCGGCCCTCTCTTCCCATCCATATTCCCAGCCGTCTCTTCCCATCCATATTCCCAGCTGTCTCTTCCCATTCATATTCCCGGCTGTCTCTTCCCATCCATATTCCCAGCCGTCTCTTCCCATTCATATTCCCGGCCGTCTCTTCCCATTCATATTCCCAGCCGTCTCTTCCCATCCATATTCCCGGCCGTCTCTTCCCATCCATATTCCCAGCTGTCTCTTCCCATCCATATTCCCGGCTGTCTCTTCCCATTCATATTCCCGGCCGTCTCTTCCCATTCATATTCCCGGCCATCTCTTCCCATCCATATTCCCGGCCGTCTCTTCCCATTCATATTCCCAGCCGTCTCTTCCCATTCATATTCCCAGCTGTCTCTTCCCATTCATATTCCCGGCTGTCTCTTCCCATCCATATTCCCAGCCGTCTCTTCCCATTCATATTCCCAGCCGTCTCTTCCCATCCATATTCCCGGCCGTCTCTTCCCATCCATATTCCCAGCTGTCTCTTCCCATCCATAGTCCCGACCATCTCTTCCCATCCATATTCCCAGCTGTCTCTTCCCATCCATATTCCCGGCTGTCTCTTCCCATCCATATTCCCGGCTGTCTCTTCCCATCCATATTCCCAGCCATCTCTTCCCATCCATATTCCCGGCCGTCTCTTCCCATCCATATTCCCGGCCATCTCTTCCCATTCATATTCCCGGCCGTCTCTTCCCATTCATATTCCCGGCCGTCTCTTCCCATCCATATTCCCAGCTGTCTCTTCCCATTCATATTCCCGGCTGTCTCTTCCCATCCATATTCCCAGCCGTCTCTTCCCATTCATATTCCCAGCCGTCTCTTCCCATCCATATTCCCAGCTGTCTCTTCCCATCCATATTCCCGGCCGTCTCTTCCCATTCATATTCCCGGCCGTCTCTTCCCATCCATATTCCCAGCTGTCTCTTCCCATTCATATTCCCGGCTGTCTCTTCCCATCCATATTCCCAGCCGTCTCTTCCCATTCATATTCCCAGCCGTCTCTTCCCATCCATATTCCCAGCTGTCTCTTCCCATCCATATTCCCGGCTGTCTCTTCCCATCCATATTCCCGGCCGTCTCTTCCCATCTATATTCCCAGCCGTCTCTTCCCATCCATATTCCCGGCCGTCTCTTCCCATCCATATTCCCGGCCGTCTCTTCCCATTCATATTCCCGGCCGTCTCTTCCCATCCATATTCCCAGCTGTCTCTTCCCATCCATATTCCCAGCCGTCTCTTCCCATCCATATTCCCGGCCGTCTCTTCCCATCCATATTCCCGGCCGTCTCTTCCCATTCATATTCCCAGCCGTCTCTTCCCATTCATATTCCCAGCCGTCTCTTCCCATCCATATTCCCGGCCGTCTCTTCCCATCCATATTCCCGGCTGTCTCTTCCCATTCATATTCCCGGCCGTCTCTTCCCATTCATATTCCCAGCCGTCTCTTCCCATCCTTTCTCCCGGCCATCTCTTCCCATCCATATTCCCAGCTGTCTCTTCCCATCCATATTCCCAGCTGTCTCTTCCCATCCATATTCCCAGCTGTCTCTTCCCATCCATATTCCCGGCTGTCTCTTCCCATCCATATTCCCGGCCGTCTCTTCCAATCCATATTCCCGGCCATCTCTTCCCATTCATATTCCTGTCCGTCTCTTCCCATCCATATTCCTGGCCGTCTCTTCCCATTCATTTTTCCGGCCGTCTCTTCCCATCCGTATTCCTTGCCGTCTCTTCCCATCCATATTCCCCGGCTGTCTCTTCCCATCCATATTCCCGGCTGTCTCTTCCCATCCTTATTCCCGGCCGTCTCTTCTCATCTATTGTCCCAGCCATCTCTTCCCATCCATATTCCCGACTGTCTCTTCCCATTCATAATCCCGGCTGTCTCTTCCCATTCATATTCCCGGCCGTCTCTTCCCATCCATATTCCTGGCCGTCTCTTCCCATTCATATTCCCGGCCGTCTCTTCCCATCCATATTCCCGGCTGTCTCTTCCCATCCTTATTCCCGGCCCTCTCTTCCCATCCATATTCCCAGCCGTCTCTTCCCATCCATATTCCCAGCTGTCTCTTCCCATCCATATTCCCGGCTGTCTCTTCCCATCCATATTCCCGGCCGTCTCTTCCCATCCATATTCCCGGCCATCTCTTCCCATTCATATTCCGGGCCGTCTCTTCCCATCCATATTCCTGGCCGTCTCTTCCCATTCATTTTCCCGGCCGTCTCTTCCCATCCGTATTCCTGGCCGTCTCTTCCCATCCATATTCCCGGCTGTCTCTTCCCATCCATATTCCCGGCTGTCTCTTCCCATCCTTATTCCCGGCCGTCTCTTCTCATCTATTGTCCCAGCCATCTCTTCCCATCTATATTCCTGACTGTCTCTTCCCATTCATAATCCCGGCTGTCTCTTCCCATCCATATTCCCCGGCCGTCTCTTCCCATCCATATTCCCGGTTGTCTTTTCTCAGAATCTGTAGGATTTCTCCATCTTTCCTTCGCTGATCACTGCAGATCTCATCCTAATCCCGTCAGATTCTCCATCCATTTACTTTCTTATCTCCCATTCAATCTTCACAATGTAACATCTGCCTGATGTCTTCAATCTACAAAGATCTGTCAATCTGTGGCAACACCAATTATCGCTCCAATCTTATCCCGGATTCATCATTGTCACACCCTGAGGGGACAGACAGACAACCCTCCACATCCATTCACCTCTTCCTATTCATGGATAGAATTGGGGATCTTCCATGTCACAGCGCGGAAATATTTCACAGAATAGAATCTTCTTTTCCAATAAGCAGGAATTTCATGTCTCTGCTTTGGAAGCACCAATCAGAGACGATCCGAGTCTTTTCATCTCCCGTAATATTACATTTCATCTGCTCCCCTTCAGTTAGTACTAAGCTCCCTTAAAGGACCCGAGGGTGAAGCTCCCTGAGCACCCGAGGGTGAAGCTCCCTTAAAGGACCCGAGGGTGAAGCTCCCTGAGCACCCCGAGGGTGAAGCTCCCTTAAAGCACCCCGAGGGTGAAGCTCCCTGAGCACCCGAGGGTGAAGCTCCCTGAGCACCCCAAGGGTGAAGCTCCCTTAAAGGACCACGAGGGTGAAGCTCCCTTAAAGCACCCTAGGGTGAAGCTCCCTGAGCACCCCGAGGGTGAAGCTCCCTGAGCACCCGAGGGTGAAGCTCCCTGAGCACCCCGAGGGTGAAGCTCCCTGAGCACCCCGAGGGTGAAGCTCCCTGAGCACCCCCGAGGGTGAGGGCCCCTGAGCACCCGAGGGTGAAGCTCCCTGAGTACCCGAGGGTGAAGGCCCCTGAGCACCCGAGGGTGAGGGCCCCTGAGCACCCGAGGGTGAAGGCCTCTGAGCACCCGAGGGTGAGGGCCCCTGAGCACCCGAGGGTGAAGCTCCCTGAGCACCCGAGGGTGAAGCTCCCTGAGTACCCGAGGGTAAAGGCCCCTGAGCACCCGAGGGTGAGGGCCCCTGAGCACCCGAGGGTGAAGGCCTCTGAGCACCCGAGGGTGAATCTCCCTGAGCACCCGAGGGTGAAGGCATCTGAGCACCCGAGTGTGAATCTCCCTGAGCACCCGAGGGTGAGGGCCCCTGAGCACATTTGAGGGTGAAGGCCTCTGAGCACCCGAGGGTGAAGCTCCCTGAGCAGCCCGAGGGTGAGGGCCCCTGAGCACCCGAGGGTGAGGGCCCCTGACTTGCTTCATACACTTCCATGTTATTAGGAATGATTTGTCCCTGAGCGCTGATCCCCCCCCCCCCCCCCAGTTCTGTCATCCCAGCGACAATCTTCATCT
Organism: Rana muscosa; assembly: GCA_029206835.1. Lineage (NCBI taxonomy): Eukaryota > Metazoa > Chordata > Amphibia > Anura > Ranidae > Rana > Rana muscosa. The sequence continues at coordinate 501,072,129 of CM055127.1, forward strand.
TCATTACCAGTGAGCAGGAAAGGCGATCAGACGAGGCGGCCGGCGCCATTCCTGCAGATCTTTTCATGAGACGACTTGCAGAACACAATTAGCTGTGTGATAACGACTCACGGAAGACGAGATATTCCCAGTATGAGCCGCTAAAGACGCTCAATTACTCCACATAATAGAAGAGATTTGTGTTCCTCCTCCGGGATCTCCCCCCTCAATCCACCGACTTCCCCTCACAATGTGCAGAGGGAGGAGGAGGGAATCATTATTTATAGGAGGCAATTGGGGTGAATGTCTGGTGTCTCTGGACAGATGGAGCCGTTCATTGGGAACGTCAGCTGGTGGTGACCCCTCATCGTCTCCCCTCTACCCCCTCCCCCTCTACCCCCCCTGCCCCCCGCCCCCTCTCTACCCCCTCCCCCTCACCCCTCATCGTCTCCCCTCTACCCCCTCC